>JARLTB010000075.1:15892500-16492500 GCA_030141615.1 Unio pictorum | reverse complement strand
TTAATCTTATAAAATAAATATTTTGTTTTAACAAGAACTAGGAGAGTCCCCGGTGTTTGATGCCCCAGAACCCGTGATCGCTCTCTGCAATTCTGAATCTGTTTTCAACTGTCGATTATATTAGTGTTCCTTTTTTTTTTGTACCACGCGGTATCCCTTAAATTTCTAAAATGTAGCGTCGTTGATGCATTGTTTCTAACAAGTCTTCCATATCAACCGTGTATACTATTTCTCAGTTCTCTATCAGTTTTTTTGCTTGTCCAAATCTCAACCAATTACAGAATAAGACTCAATCTTCTTTTATCAGCCGTTCCTGGTATTAATAGGGTCTTCCCAGGCAATAACGTATTTCGGTACATCAATCTGCAAGCTATGACAATGTATAATGAATGCTTCCTTCTCGTAAAATAGCATTCGAAATATTCCACAACAACGCCGTCGAATGTCTACATCAGACCGACAGTTTAACATTTCTTGAAATTGAAATGAGTCTGATAGGTAGACTTGGTACCAGGCATAGAAAGTTTTCCTTTCTTGTGTTCGATAATAATGGGTCGTAATAACGTGCTTAGTGTTAACGCTGAAGAACGACGTGCTGATTTTATTCGGTATTGAAAGAGTGCCATTTGAGTTATTCTAAAACGTTCGTGTATATAACACATGGAATTATTATACTGTGATGCTCCCACACTTCCATGTAAGAATTGTGTCTCAAGTCATGGTAACTTTCGGATATCAATTTTTGTGAAAGTAGCTCCAGAAGAAATTCATCTTCGTACACTTCGCAAATCGTGAGCGATCACTGGCAGCTGCCGTAACAATTGACGTCTTCTTCCTCCCAGTTACTATTGGAAGGGTCAAGAACCACAGAGCAAAATCAGAGAGTATGGAAAACACTAAATACATTGTCATGCCCACCTGGAAGCACGTTACAATTCAAAAAGTGATACAATAAAGGTTCCTGAATACATTCATGACAAGCTCGATGAGAGACACACAAGTTTGGAATGTGTCCTAGGAACATGAAGAGTCCAAAATAGATATATTTCACGCTATGCTACCGTTAGTTTTGGTTTTGGTGATCAAATAATTTGTTTTGCTTGTTGATATAATCTAAGGTAATAATGATAATCCACCTCTACGGCTTAACAACAAAAAGGACATCGTTTAGTTTATTAAGAAAACTGAAAAGCTTTGAATGATACGAACATGCTGCCCACATTTGGATACACGTCCAATACTTTATATGCACGTCTCTGTTGTTGCAATAGTTTCATGTCAACGGTCATAAAACGCTTGACTCAGAACTGTTTGTCAGCAAGAAGAGCGTTAAAAAAAACTTGTTCCCCGCGAACACTAGGTCTCGACGCTGCAGTTATGACATATCTCTCCACAATAACTATGTTGTTCCCGACTGTTGAAGTTGGTCATAAATAGTAACTACATCCGAAAAATGTTTTAATACTGGTAATGGCCTCTGAATGCTTTGGTAATGAAAGACTGTGTTTTCCGTATGAAATATGTGATTATCACAGCAGTAACTCCCCAATAATTATTTGAGGATAAACTTATTTAACGCAATGTGAGGACCACTTCTTGAATCCGATTACTTTTCAATATTCGTTTCCATTCTTTTTTCTCTGTAATTGTTCTGGCTACCACGATAGCGCGAACTAAACATGGTTTTACTATCCTGATTGTTGTCGATCTTTATTATATTTCATTTGGTAGACGGGAGTTCATACCCAGATAAGACTATGCGTTTTGAGCTGCTGAGGGAGTTGAAACGTGTTATATGAAGGCTAGCGTTTCCATTAGATATTCCGAATTCATCATTGGATTGTTGGAATACTGAATTTTGTTCAAGATTTTGGAGCTATTTTATTCAGCATACGTCCAAAAATCAATATAAATGTAAATATTCAATCAGTTTTTATAGAATATTGCAGATGTTCTTGATATTCGACTTGGCACTGCGCTTTCAACATATGTAACATATACTTCAATAGGTTCGCCATAAATGCCTCCGTTCTTCTTCAGGGACTTGCGACATGAACATTTAAATTTCTTATTTGTGTTTGTAAGTGGTATGTGGTCAGAATGTGAAAATAAATCTCAGAGGATGCCGAACGATTTCATTCTTGGACGATGTTAAGTCGTTCGGTATTGATGATGATGATGATCATCATCATCAACATCATCATCATCATGAAGTGTGATAGAATCATTCAATTACACCTGCAACCCCTGTGAAGATCGAAGAGACATATACCAACAGAGATTTGCAGATATTGATCCAAAAATACAGCGCTGACGATGAGTATCCAACGAACAATACAACAAAGAAACAGGAGTCTTTGGAAACTTAGCTCGATGAAGATTGAGCATTAATACTGAATATCGTAGTGCACGTTTTCGTCGGGAGTCCACGCGTACAGAAATTCCTACATGGGGGTCTAAAAAAATACGTGCTTGCATCTCTGTTCATTGAACTTAATCAAATATCATGATTTTATCAGCTGTAGCAGTTGTTCGTCTTAGGCATGGTAATTATCCTGAACGTCTTTGTAATGATCAACGGTACTTACCAGCCAGTAGTGGAATTACTCTTCGCGATCGATGGAGGAGTGGAGTGGAACCGGTTTGGGGGAACTCAACAGATCTCTCGATCGATCGATAACGCGTGGCATTTACTTTTTACCCATGCGTGCCAAGATCCGACGTGCCACCACATAATTAAACTGTTATAATCTGTGAGTTCACGTGTCTGTGTCTCATTTCTCGTGCGTGCCTATTATTGCGCGCCAAAATGATCACGTCTTGGTTTCGAAACAACTTAATTGCACGCGTAGTCTTATTGGATCTGTCACGGCCGTTAAGAGAAACAAGTCAGTGGCGTAGCGACGGAGGGGGGGGGGCAGGCATTCGCCCCGGGCGCCGGTGGCTAGGGGGCGCCAAATGGGGCCCAAATAAGCCCAAAGTATCAACATAACTGCGCAACAGGGTCAGCGGGGGGGGGGGGGGGGCAGCGTCGGATTAAGCACCGTGGAGGCCCATAGGCAGTCAAACTTTTGGGGCCCCAGACCCACGGTCACGGTCACCCATAAAAGTCGCGGGGCCCATATGCAGTTGCCTACTCTGCCTAATGGGTAATCCGGGACTGGGGTGGTGGAATTTAGGTGTTTTGCCCTGGGCGCCGCAAATTTGGGTGTTTTGCCCTGGGCGCCGCAAATTTGGGTGTTTTGCCCTGGGCGCCAAATATCCTCGCTACGCCACTTAAACAAGTTTATTACGAGCTATTGGATCGTTGATCGATGTTGTCGTTGACATCGTCGCGAGATTATGATTGAAGAGATATTCTTCCACAGCAATTCACAGCAACGTAATCTGCGGACTTCCGGTAGACTTACAATTGTTCTGCTTTATTCTCCTGTAATTTGTGTCTCTAGGAGACGATCTGAAATTGTTTTTGCAAGTGGGTTGTTTGTCTTCTCCACAGTACCATAGTAGTTATCACGACGCTTTTTAAGCAACTTGAATGTCTTTGTAACGGAGATGGTTTAGATTAATGAAAAACGAATATGTGGCAACTCTAAATGCGGCGCTAGGCAATTGCTTGATAACAAATAGTTATGCATATTTAATTTGTATCTTGTGCTTGATCTTTCTCCGTAATTGAGGGTAGGAGTTTGGGCCTACCTGACTAATGTCATTTTATCAAAACGTTTACTCGAATTTTGGTCTAAAATACAACTTTTGGATTATTGAGGAGTTTGTTTAAAGATATTTGAATTATAGCATTGTGAGACATCGTAACTATTGGTACATTATCACAATCATGATTATTGGGATTCATTTGGTAAATTCTAAGCGTTTGTTGATAGAACAAATTAAGATTATTTTGGATTTTATTCACAATACTGCATGTTCTTAAATGTTGTAACATACAGAATTACATTATTTGTTGATTTGACTAAACCTGTTGGTTTATCTTCTTGCTGTTACTTATTTTAAGACCATCGAGTCCTAAGAAAATTTACGCTCATGTATGTGAGCATTGAAGATCTAAAATGTGTTTACTGTACTTGTTCACCATCTTGGTAATATATTATATATCTGATAATATCATTGGTCTCCGGCATGTTAGCGGTTTGCTTCTGAACGTAAACGCCTTTGCGCACGCAATCCTGAACCAGAAAATATAATTATGCATGATCAATGGCTAATCTGTGACACAGAAGAGTTAGAAGCACCTGTCGTAAATCTGCCAACAATCTTTCGTCAGGTTACAAATACGCATTAACTAGAATGCAGTACGAGGCCTAAATGATCATCTTGGCATTCGAAATCACTATATCAGTAAATAGGTCAGCTCTTTTAACAATGAGCAATAAGGAGTTAGATTGGCCTCGCGCTATAACTCGTGTTCTGACATTGGATCAGGTAAAATTTACTTTAATTCAACTTATGAACGGATCTGCTCACTATTAGAATGGCTCATCCTTTTGTATAAACCCATTCATTTAGAAAACCAATATTTAAAGTAGTATTAAATTAAAAAACCTACGAACTATAATTATGAATGATAATACACACAATTTAGGTATACATGATAAAGCATAAAACAACGCCTTGACAACCACATGGACATCTATATGGAATTCAAAACTGTTGATATTGGCAAATCCAGTCAAGTCAATATTGGACATAGGTCGATTGATGGAAAAGAGCGTTGGTTCATTTGTGGGATGTCAGACTCGCTCAAAATACTGCACCCTAGAAATATGACAGGGTTGGAAGCGACCATGTCGACGCTGACAACATCGTTGATGTTATACATGTATCTCTGAGATCACCATGCCCATACCAAACACAGGATTGCTAAACATTTTTGAGTGAACTCTTTGGACTTGTCTCCAGTTATACTATATTGCGTAAAATATACCGTCACTGACGTGGTCGTGAATGAATTATTGTCATTTAAATATCTGAGTGCTTCGTTGTACATTTATTGGTGTATTTGTTGATTTCGATAACATTAGCTAGACGGCAGCCAAAGCGACACTGGATTGTTTCCAGTTACATAAGCGCACGCGCGATGAACATCACCGTGGAAGAATATAACGGTGGTTTTTTTTGGTTGTTTTTTAACAGGTACTTGCAAATTTGACCAGCACGCGATTGCGATGTGTTCGATAAGTTCAGTTGAGGTACGGTAATTGTATTTACCAGAATTGTGCAGAACATTTCCCATATCGTCTTGACGACGATCGGACACTTTAGTGCACTTGTTGAGGCTCCAGTGTCTGCGAGTTTAGCTACACCAGCATAAAGCAATCGGTCAGTATATGTACACCACGCGCGTTTGTAAAATTACCAATACCAAACTAGACCGTTTATCGCCGCCTTGGCGATAATGCCTCAAGACTTGAATCATTCATTACATAGATGTCATTTACCACTGCCGTGACGGGATACGTGTTGTTGTAGTAAAATTTTAAGTTTATTTTCTTCTCAATAATACTGCACGTCCTTGGGAGCACAGAATTAGTCCCAAAAGACAAGTTCATATTTTCCCAAACAAATGCAGTAACATTGTCATTATATACTCATTTAATTTCCCTACCTATTGCTTTAAAACAAAGGAATACATTACAAGAAACAAAGTTATTGAATTTATGTTGTAATTAAAAATAATGCACAACCGTGGATTCATCAGAACACAGTAACAATAGCAATGAGTAAATAGCATCGCCCATCGACCTTTTAACTTCGTCGCGTGCTCGACAATGGTCTTTAAAATAAATTCTCGTTTCGGTCTACTGAAAATTAAAATTTGGAATCATATTTTGAATGAACGCGCATTGTAAAATATTATCCTCTTGGTCTGGAATAGAATAGTTTTGCTTTTCTGTTGATCCAACATAATTCGGCTTTTCTGCTTAGGACGACTTGACTTTTTTGGGTCGATTCAGTGCAGTAACGAGAATGTAATTTCCTTTGGAAATGTGGTCGAATTTACAGTACAGTTTCGGTGTGTATTCCACGGTTTCCATGACATGGGTAATGTCATTCGGATTTGCAAAACTCGGAAACCCCATTCTGAGAAAATTCAAGATACATAAATGTGTGTGCTTGTGATTTGTATTTTTAACCTAGCTTTAACAATTTTTCAGTCATATCGTTAGGATGTCTGCAGTATGTAGTGATGTCTTGCACTAGGGCATCTTGCCGCAGACATTTAGCATGATGTCCGACCTAGTCACATTATCCTGATACCAGTCCGACCTGTCCAAACACTAGCCTCTTAATGCTGAGCGCCAAATGAAGCATCTGCTGTACCATTTTTATAAGTCATTGGTATGATTCGACCGGGGTTCGAACCCGTGACCACCCGCATCCGAGTGAAATGTATTTCTGCAAACACAGACCGGCAGTGGATAATTGCTTATTTATCAATCCATTCAAGTTGCGTGATCCCCTTGTTTCGATCATGTAGAAAAGTGTTCAAATCTAAACAGTTTAATTTTGATTGGATGCGATGGCTTGCCACCGCATGAAATTAAATTCACGGGCCCGAAGCACAGAAATATCTGCACGATACTATCGCCAAGGAGTAGATAGGGTTATCACATCGGAACTGCTATATTTGATCAATAAACTATTGTTGAAAACTTTTCCGTTTGAGTTCATAAACTGTTAAACAGTTTGCAATAATGTTTCTGTTTACCATTATCTCATGGTCGTTGGAGTTCTCTTTGCCTTTGCTGTAATTGACGTTTACCTCTGCTAAGTCAGCTACTTGAACTATATTGCTAATGAACATGTTATCGCCTAGTGCGAAGCACTATAATTCAAAGTTCGTTCGTATCGTCTAGTGCTAAATAACCCTAAGTGGCCGAAGCACTTTAATTAAATCATCATCATCATATCGCAGCATGACAGGTGCAGACATCCCAACGAGATAAATTATTTTGACAAACACAAACAAAGCTGGCAATCCCCCCACCCCAAAAAAAGCAATCACACATAAGGGGGAGAGACAGAGCAAACCTATAGAACAATAAGAGTTGATAATGTGGAAGACATTTTTGCCATATCAAATGTTACAAATTACAAGGGAGGAATCCTTCAATTTACTTTAAACAAATTTAAACTTCAGAAACAAAACCCTCACCTTTTGTTATTAAGTTAGAGAAGAGATAAAAAAAAAGTTTAAACAGACAGAATATGCTTAAAGAGACAGAGTAAGACGAATTGAAAGAAGACGTGGAACAAATGAAGGAATACAATAACAAACCGATAATTAATTGTTGGACTTCAAAGAAGATTATATGCAAAGTGGTTTATTTTGGGGGTTTTGTAAATCACATCTCACATTAGGTGTTCTTTTTCTAATCAAAAGCGGATATAGCACGGATACATCTCGTAAGTCTGTAGAAAACTAATTTGTTAAGTTTGCACACGATCTGATCGGCAGAAATTTGAACAGAGCACATGCCTCGTTCGCTAAAGCCCATGTTTTTGGGTGGACACCTGCACATGTAGTTTACAGTATAACGCCAGACCACACATTTAATTTCATCTCTAAATCCGATGTATGTTTAACTGAACAAAACTAACAGCACGTCAGACAAGCAGAATCTTTTAGTAAAGTGTTTCGTGCTTAGGCTCGAATAAGCAGCAACACAGAAAGAGTGAAAACTAACAAGCTTGTATAACTTGAACAATGATTTTATTAAGTACAATTATTTTCATAAAATAAATAAACTTACAGTTTTAGAGAATCAAATCCAACATTAATCCAATATAGAATTCACAAAATTAATCCACTAATGGAATTGCAAGAGTCCTGATAAATAAATGTTCTAATAGTTCCAGGTTCGAATCTTGACGATGTAATCCAAAATGGCTGACAATGTCACGTGATGCAGTTCTTGTTTAATTATCATCCAAATGAATTATGAGCACGTTTTCTCCTCCAAATAGATAATAAATCCTCTTTCTTCAATGAATCGACACAAAGTCCAGAACAAAAAAATAAAAATTATAACTCAAACATGAATACACAACTGATCATTTTAAAGCCCAAAATTCTACTGAATTGTTCTATCCCAAACAAGTCTATATAACTGTTTTTCTTAAGTAAACAAGTGATCACGTGATTTTCTAGAAATTCATGGAAGGTCACTACCTTCAGCAAGTCCCGTATTCTAGATATTTCCTACACCCAAAGAACTAAAAATAAAAGTTATCCTTGAAATGAACCAATAGTTTTAAAGACCTGTTTATCAATCTGAAGCAAGGTCAGACAATGAGGTAAATAAGCCAAGGTCAGCCTGTTTACAACTAAAATCTAAGTCAGCCTGAATTTTCTAGAAAAAATCTCCCAATTAATGAATATTAAACCCTAAATGAAAAATTTGGATTTAACAATAAAAAATAAATAAATTAAATCCAATAGCCGTAACAAAAGTATCCATCGAATCTTTGTCCATTAACAATTGACAGTAAAATGTCAGAGAAAATATTAGCAACATTTACCGAGCACGGCCAGAAAAAACTTTAATTGTTAGACACAGCATGATGTTTGAAAAACTATTCAATGTCAAGATATGTCCACCATCTAATATGTCGACTGTGGAGACTCTAATGTTGTTTCTACCAATCGCTTTATCAGATAAAACAAAAATGCGTTGGATCGTACATGATTTAGTAGCACTTCTGCTTGCTTTAAAATGATTTTTTTTTCCTGTAGGTTTTGTTACAACGTAGCGATTTGACTGAAGAAAAAAAATCTTAAAAATTCGTTAAGAATCCAAATCACACACACACACACACACACACACACATACACACATACATACATGCATGCATGCATGCATGCATGCATACATACATACATACATACATACATACATACATACATACATACATACATACATACATACATACATACTGTTACGTGCTTAGGCTCGAATAAGCAGCAACACAGAAAGAGTGAAAACTAACAAGCTTGTAAAACTTTAACAATGATTTTATTAAGTACAATTATTTTCATAAAATAAATGAACTTACTGTTTTAGAGAATCAAATCCAACAAATATGAAATTCACAAAAATAATCCACTAATGAAATTAGAAGTCCTAATAAATAAATGTTCTAATAATTCCAGGTTCGAATCTTGACGAGGTAATAATCCAAAATGGCTGACAATGTCACGTGATACAGTTCTTGTTTTTAAATCATCCAAATGAAATTATTAAACATATGTCCTTTTTCCAGATAATTCTTCTTTTCCAACGAATTGACACAAGTCCAGAATAATATTAATAAATAAACTCAAACAGAAAATAACACAACTAATTTCTTACAGCCCAAAGGTTCTACTAATGTCAGCTTCTAAAATACAGCTATATATATTGTTTTTCTGAAGTAAACAAGAGGAATCATGTGAGTCTGGAAGGTCATGGAAAGAGCTACCTTCACCAAGTCACATGCTTAAAGAATGAACTAGAAGAATAAATCAGCCACTGATAAAATGCTGTCCCCGAAACCAACCAATAGAATTGAAGACTTGTTGACAATATCTAAAGCAAGGTCAGATATTGAGGTAACCAAGCCAAGGTCAGCCTGTTTACCAGAAAAGTCCAGGTCAAGTGAATTTTCTAGAAAAATTTCCCATTTAAATAATAATAAACCCTAAATGACAAATTTGGATTTAATAATTAAAAATAAATAAAATTAAATCCAATAGCCGTAACACCTTCCCCCATAAAATAAAAGAAAGGTTTATATGATAAAACTTTCTTTTTATCACAAACCAATTTACATCTGAGATTAAAAATTACACAATATAATGAATTATACACGGGAAAGAGTGTCTACACTTATATTATCAAGAAATAGCCTCAAATTTTTAACTTGTCCATGTCCCACAAAATATCCTAGGAAAAACACACAAGCACAGCAGAACTCACTTTTAGACAAATTAATTGTCAAACATACATTAGTGAGTCTGTTAAAGAATTATCGAATTGTTGCTAGATGTTCTCTCCAGGTGTCGTTGTAAATGATGACGTCACAAATCTCTAGACCAGAGATGAACATTTTTGTGAGACGTTGAAATGGACTTTCTTTATATTGGTAGAATCCTTTTGGAGTCGCAATGTTGAGTTTTCCTTTGCTCTTTCCGTAGTGGAATCTGCCAAAATCCTTTCAGAAGGTCAGAATTTGGTGACGTACTTGGCATTCCCAATTTTATCAATAGAATAGTCACTTCTTGTTAATGGGAATGAATCTGTTTTTGTCACTCTGTTCACCTTCCTATAATCAATACACATACGGAAAGTTTTATCCGGTTTAGGAACAGTATGCATAGTGAACTCCAATCACTTTTACTGGGCTTGATAAAATCATTCTTCAGCAAATACTGAATTTCCTTTTCCAAGTATTCCTGTTTGAGTGGACTCGTCCAGCATGGATGCTGTTTGGAATTTTCAATTTCAACGTCATGAAAAATTTTGTTTGTCCTGGTAAGAATATCTGGACATAAGTGCTCATATAATAATAACTTTCAGTTCATTTCTTTCTTGCACTTGCAACTGTGAAAGTTTCTGGTCTAGATTTTTTTACAATTTCTAAATTCCAACAATTTGTAGCTCCAATATCAGTCGAATCCTGATGATATTCCTTCACTAAGAGGGACTGGTACAACTAAATTAATTACATATTTAACATGGCTATCTCTTTCAATATACTGGTACTCCTATAATTAATTTAGATCCCAGGAGCACTAATACTATAATTTAACTAATTCATTTTCTTCTTAACTTTGTAAGGGCCGTAATATCTAATTTGAAGTAAAGTAAGAAGAATGAATAAGAGTAACACAACTCCATTATCAGACTCAAAAGTTCTCTCCCTTGTATTTCTTTCAAACCTTAGCTTCATTTTTAACTTTAATTGATTACTTGACTTGGTCTTAGATAAGGAATCCACACAATCTACCATAATTCCACTGAATGTTTCATCAAACGTAGGAATAGATTGCAGATGAGCCTTACGTATCTTCTGATTGGGTTTTCCTACCATTTGACAAGCATGACAAGATCTACAATATTTGACAACATCACTTTTGATGTCTAGCCAATAGAAGTGAGTCAAGATCTTGTGATACATTTTATTAATCCCTAAATGACCAGCCAAAGGAGTTTCATGGGCCAGATTAAGTATTTCCTGTCTGTAGGTTTTGGAACTACTATTTGATAGTTCACTGACCATTCATCACCAGCAGGTACCTCGGGAGGTCTCCATTTTCTCATAAGAATTCCATTTTTAATGAAATAACAGACAGGAACTTCAGTAACTTCAGTCTCATTTATGACCCTTTGAAACAAACAGGAGATCTCAGGATCTTTTTCCTGTTCAACGACAAGTGACTGTCGTTTATCACCCTGATTAAGAGAATGAGTTATTAAAAGATGATCACTATGATCAATACCTTCTGATTGATCTAAACCAAGAGTAAACGTGATCTCATCAAGAACCTGACCTATACAAGTGCCAGTTGAAGGAATGCTGCCTTCTGTAACATCACTCTCAAAATCATCACCCTGATTAAAATAAAGAGAATGAGTTGTCAAAAGAGGATCACTATGATCAATACTTTCTGATTGATCTAAACCAAGAGTAAAAGTGACCTCATCAAAAACCTGACCTATACAAGCGTCAGTTAAAGGAATACTGGCTTTTTCAACACAAGCCTGACCCATGCAGGAGTCAGATAAGGGAATGCTGCCCTCACTAACATAATCCTGACCCATGCATTTGTCAACGAAGGGAATACTGCCCTTTTCAACTTCATTCTCAAGAGCTTTCTTTACCATAGCTCTAGTAACTGTACAAGCTTGAAATATATCAGGGATTTCTTTTTCAATTGGATCAACTTTCTGATCCAAATTAGGCTTGTCAGTTACAAGTGGATTAACCACAACCTTGTCCCCAGCTAAGTCGTTGCCTAGCAATAAATCGATTCCCTCAACAGGTAAAACCGAGACTGTTCCGATTGTCACAGGTCCTGACACTAAGTCTGATGACAAATTTACACAATGGAGAGGAACATTAACAAAACAGCACTCCAACCCCTGAATAAGAACACTTTCATTAGAAGAAGACTTCTCAGATAAAGGCAAAGTACCTGATAATAAAAGACTCTGAGAAGCTCCTGTGTCCCTTAAAATTTTAATAGGGGTGGGATTGGCTGAATCACCCAAGAGTGATACAGAACCCTTCGATATGAATGGTTCATAATTCTCCATATCAAAATCAGACTGGGATTTATTAGACCCAACAAATGTATTGCTTTCAATACATGACTGTGACCTTGACCTCTTGTAAATAAGAGCATTTGGAACTGGTCTATCTTGATTCTGTTGCCTATTTTTCAATTTGTAGCAATCAGAAATAACGTGTCCTTTTTTCTTGCAAAAGTTACACGTCGGAAGAGACAAGGATCTAGAATCAAACTTCTCCGAAGTCTGACCTTTGAAAGTTGTGTTAGTTTGAGTTTTAGAAGGGCTTGAATTAGGCGGAAATTCTTTTCTGCCAGAAAAATGTTGAGTAGAAGTCTTGTTAGCAAAAGGAACTTTATGTGTCAAAGAATATTCGTCAGCAGCTCGAGCAGCATTTTCTAAGGTTTCAATCTGATGCTCATCAAGACAAGTTTTAACATCATTATGGACACAGTTTTTGAACTCTTCAATTAATATAATTTGCTTGAGATTTTGATAATCTTGCTCAACCTTCTTGGCTAAACACCATCTGTCAAACAACTGCTCTTTTTGTCTAGCAAATTCGACATGAGTTTGTCCAGCTTCTTTTCTGTAATTTCTAAATTTTTGCCTATAAGCTTCAGGGACTAACTCATAACCTCTTAAAATGCATTCTTTAACTACGTCATAATCACCACTTTGCTGAACAGACAGTGAAGTGTAAATCTCACTAGCCTTACCAGTAAGTACACATTGTAGTAACTGAGTCCAATTCTCTCTTGGCCACTTTAAATTTTCTGCAACTTTTTCAAAAAGAATAAAATATTTGTCTACTTCTTTTTCTTTGAAAGGGGGCACTAATCTAATATTCCTTGCTAAATCAAAATTTTGATTTGAAGTATGACGGTGATTCTCACTTGCCAGCTCCATTTCTTTCATTCTAATTTCATATTGTAATTGTTTTTCCTTCTCCCTTTCCTGTCCCTCTCTCTCTCCTCTTTTTCAAATTGTAATTGACTTTCTTTATCCCTTTCCTGAAATTCCAGTTTCTTAAACTCTAATTCCCTCTCTCTCTCCTCTTTTTCTCTATCAATCTGCATCTGCTCTTTTTGTAATTCAATTTGTTTCTCTTTCTCCTCTCTCTCAATTCGCATTTGCTCTTTTTGTAATTCAATTTGTTTCTCTTTCTCCTCTCTCTCATATTGTAATTGCTTTTCTCTCTCCCTTTCCTGAAATTCTAGCCTCTTCAACTCTAATTCACTCTCTCTCTGAAATTCCAGCTTCTTCAACTCTAATTCCATCTTGAATTTTAATTCTAATTCCTTCAGTTTAATGTCAGAGTCTGGTGTAGACTTACTGACTGGAATCAAAGCACTTTGTTCAAAAACATCCTGTTCTACCAAATACTGGACCAAAATCTTTTTGATATCTTGTTTCGTTAAAGAAGCTTTCACTTCAGAAAGATCGTATTTTCTGGCAAGTTGAACCAACTCGTCTTTTTTGAAAAGATCTAATTGCTCCTGGGTAGGATTAGAAAGAAATATTTCTACCTTAGATGTCATTTTGATACAAGCGTGTCAGTCTCACTAAAGATTTAAAATTCTCAAAAACTAGGGGAAATTCAAATTTAAATTCAAATTTATCTCAAATCTTAATCCCGAGACGATAGCCACCAATTCTATGTTACGTGCTTAGGCTCGAATAAGCAGCAACACAGAAAGAGTGAAAACTAACAAGCTTGTAAAACTTTAACAATGATTTTATTAAGTACAATTATTTTCATAAAATAAATGAACTTACTGTTTTAGAGAATCAAATCCAACAAATATGAAATTCACAAAAATAATCCACTAATGAAATTAGAAGTCCTAATAAATAAATGTTCTAATAATTCCAGGTTCGAATCTTGACGAGGTAATAATCCAAAATGGCTGACAATGTCACGTGATACAGTTCTTGTTTTTAAATCATCCAAATGAAATTATTAAACATATGTCCTTTTTCCAGATAATTCTTCTTTTCCAACGAACTGACACAAGTCCAGAATAATATTAATAAATAAACTCAAACAGAAAATAACACAACTAATTTCTTACAGCCCAAAGGTTCTACTAATGTCAGCTTCTAAAATACAGCTATATATATTGTTTTTCTGAAGTAAACAAGAGGAATCATGTGAGTCTGGAAGGTCATGGAAAGAGCTACCTTCACCAAGTCACATGCTTAAAGAATGAACTAGAAGAATAAATCAGCCACTGATAAAATGCTGTCCCCGAAACCAACCAATAGAATTGAAGACTTGTTGACAATATCTAAAGCAAGGTCAGATATTGAGGTAACCAAGCCAAGGTCAGCCTGTTTACCAGAAAAGTCCAGGTCAAGTGAATTTTCTAGAAAAATTTCCCATTTAAATAATAATAAACCCTAAATGACAAATTTGGATTTAATAATTAAAAATAAATAAAATTAAATCCAATAGCCGTAACAATACATACATATATATATATATATATATATATATATATATATATATATATATATATATATATATATATATATATATATATATATATATATATATATATATATATATATATATATATATATATATATATTGTGCCGTCTATCTATCTATCTATCTATCTATCTATCTATCTATCTATCTATCTATCATACCGTTTGAAACAATTGTAATTTTACGCATCTTGCAGTAAACGATACATCTTTGTGAAAACTATTTGTCAGTGTTAGTGTTTATTTATTTAGATACAATTTTGTACACTTAAAAACTGTTTATTGAATTAAAATATGTTATTTTTCAATAACGTTTAGGCGAATTATGTTCAAACATAACATTCTTGTTAGGCTCACTAACCGCTTACAATAATAGAAAATCCCAAAAGGTCATCGAATAAGAGACGGTTTGCAGATTGATGGAATACCCGAGAGAGCATGTATTATATAAAATCAAAACCAATCACTACAATATAGATGAAACTTTGGTACTTTACCATTCTGCCAATCACTACAATATAGATAACAATTTGGTACTTTAGCATTCTGCCTTTCCACAAATTTTCAGAAGATTCTGCATGTGACAATTCGGGTACTGAATAAAGTGAATTTCTCAAACAAGGTATTTTTACTCTGAAAACAAAATGGCAGAAATAATACTAATCATTTAAAAAAAATCTTAATCCGCTACAAAACCATGGGCGCTACCAAGGTGTATTTTTTTTTTTTTTTTTTTTTTTTTTTTTTTGCAAAGGAGGGTACTCACGACCGGGAGAGCTAGTTGCATAATTAGTATAGTATGCAGTCTGAAAAACTTAAGCTAATATTTACTAAGCGTTTTGAACAGAATTTTGTGACATATTTTCAGCTTCATTTGCATGATTAAACTTGTTGGAATAAATAAATAAATGAATATATATATATATATATATATATATATATATATATATATATATATATATATATATATATATATATATATATATATATATATATATATATATATATATATATATATATGTGTGTGTGTGTGTGTGTGTGTGTGTGTGTGTGTGTGTGTGTGTGTGTGTGTGTGTGTGTGTGTCGTCACTCTCTTAGTAAGAGGGGTAGTTAATTGGAATTAGCTACGTTATCTATGGAATGACCTCCCTCGAAACTTGAACACTTATATGACCGATAATGTGATTTCATGTTTTCAGATTTGATAAAACGTTAGACTCCTGGGCACCAAGGCGAACGCAGTTGAAAAACAAAATTTTCTGGCACTTTTTAGGGTTTGACGGTTTCTTCGACTTTAAACCCTCTTACAGAAAAGAATATTTTGATATTGCAAATGCTTTCTTTCTACCTCCTTGTCATGCTAGCCGATTGGGTGAATAAATATTGTATATTGCGCTATGTACATAGTTTCTCTGAAATTTGGAATGAATGGGCATATTAACATAATACTTTCATCAGCTTTTCTGTTCACTCCATATTTTTGACAAGTGTTCATGCGTTTTTATAAGTATACATTTCCCTTAATGACTGTCCTTGAACATGTATAAACATTTGTGTTATGACATGAACAGCATGAACATATTGTAGAACGTATCCCTTAACGAGCCCCAAACTCATGACGTCATTGGCTGTCGACGATCATGTGACTATCGATCCATTCAGTTTTGCTTAATGAAACTCGTATGATCCTCGACTGTCACAAACCTCAAGTCAGCATAAACGGAGCACCGAGCACCGAAGTACTTTATTTCAATCAAAGGTAGGAACCAGTTTTATCATTTATTTAATTCTCTTAAGCTTATTTTCTGTCATGTCAATTAGTAGATATTATTTAAGGAAGTGGCTTATGCAATTAACAAAAATTTAGGTCAAGGGCTGTTTTATTTCTAATTGTAGGATGAGATTGAAAATGTAATTTTTTTGTGTTCCTAACATCTCTTCGAAAGGAATTTTTGAAAGTTTTCTCGCTAATTTATTATAAAGAACAATATCTCTGTGTGTTAATATGTCCGTTCAAACCGACTGTTTAAATCGTTCGGTATGTATATACTGCACATCAGGCCCGCACCGGGGGGAGGGGGGGGGGCAACCATGGCACTTGTCAGGGGCCCGCGCTAGATAGGCACATATACGCACATATTTGAAACACGAAAGGGGCCCGAACTCTGTCAGCTGCCTGGGGCCCAGAATTTCCTAGGTGTGGGCCTGCGCACATGATCAACATTATACGATTCAAATGGGGGTCAACATCGACAACTGTTGTACCACAGGAATTTAGTCCAAAAGAGCAAAAATTAGTAGTGGATGGCACAGGCACTTGATTCTGAGTAAATTCATGTATACACTCACCATATATATGCTGAGTGTATACATGAATTTACTAAGAATCAAGTGCCTGTGGTGGATGGGTATGGTTGGGGGCGGAGTTGTTTATTACGGAAGTGATGGAGTCCCCCACCCACACAATGACCATAACGTCCACTACCAGTCACATCACTTTGTCGAAAAATCTAACTGGATTTTGGAGGTAAGGTAGCCGAGAAAAATATATTTTGAACAAAGGTAAAAACGACTATGTAAATGCGGATTTCACATAAATAATACAGATATTTAGAGGATGTCATTAGTTTCAGGTTGTGTACTTCCAAATTTCATTTCGTGCATATATGGCAAATGTAATCGCTCTTTTTATCAGTGGAAAAATTGGCGTCGTCAATAAATACCTTTCCCTAGTGGACGAATTACTAGACACAAGATAGTCGTGCCTATTCTTCAGTACATTATATATATATATATATATATATATATATATATATATATATATATATATATATATATATATATATATATATATATGTGTGTGTGTGTGTGTGTGTGTGTGTGTGTGTGTGTGTGTTACGATTTAATTTTTTATTTTGTTTTATTTATAACAAAAAAACAAAAAACAAGGAATGGAAAATATTCTTTCCTAAAGTTAGATAAACTGAATAGTTTGTGTGAAACCAAGCAATGATTCCAACATAACAATGGGATTGATCTGAATCAAATAGAATGTCGAATATACATGCATCAGATTTGCGTTCTTTCAATTTTCTTTCTCGAACAATCTAAGCCATGTGAACACCAAAAAAGCAACTTTAATTGTTTTACAGATGTAGTGTGTCGACTCTACATCTTAGTTCCGCCTCGGATGCGGGAGGTCGCAAGTTCGATCCCCGGCTGAGTCATACAAAACACTTACAAAATGATACCAACAGCTGCCTCTTGGCGCTCAGCATTCAGAGGTTAGTGTTGGGACTGGAAGGCCCGTTGTCAGGATAATGTGACTGGGTGGAACATCTAGACCAACAAATTGTTCTCCACCTTGTTTTTTTTTTAACTGGCGGCATTTTTATATAAAAAAGCAATGTTAAAAAAATCCATTTCATACGCACACGTTAATCTGGTTCACCAGTGTTCGGTTATATGCCTGTGTAATGTTTAGTGCAAAGCAATAAGGATGTTAGCTTGCGTTCTTACAGATCATTGGACATTTCGATCCACTGTGGTTAACAAGTATAAAGGATGTGATTTTGGTTCATAATGTTAGGTATAACCGGATATACCATCATCTCATTATTGTATAGGGACACACACACACACACACACACACGATAATGAACTGTTACGAAAGCGGTATCCACCCTTTTGAGCATAAATGTTTTCGACAGTAGTCAAATGTTATTGTCTGTTAATTTTAAAGAATTACGTGTTCACGATATAATACATGTACATAGTTTACTATCGGTTAAATTTTCTGCTGGTCAGGGAAAAAGATGAGCACCTTTGAAAGCTTTTATAGATCGGTAGTTTCCATTTTAAGCTTTGCTTAGTAATGCCAACCGGTCTAGCAGGGTTATAATTCAGTACTTGGCGCATGCCCAACGATAGAATACTTGCGAAACGTTTACCTATCCGAGTATGCCAAGCGAGTCAAATGGTGCATTTTGTTCGCGTCACTCATAATGTCAGAGTTATGTCCCTTCGGCCACTATATTTATATCAGAAATAATGTCACAGTGACGTATCATGTTACCTGTGCAGTGGCGTAGCTAGAGTGTTTGGAGCCCGGAGACAAGATTCATTTTTACGCCTCCACCCCCACCCACCCGAAACTTTTTATTTTCATCAATGAAATCACCATCACCAAATGTAACGCAAACGGCTATTAAAGAGAAGAAAATTCCAATGCATAATTGCATATTTGCAGCAAAAATTCCACATACAACCTATTTCAAATCCCATTATGGCGTCCTCACTAGTCTGGTGCCCGGGGACATCTATCTCCCCCCGCCCAGCTACATCTCTGTACCCGTATCATTAGTAGGTAAATCTGTCACAGCTAGGTCAAGTCCAGTGTTAGGTTAGTTTCTCAGGCGTTGTGATGGAACATTGGAATTGTAAATATCGTCAGCGGTCGTTAGATTTTGTTCTGCTAATTTGATAATAACCATGTGACATACATAACATCCTGTCTTTCTCGGCATCTAGAGCGGTTATTTTAAAAAAAAATTCAGTGATGTTGAAGGTAGAATCAGTTATTGCATTTAAATGTTTTACTCAGATAACGCAGTTGTTGATGTAGTGTACAAAGACTTGCACGATTGTTTTTAATTAAAATCATCAGACCAACTCTGTTATAAAGTTTTATAAATAATTTGTAACTATAAATAATCTTTGTATTGCTTGATATTTTATTTACGTCATTAATTATCTTCCTAACAATCAAATGATACGTTAGTCTGTGACATTTGAAATTGTGAAACTGTGAGCTGAATGTTGCCCCATTTCTGGCGTTCAAAATTTACTAATGTGGCATAGAAAATTAACATGTTTTTCACACCTCTGCAGCCGCTGAATCAAATATTTAATGTACACTAATGCTAATACGTTACCACGAGTGATTTAATGATTTTATACGTTACCACGAGTGATTTAATGATTTTATATATATATATATATATATATATATATATATATATATATATATATATATATATATATATATATATATATATATATATATATGATCAATTTTTTCATCGACTTTGATATTATTGTTGTATAAGTGTCATAAACGAATAGTGACTTTCGTAATGGATGACCTTGCTCGTAACAACATGCGCGTTCCAGTTTTATCGTTGCTTACAATCGACCGGTCCTACATATACTATAACTAGTTATTATATAGTATATGTAGGACCGGTCGATTGTAAGCAACGATACGAGTCCCTGTGGTTTTAAAGACAGTTATAATTTGTATACACTTTACCTTTGCAAGCAGCTTTTTGCATTGTATTGTTGCTTAGTTTCATAATTGGTTTATTCATTAGGTAACAAGATTTTCCTGCTCACTGCACATGTATGTGCACGTGACATATGCATCACCGACTAAGCGGTATCGGTGAACTTATGCACTCTGGCGAAGGCCCCATGTGGGGTATATAATGAAGTACAAATGATTTTCACCTTGCACCAAACACATGTTCATTTAAATTCATTTATGGCCCAAAACAGTATGATTTAATTGATTCTGATGCACGCGCGTGGTTAATGGACTAAAACTGTATTATTATTATTATTATTATTATTATTATTATTATTCCGAGTAAGACAGCAAATACTGATCAGAATCACGTGACAACGACAACGAATGATTCATGTTTGGTCACATTTACAAAAGTGTTGTTTTTTTTTTGTTTTGTTTTTTTTTTGAAAAACTAGATGTTTAATTATAAGAACATCATAAATTCTTGATACTGACATGTACTTGACATTTAATAGTTGACGCCTGTTTTCAAGATTTTAAGCTAATTTTAGGAAAGTGCAACAGTAATAATCAAATTTAGAATGGGATACATTGCAACATCTAAAAGGTCCAGATCATAGTGAAGGAATTAACATTGTTTTTATAGCATACTTTAATAAAGATTGGGGTGAAATGAAAATTAAACTAAACGAATAAATTAAACCATGAAAAACGGATCTTTTTAAGTTATGCGTTATTTTGTTGTGGGGTTTTTTTTTTTGGGGGGGGGGCGGGAGGGTGTTTTTGTTGGGGTGGTGGTGGTGTTATTAATAGTTATGCTGGGGGTGGGTGATTCTTTATTTTACAGCTTCAGAAAAGGGTGCACATATAAATTTTGTTAATTTATATTTTGTGTAATAATTACCATGTTTCAGGATACGAGGTGTTACATCGCCATATTGCTTTTACATAAAATCGAAAACTGGTACGACAATGAGCATATCTTCTTGCTATTTAAAACAAAATGTATTTTTCAACCTTGACAACAAAACAAAAGATTTGGATAAATAAAACGCGGCCTGTATTCAGCTTAGAATAGGCTCAATGCGTCATAATTTGTGACTTTATTGTTGTGACTTTTTAGTTGCTGGTTATGTTTGAGTTACAGATCAAACTGGACGACTTGGCTTTTATGCAAAACAACTAGAGCATGTGTTTTAGAAAAGAAGAGCTTTTATGACTAGGAATTGTGCGCGCCTAAATTACTAAGCTAAAAAATGGGACGCATTCTTTTGTCAACGTGCACGACCTGTCAACTCGAGTATCTAGTCTGTACTTATATAATGGAGTTAAGCAAAATTTGATAGACGGATGGGTGTGCAAAATATAGTATATCATAACCTGACATAACAGCAATGTTATAGTTGAGAAAAGCTTTTAATCACAACTTATTTGATATTTTCTTTTCTCATATTACTGCCAAGTTTTCGACCGTTGAATCCTTATTTTTTTTACAATGTGCTGATTGTACCCCCCTCCCTTGCAAAAAAAAAACCAAAGATATGAACCAATCAGTTACTAGGAAATGTACTCAAAAATATGTATGAACCAATCAGTTACAAGGAAAAATATCAACAATCAATCTGTACTCTTCATATTACGGAGGATATAAAGATATAAACCATTTACTCTTCAAAGGGTGACAAAAGCTGTAGACTTTGAAAAAAATAACGTCAAATCGACATAAAAGTGGTTTGTACTGATTCTTATTTTGGTATATACCAGTCAAGGTTTCTCGAACATGAGACATAAATATTACATTTAAAATGCGTGATGTTGGCTGACACTGTGCAGAATCCCCATGCAATCGAGCCTTGATGTAGTTGGCAGTAAATGCTCACCGGTTAATAAATTGTAGTTGTTTCCACTTCCGATTGTTTCGATGGTGTCAAATAATTGTTATCTGCATGTTTATTGTCGGTAAAATAGCTCCAACGCGCTAATGTTTCTTAAGATTTAAATATAATGTTTTTTTTTAAAAATAAAATTTGTCTCATAATGTATCAGATTATGTTAATAAGATCTATACTTGTGCACGCAGGGAAGTACGAATTTTATGCTTTATAATAGTTGTTTTAAAAAATGACAAAAAGTGCTAATTAGTACCATTACAGAAGTCGTGATTCAGCGAGAATAATTTGGTTTCAATGCTGTTAAGGTTTTGCAATCAGAAATAAATTGAAAATGCACAGGTCATGCGTGATTCTTGTGTTTGCTTCCTTTTTTGTGCTCGTTGATAATTGTTGATAATTGATGTAAACGTTTTGAGTAAAGAACAAGTTTAGAGCCGCATTATGGCAGTACTCTCCGTGCAAATTTTTGGCCTGAGATTTTATTTTTAGTAATAAAAGTTTTGTATTGTTATGTTCTCAGAATCTTGACATTTTCTTCTTTGCTTATATATTTTTAGAAGATGTTGTTTGTAATTAAATTACACAAGTATAAAAATAACCCAAAATAGGGAACAATATAGGAACAGAGTGGGAATTTGTGGGAGTGGACGTTTGGGGCTTATATTTGCAGTCGTGGCATAAGGAAATGAGAAAGCAAGTCCCGTTTTGGATTTAACGTTTGCTTTGTCATTTATTGGAGAATTTAGGTTCGAATGAAAGTTTTAAATATACTAACAGGTTCTTTGAATTATCTTGCTTGAACCGAAGTACATTTATATTGCATGTACAAGAAAGGTTATAATAATTAATTTTTCCTCAGATTTTCAATTTGGGAGTAAAATGAAAACGTCTACAAATCAAGGTCCGACCACAACGGAACGGACGGTCACAACATATACCACGGTACCACTGCCACCATGCAAAGTGTGTAGTGGAACATCCACGGGATTCCACTTTGGTGTCATTACATGCGAAGCATGCAAGGTAAGGAAATAATCGGAAGGAAGATGTATGTACCTAGGTTGTCATACTTTTGCCATTTGTGTCTCTCCTGTTTTGAAATTCTCAAAAGGACAAGGTCACTGTCTGTCAAGAAAGTTTTTTTTTATATTGAGCTCTGTGTTCTGCATGTGTGAATGTGGAATGCTTCATTGGTTCACCAATGATTAAAAAAATATCCATGTAAGATATCGACATTCCTTTCGAGTTGCTATTGATTTGATTTTGCATATGATGTACTCGCATTTTATTTTTTAAAAAAAAAACAACATTCATTTACGTTACATCTTTGTTAAATGTAGCCCTCATTTCATCGCTATTTGTGTATTATAGGCATTTTTCCGGCGAGCCCTTCTCCAAAAACAGAATTACAAGTGTGCTAAAGACGACAACTGTACCATCACTGACACCCGTCTGGGTAACTGTTCTGCATGCCGATTGAAAAAGTGCTTTGCCCTGGGCATGTCGAAAGGAGGTACTGGAAATTTTACAGTTTTCAATATTATACATTGTAAACAAATTGCGTCTATGGTAAAACATGTAGCAGAAAGTTAGTAGATATTGCATGTAAAATATAATATTAATATTGTTATTTTATTGCTTCTGTTATTTTAAACTTTCATTTTTTTCCAAAACCTTTTGTATAAAATTGAATATCAATTTATTGCCTCTATTATTTGAAACTTCATTATTTTCGGAAACCTTATGTATAAAATTGAAATTAACAATTCAAAAACAAGTTTTGATACCTACAAGGTAAATTGTATTGGGAAACATTAAAGATTGAGAGGTTTTTCATGTGTCATATGTTGGACGAAAGTTGCCAGCTGTTTGAATTATATTGATGTTATAATAAAAAAAAATTATGTGAATTTTTTGGGTTGTATTTTGTGTTTTAAAAAAAAACAAATTGGTCACACAGAATTCATTATTTTGGGTAAAGATTAGGTGATAACGTGTGCAGTATGTAGTAGAGAGGACATTTTGTTGAAGTAGCATCTTTGTTTTTGTATTATTTGCATACAAGCTTGAGAGATTTGTTATTTCACATAATAGGAATGGAAATAAGTGCAAAAGTTGTTGAATTACTTTAAAATATTGGGCCCCTGGAAGCTGATAGACTATGGTGATTGCCTTTACAGATCACTGACATCGCGCCTGTCAGCATGGTTTCCAGTCTTGGGTTCTGCAAACATGGGTATGTGAGGAAGACTGCCATATTGCTTCCCATCAATGGTTCTTCCATCTCCAGATATATTGGCTGCCATCATAGCTTATCATATGTATGCTGAAAAATGGCTTTAAAACCACAAACGACAAGCTCAATAATGTTTGACTACCCACTCGTACTCATTTATAAGTTGAGTTGAACTGTTATATATATATATATATATATATATATATATATATATATATATATATATATATATATACCCACATCTACCATTGCATAATACACCAACAGATCTGGGTCTGTGCAGTTTGAAAGGAGTAATCAGTAGAACAAAAAGATAGACCCAGATCTGCAGATGCAATGTGCTACAGCAGACCTGGATCTTTGTTGTTTGCAGTTTAATTCAAATTATCAAATTATAAGTGAGTATATGTGGTAAATCTATTTAGAGAAGGAAATACCTCCAGCTTTGATTAAATAATTTGAACAATGAAATCATTAATTATGGAAATTTTGGTAATCTGAGCATGTAGAAATATATATTTTTAAATATTGTTTTGAAACTTAAGAGTTACCAAAAAAAACTCTGGTCAAATCATGTTATACAGAATGAAATCTTTTGCATGATATTACACATGATTATTTTGTGTCATTTTATACTACAGGTGTCCGTAGGGGCCGTTACTCAATAGCCCTCAGAACAAAGGCCATCATTGAGGCACGCAGCCTAGAAGGAAGAGAAATAATTGTGTCCCAGTCCAGCAGCAGCTATGCATATGAAAACCATATAGCGATCCAACAGAAAACGAAAAAGGAAGCAATGGATACTTCAGGCATACCAGCATTTTTTAAATTAAATTCACTTAAAGAGTGTTGTTTTTAACTGTACATATTGTGTGCATTGGTTAATTGCTTTTTCGAAAAAAATACTGTAGACTTCATATTGACTCGATGGGTTTCAACATGAACTGTAACTGGAAGTGTTTAATTGCAAGAACAAATAGCCAACAGAGGAGAGTAAAGTGCCATGTCTTCATGTTACTGTTTACGGGAGTAAAAGAAATTGACTTGTCCTTATGTCACTTTTAATGGAAGCCATAAAAGAACTTAACCCACGTTATAAGTTAAGGAATCGTGTACTGAGGTGTGCTTCAATAAGTCGTAAAGGAATGACCATTCTAATTTCATTAAGGTTTTTTGGGGGAAGAAAATTAACTAGCACACAAATAGTTGAAGAACAAAATTTTTTATCTGATTTATTGTGATATTAGTATATTTTGGGGAAATAATTCCTTCCCTTAAATAGATTGAGAAAATTTTCTTCCTTTCATTTGTAGAAAAAAAGAACTAATTATATTCATTATAGTAGTTGATTTTTTTTAAAAATTTATATCCTGAGATAAAAGAAACAATATCCTGCGTTCAAAGAAAATCCCATCCTCTCCACGGCACAAAATAAATGGTTGGTCCTTAACAGTATATAAAAAATAAAAAATTCAAGAATAGAATATGTAATGATGTGAAACAACATTATTTCTGATATTCACTTGAAGATATGTGTGTGTGTGTATGTGTATGTGTGTGTGATTTAGATTTGTAACATAGCTTTAACAATTGTTCAGTCATATTACTATGATGTCTGCAGTGTGGCATTTTATAGTGATGTCTAGCACTGGGGCACCATGCCGCAGACATGAAGCATGATGCCCCATCCAGTCACATTATCCCGACACCAGGCTGACCAGGCCGGGGTTCAAACCCGCAACCTCTTGCATCACAAATGCTCTAACCACAAGGCCACCAAAACAGTCCATTTACTTAAAGATATAAAGTAGGTAGCAATGGTAAACAAAGTAAAACAGAATGTAACACTTCTGATAGAATCAGAGTGCATAATGTGGTGGCAAATCTGAGTCTGTGTAGTTTGTTAGGAGTAATCAGTAGGACAAAATACATAGACCCTGATATGCAGGTGCATTGTGCTACAACAGATCAGGATCTTTGTTGTTTGCAGTTCAAGTGAGTGTATGCGGTACATATTGTATTACTATTGAGAAGGTTGTATTGAGAACCCTTTCATTGAGGGAAAACTTTAAATCAGTACTTCAAAATTTTTTCATTTTTATTTTTCTATACTTTCCAGATAGTGACAGTAACAGTTTACTGGAAAGTGAGGAAAGCAGGAGTCCAACTGGTTATATGCCCGAACAGGAGGTGGAACTTAAAAACTTGATTGACACATTGGTGTCATGCCAAGACATCATGTATCCGCACATCAGGAAATATTTTGAAAATAAGGAGTCAATCCAGAAGCACCATGAACAGATCCATGTAAGGCCATTTTTTTTTTGGGGTGGGTGGGTCTTCATCATTTTGTTTTTTATTTATGTTTGTTTGCCTCCTTAGACTTCAGACTTACATATTTCTTGAAATATCTGAAACCTCATTTAAAATACCTGTTCCATTTCTCTTGTTTTTGAATTATTTTATTTTGGTATCTTTATTAATGTATGTCTTTAATTTATGGCCATTCTTTCTCCCTCATATATTCTTCCTTTATACATGCATTCTTAACTCTTTCAGCCCCAGCACAGTTATCAGTATCACTACTGCTGTGTCATAGCAACACTAAGCTGTGTCAAGCTGCTTGTGACCCAGAGTGTTTTACCTGTTTGGAACATTTTGTAAACAGCATGCACATGCATTCACACTTGCCTTGATTTCTCTTCTTATATCCAGTAGTAATCCATGAAATTGTCACCAATTATTCCAAATGAATTTGTGTACACAGTGATTTATTTTGTTCATATTTGTCCAAGTCTTTCACAATTTATTTATACACTTTTTACAAAATTATGTGCAACATTGTTAGGAATATCACATCATCAGCATTTAATTCGATTAAAATAAACCAGGAAAATTTAATATTTAATATGGTTTGAAACAATTTGTACATAAATTTACTTGGTATTTTTCACATCCAGTTTTTGGTTCAGATCAAACTTTGTTGAATTCACACATTTTGCAGGTTGGATACCACTTTTTGTTCAGTGATACCAATAATACAATATGCAAATTTGGGAATATGGATTGGTTTCATTTGCAATGTCCATGTTCAGTTTCTTTGGAAATAATATATGAAATACTCTATTTCTCTTCTTTCCTTGTCAGTGTTTGTTGTAGGTCCAGGATTCGGTTCACTAAAATCACTGATTTGGACAGGTCAAGGACGATTGCTCCAATCTGCTAGATAGGCAGAAATACTGTCATTTTCAATATCAGCATCCTCTTCTTCTGAAGATTCAATCTCAAGAAACTTCAATGTCCGATTCTAAATCTTGCAATATATCCAACTACCGAACATATCTTTCCTCTGCTTCCTTAATATTTCTTAGATCAAATCTGAGAAACGCTTCATTTTTTCTCTCATCATCATCAAAAATCATTCTTGCATCGGCCATCATATACGATTTTTCAAGAACAGAACACGTGTAGTGAAACTGCTCTCAATTAGTAACCTGTGGTTTCTGAACAATTCCAGTTTGCTCAAAGAAAAGTAAAATCATTTTTGATTGTTTAATATTGGTCTGATTCTTGGAAAAGCCACATTTGTAACCAATCAGAGATGTTTTATCTAACACACATTCAGAGCGACCGAAGACTGGACCAGTCATTGAATGCAGTCAAGAAATTTTTATGCATGGCTGGATCGGCCACTGAATGCAGAAACCGGATCATGAGCATTGATGGGACAGGGGCCGAATTAGTTAATGGATGTCTTGATAGTTATGAAGAAAACAACAAAAAAATTGAAACCCCTAACCTTGTACATAATGTGATTAAAATCAGATCTCTGCTGTCCTACGTGAAGATCTGATGACAACCGCTTAAGGGTCATGTTCTAGTAACCATTGAATTAGCCAATGGAAATTCAGCTTTAAAAAATCTTAAAGTGAATAAAATCGTTCGATACACATTCATACTCATCATTCATACTGCTCAGTCTCCAAACAAAAAGATTTAAGAATTCATCTGATTGGTTGATAAAATTAGTGATTATGGTAAAATAATATAGGTTAACAAAACGTGACCCCTATGAGATCTCTGCCAGATTGATACATAAAGAAACACTGAAATGTTCATGGTTATTAAAGATCTTGGACCAAGGGAAATAACTCTTGTACACTATCACTGAAAGGAGATCTTGATAGAAAACAATAGAATTGTTGACTATGTTCCTTAACTTGATCCTTTTTATCTATTACAGGAGGCTTACAAGATCAAGCAGGAAATGTTTGGCACAGAGAATAATATTTCTACAGAAGAGTTCCAACAGATTTTTGCTGAGACGGGTTTGGATCCAGATGACCGACTGATAATGTTTGACCAGAAGGGACGTTCCATGGAGCATTATATTCAGCAGGTCATCAATTTTGCAAAGGTCATTCCTGGCTTCAGAAGCATTAACTCCAGAGATGTGGCAAAATTATTAAAAGGTGACACAATACTTTGGCTTTAATCTGATAATGTAAAGAGTAAAGCTGTACCGATGTCACTTTTTGCCGATTATACCGATACCGCGTATAGCCGATTATTAAAATTGCCGATACCGATTATGAGACTGATTATTTTATTATCACAGTATATATACTCGCGTATAAGCTGAATAATTTAGGAAAAAATAAAGGCCTGGAATGGGGGGGGGGCAGTTGGCTTATCTGCAGACCAATGTCTAAACTTTACCGTTTTTTGGTCTTTTTTGTTAACTACTGTAACGGATGTAAATTTTGGGACATGAAACAATAATTTCTTCTGTGTCCTAAGACATGGGCAAGTTTAAAAAATAACCTTTGGTGACCTAACAGTTATTAAACTGTTATAAAGTACTATCATTGATTTAAAAGAGAAAAGTTCATATTTGTCTGCAAAGAGTGACCCGTCATCAGTGAGTAGCATTTACACTTTGAGAACAAATGGAAATTTTGAGTACATGAAGAGAGAATCGGTGTGAAATACACTTGTATCTTGAACAAATTACATTCTGGTTACCTTTGTGTAATAAAATCCACAATAAATTATTGCACCGATCACATCCTGAAACGAAAACAGTACAATATTTAATGTCGGCATTAGCACATGGTTGGATAGCTGTTATTTACATGCTTCGTGTACATGTACTTAAATTGTCATTGATTTTGGTCAGTCTCTTCCCATCTTATTGAGGCTAACAAGGGGATGGTGCTATTCACATGGAAATGAAAAGCTTCAACAGTACATGTATTCTCCTCAAATACTTTTGTATCGGATGATACTACAAACATTAAAACGACTGAACCAACAACTTGTTGCAGCGAAGTCTCCACGCTAAGTTTTTTGCAAATGTTTCATTGAACCATTTTGTGGCTTCCACCATGTCTTCAAATGTAGCAGTCTTTTGCTTCTTCCTTTGGGGAGCACAGTTACCTTCAATGTAGTCTTTCTTTATAGACTCTGCAGCTTTCATCCTTCCTGAACGGGTGTTATTTTAAAGCGAAAAAGTTTCACAGACCTCTTTATGAGATGTTCAGCTCTCAATTTCCTTAACAGCCAGATATTTAGTTTCCAGAGACTGTAAATTTAATTTGCATTTTACACTGCTGTTGGTAGCCATCGTAAATGTAAATAAAGTTAAAAATGAAACTTTCACAGCAAAATAAACTTGTTTTAATCACAGATCACTTTCAAAGGTCTCGTTAAAGCGTAATCACGCGTATTTGGATGCTTTTTATATCTGGGATTCAGACAATAATGTATACAGGAGTTCTCAGTAGACATCAATTTGCTGGACGGCAAATTTAAGGGTTAACTAGTCCTGCTTCAACCACCTTTTGAGTGGGAAAATGTGTTGATCAATTGATTATTTTAGCTCGTTACAATCAGAAAATTCAGTGGCTGAAAGACCCACAGATGTACATGTTGTCTTTATAAGAGTACGTCTGAAGAACATGACCCACAAGATAGGCGGCAAGATCAAAGACTTGACTAGCTGCAGAGTGGTGAGAAAATGTGCAATATGACTGATTTCAGAGGTAGAATGACCCATTGATGTACTTGTACTGGCGGCAAGATCAACTAATTGTTGAACAATGTATGGGTTGGAACTGGCAGCTTGTCGGCATAAATGATTAGAAAACAAAGGATTTGTTCAAGCTGGGACCAAGGGCTTCTGTCGAAATGTATGTTTATCTTTTATCTCGACGTCGACATAAGCATGACAATTTGTTAGTAATAGTAGACCATGGGACTGGGACTTTGGGTTTTTTTTGTTGACATAGATGGGTTGTCGATATAAGTGATGTTAATATAAACGGGTAGGACTGTATTTAATTCTGATTTAAAATTCAAAGCTATGTCAAGATGAATGTTATGATTGAATTTTAAATTAGGAAATTTGTTATTTTTTTAAAAAATTTGCATCGGCACCGATTATTTCTGCCGATACCGATTATACCGATTGTTCTAATAATCGGCCCGATTATGAGTATGGGCGATTAATCGGTACAGCTCTAGTAAAGAGATTGTAATTGATTTGGTTGAATTTCAGCAAATTAGTAAAGCATGGAAACAGCACTGGCGTTAAACACCACCAATGGTACATGATTATATACATGCATATGGGGTAGAGAAAACCATTAAAATTAAACACTGCAGCTGTGAAGCACATAAGAATATATAGAATGCCGTTGTTATTACACTCGATGGGAGCCACTGAGTATACTACTTTGTTGTGAAACTGCATTGTACTCTATAGCAGCAACTGAGTATACCACCTTATGGTGAAACTGCATTGTACACTATGGGAGCCACTGGGTATACCACCTTGTGGTGAAACTGCCTTGAACTCAGTGGGAGCAACTGAGTATACCACCTTATGGTGAAACTGCATTGTACACTATGGGAGCCACTGGGTATACCACCTTGTGGTGAAACTGCCTTGAACTCAGTGGGAGCAACTGAGTATACCACCTTATGGTGAAACTGCATTGTACACTATGGGAGCCACTGGGTATACCACCTTGTGGTGAAACTGCCTTGAACTCAGTGGGAGCAACTGAGTATACCACCTTGTGGTGAAACTGCATTGTACACTATGGAAGCCACTGGGTATAGCACCTTGTGGTGAAACTGCCTTGCACTCAGTGGGATCCACTGAGTATACCATCTTATGATGAAGGCTCTTACTGCTCCACATTTTGGTGTGCTGGAGTAACTTGCAAACCCACTTATGATCCACAATCAGATATATTTCCCATTTTTGTTTTACAGATTTACAAAATAGACCTCTACAGGCTGAACATCAATAGAATGTGATTAAAATTTACAACTGAAACCTTGATATCTTGCTCATTCTGTTGTAAAAGTGGCAGTGTGCATACGTTTGAATCAAAAGCATGAAATTGAAACTTTTAATATGAAGCAATTTATACCCTGTAAAAATCAATATATAGTGAAATATCAGTCACTTGAAATGTTAGTAATGCCTGCTTTACAAAATAAATACCAATTAAATAAGTCTTGTCAAGTGAAATTCATGTTTTTACCTTTTAATTTTGATTAAACATACTTGACATTTCTCCCCTGTATTGAGATGTTAAAAGTGTCACCAGAACATCACATCATTTCCCATGTATATTTCTACAACTTAATTATGTGCTTACTTAATTTGATCTCTGACTTTGGGAAGTATTTTGTATTGTTACAATTGATTAAGTTAGTTTTTTTTAGGATGTTATTACATCACCTGTAGAAACTCAATAAAAGGAGGAGAAACTCAATAAAAGGAGGAGAAACTCAATAAAAGGAGGAAGCATAAAGTTATAAGGCATGTAAATAGTACCCATGTAAGAGCAAGTCGTCATGGTCACAAGTTAAGTCAGCTCACTTTGATTGATCATTTGGACACCTTTTAAATATTATTGGTAAATAATGTAACTAGAGTATCGAACATTAATTATTGTTTATTGTAGTAATTTGCAAATGTCAATATGGATGGGGGGGGGGGTGAGGCAATGAAAGATGTACTTTTGATTTGAAAGCTTAATTTCACAGGTAAAGTTCTTTGTGGAGAAGCCAGGTTTGTGGTAAACGTACAGTTTCTGAAATGATACTCGGAACATTCCTCAACGATTAGAAGAGATTTTAAAATTACTAGCAATAAAATCACATTGTCAGCATTTTACTACTGTAGCAATAAAAAATCTAGTTGTGATGTTTGTGTTCCAAAAATAAATGTCCATCATTAAAAAAAAGAATCTAAATTAACAGTAATACTAGAATGTATCCACATTCACATCAAAGTAAATGTTCAGTTTTCAGGATTTTCAATTTACCTAGTTCTCTTTTTTCACCTTAGAATTACTGGTAGATGTAATCAGATGTCCACTTATAAACAATGTTTTAAATGTTGTAAGAAAACTTCAAAATAAAATCAATATTTGTAATAATTGTTTGAGATAATTTGGATTGCAGTACATTTGTACGCATTTCTTTGTTGGTTTTATTTTACTCTCATACCCTGATTAAGTTTTCGTTTTAAAGGATTAATTTTAGTGTATATTTAAATTTGATACTGAAAACTTTGTTCATTTTTTAGAGTTTTTTTCAGTTTCTTGAGTGAAAGATTATTGAGATTAAAAAAGGTCATTTTTGGGACTTAAAGCGTGCTTTGGTTTCAAGGAAATTTAGATGTACTGAGGTTTTTCCTTATGAGTGAATTTTCTTTTTCAGCTGCCCATTATGAATTCTGGATGTTTGGTTACTTTCAAGCAGTTGATTCCAAGCTTATGGTGTGTGGTGGAGACGACCTTGTTGATGCACATATATCTGACATGTCTAAATTTTTCTCCGAAGACTTCATAAAGGAAGGGATGAAGTTTTCAGACAGTCTGAAGCAGTTGCAACTTACTATCGAGGAAACTGCCTTGATTAGAGCAATCAGCTTGACATTTACTGGTAATTTTTGTTCTCCTTATCTTTTTTGAAAGTAAATATTCTATATTAGCTTTAATCAAAAAGACAGATATGGGGAGTACTAAAATTTAATTGGGTTTGTTACAGAAGAAAATAAAAGCATATTAATATAAATGAGTAATTTCCCATGAATTTGAAGTATAAATGAAAAAAACGTCAAACATTTTCATGCAGTTGAACTGATCAGAAATCATATAAATGCAGCATTAAGGGACATAATAAAAAGTGGAAAACTGAACAGATTTTTTAAAATTACATATGCTTTCTTTCCAACTTGATATTCATGAAAACTGAATAAGATTTTGATTTCCCTGTTCACGATTGTAGCTCCAGTTCATTTACAAGATAATCTTTAGTGTTTTTTAATATCATAATCTCTTATCTCTGATCAATAGTGTATTTAGAGAGAATTCAAAAGGATTCAGTCGTATCGCAGTAAAGGTACATATTTCATTAATAGAATGTTTGCCATTTTTATCAGAATCTATACTTTCTCAATACCTAAACCTTTGCTACAAGAAATTCTTAATCCATCCCTACATAAATTTGTATTCAGATTCAGTTATGGCGCACGAGTATAGTTACATTTATCTTGAGAGACCATTGCTATAAGACACCACTTGTCTTGAGAGACCACTTCTACAGAGACCACTTGTATTAAGAGACCACATTCGCACTGCACTTATTATTAATTACATGGATATAGTGTTTTGATCTGTTATGAAAACTACCTGCCTTGAGGGGCAATTATTGGGTGTGGTATTTAAGACAGATTCTACTGTACTTGTAGAGTTGGTAATATTATCTTGTCAACATGATAATGTGACTCTTTCTCAGTATAAGGCCCTTCTTTATAACACAGTTCGTTATAAGGACCTTCATTATAGCATTTCCTGTTATAAGGCCCTTCATTATGACACAGTTTTGTTAAAAGGCCCTTCATTATAACAGTTCCTGTTAAAAGGCCCTTCATTATAACATTCCTGTTTTAAGGCCTTCATTATAACGTTCCTTATTTAAGACCCTTCATTATAAAATTCCTGTTATAAGGCCCTTCATTATAACTCAATTCATGTTATAAGACCCTTCATTATAGCACTCCTGTTATAAAGCCTTCAATTGTAACAATTATTCCTGCTACAAGATTCTTTGTTATAACAGAGTTCTTGTTATAAGGCTTTTCATTATAAGATCATTCCTGTTTCTATATTCAGTAGTAGATTGATTCATTAGTAGAATTATGAGTCGTTAGTAGAATTATGATTCATTAGCTGAATGATTCATTAGTGGAATTATGATTCATTAGTAGAATTATGAGTCATTAGTAGAATTGTATGATTCATTAGTAGAATTACGAGTCATTAGTAGAATTATGATTCATTAGTAGAATGATTCATTAATTAGAATTATACGAGTCACTAGTAGAATTATATGATTCATTTTCTTCATTATAAGGCAATCTCACAATAAGTGCTATACTCAATGATTTCCATGAAAATTTATATTGTAGGAGAGTACTGTATTATATATTAATGTAAAAGAAAAAATATCAGGACTGTATAAAATTTCACAAGTAAACTCATTTTAATTTAGTGATAAAATCTGCATGTGGTAAAATGACAATGAAATTTGTTTTACCTCTGCAGAAATTTCAAGAAGAAAAAGTTTAAAGAGTGTTAAAAAATCATGGTTATCTTTGGTACTTTGCAGACCGATGCACCTTGGATGAGCCAGAAAAAATTGGGAATCTTCAGTTGAAGTACATCAACTGTTTGATTTACTACCTTCAGACACATTCTGACCAACCTGGAAAACGCTTGGCAGCCATTTTTGACAGATTATATGCTGTACGCTCCTTGTCCCACAGAAACATTGAAGTCAATCAAGAGTTTCTACATAGTTGGGGATTTCTGATTCATGAATATCCCCTCTGGAATGAAATGTTAGCCTATTCGGGGAATGAATAAAAACGGGATAAAACTGATTAGCAGTCCCTTGAAATATTGTTAGAGGGGACGTTACATTTGTTAGAGGCAATCATATATTGCACAGCTGATTGTTTTTTGAATAATCAAGCAAGATAGTTATTGGACATAAACTTATCTTGACAAGAATACTTCATGCGGCAATGTTTTTTCTTGATTTCAACTTAGATGTTAACATTGCAGTTTCATATGAGATGTTATGTATTATATCACATTAGAGATAAGAAAGGTACATGCTGCACATGTGACAGATGGTGTGCATTATGTCAAATTTGTCTCAAATGGTATGTATTACATCACATTAGAGAGATGAGGCACACTGTCACGCTTGTCTGAGGTGGTATGTATTTCATCACGTTTGACATGTGAAATGTAAACACATTGCAGCATCAGGTGGAATGGAATGTAAGATAGTTGTTATCATTTGTTTGTTTTAATACAGAAATCACAAACTGGAATTTACACTATGTACTTTGTATAAGAAATTATTTGTTATTGTTATTTTAGACATTTTTTAATGAAAATTTTTAGTTAAGAACTGGTAGAATTTGACTTTAAAAGGGGCTAAAAATTTAATTTGCCATACAGAGTTGAAACATTAGTCCTTAGAAAAAACCACCATACCAAGTTTCATCATTCATTTAAGTATCATGCGTACTGTATTTACTATTCAAAGAAGCCATTCTATTCATGTATGCCTTATTATTGTATGCCATACTATTCAAAGAAGCCATTCTATTCATGTATGCCATACTATTCAAAGAAGCCATTCAATACATGTATGCCTTATTATTGTATGCTATACTGTTCATGGAATCCATTCTATTCATGTATGCCTTATTATTGTATGCCATACTGTTCATGGAATCCATTCTATTCATGTATGCCATATTATTGTATGTCATACCATTCATGGAAGCCATTCTATTCATGTATGCCTTATTATTGTATGCCATACTGTTCATGGAATCCATTCTATTCATGTATGCCATATTATTGTATGTCATACCATTCATGGAAGCCATTCTATTCATGTATGCTATATTATTGTATGCCATACTATTCATGGAAGCCATTCTATTCATGTATGCCATATTATTGTATGCCATACTATTCATGGAATCCATTCTATTCATGTATGCTATATTATTGTATGCCATACTATTCATGGAAGCCATTCTATTCATATATGCCATACTGTTCATGGAAGCCATTCTATTCATGTATGCCATACTATTCATGGAAGCCATTCTATTCATGTATGCCATATTATTGTATGCCATACTGTTTATGTATACTGTAATATATATGTATACCAAACTCTTAATGTATGGTTGAGGTACTTTGGAAACCCCCTTGTCATTGATACATGTAATTACATTAAATTCATTAAATTTCTAAAGTATGCTACATACATGTATTTGAAAAGTCTTGGATAATAAACATCTAGATTTAAGTTACTGTTGACACCATAAATCATTTTTTATTATGAAAGAAACTATGCATGTAATGCATGAACTTCTAGAGTGTAAAACCCTTTTGGGTTACTTTTATGCAAATTTGAATTTGCATTGTTGAATTTTTGTTGTTTATTGCATTGTAAAGGTAATTTTCAATGTGTTGTTGTTGTTATGGGGTTTATCACCATTTTTATTTTCAATAGGTCACATATTTTTAATTTATATAGCATATAAAATGGTGTCGACCACCATGTGTGGGGAAATGGTTCGTTTTAAAGTTTTTCTAGATATGCTGGAACATTGCTTAGAGATTTTGTTTTTCATTTTTCGAATGTTTATGTATATATTATGCAGATTTCTGTTAAGTTGCCTCTACGAAAGGAAAATAATTCAGGAGTGGCCATCTTGAAAATCTTGTCATTGCTTCATCACTTAATGGATGGTTATATTAGCATATTGTTTCAAAGACTTTTTACGCTGTCTATTTATACCTAGATAAATTGGGTGCTGATCTGACTTCCAATATGGCCGCCACAAGAGTCATCTTGAAAATCAGCATCGGCGGGTTTTCACCAAAAAGACGTCATATAGTATCTTGACAGTTTTAAATTAAAACATGTACCAAGCTGTTATCTAGAATGGCTGCCACACTTAAAATCTTATTGCTAGCATTCCTAGTTGGAACAACATCCTGACTTAAAATTTTCACCAGAAGAATTCTTATGATGTCTACTTGATACTAAGTGAAATAATTCCACTGTGGTCACTATAGCAACCATCTTGAAAAAATCTTGTCATCCTTTTCACCAAAAGACTTGCAGTATTTGTTTGGTCTTGTATGAACATAGTGCCACAAAAATATCCAGCATGGCGGCCACAATGAACATATTGAAGGTCTTGTAACTAATTCTTCTGAATGGATGGTCATATTGACATGGTGATTTCACCCGAATTGTTTTTACAGTTTCTTGTTTGTATTAAATGAAAATTGTGTCAGTTTTACATACAATTTCACAGCAGTTAATTGTAAAATCTTGTTGCTCAAGAATATTGGAGACAGTATCAATGATCAGCATTTAAAAAGAAGAAATGGTCTTACCCGGAGTTCCTTTTTGGACAATAGGGCAGGAGTCCCACTGTGGGACCTGGTATTCTTTGTTTTCAATATTATTGAGGTTTAGTTTAACCTTATGATGTTATAAATGCACTTCATATTTTTCAGTATCAACTAAGTGTATAATCAACTTAGCATGTAATTAATATATTGCATAATTTTCAATGTATTATCCCCCTGGGTTGTCATAAATTTATCTCATATTTTTTGTATCGCTTAAGCGTAATATGACCTTATGATGTCATAATGATGTCATAGAAAGATCACATGACTCCATACAAGGAAAAGACAATCTTTGCATTATCCAAATATGATTCAATCATTTCCCTAAAAAAATCGGCAGTTTAATTACATAAATTTTGTTTTCCACAAAATGATACATTTTCTGCTTATTGAAATGTAATTTATGAAACTCGAAGAATAATGTCAATCTTCAGCTCACCAAGTAACTTTTGTATTCTTCCTTTGCGTGCCATTTTTAGCTTTAACAGATGTATAGAAGATTGAGGACACATTTATACTGTATTCACACATCACCTAATGTACACAACCCAGATTTGCTTACATTCACTTAACTAGCAGACCAGGCCTGGAAATCAAACATTTTTTGATCTTGAGTTTTTGTTTTGGCCAATCAGAAATGGTGTTAACTTTTGAAAGGTCTTTCCTGATGGCTGATAGTGAAAATTCAATCTCTTATTCAACCTCCAGGACTGGTTCTAAGCTGCTTTTGATCAAGAAAATATTTCATGCCAACAGACACACAGCATGAGTGCTTTTGTAATTGGAGGAATCTATATGCTATTCATGGTTGTATGTGCATTACATATGGGGAATAGAGTTAATTGAGTAAAATATACATTTCATCATATTTAAAATTGTGTATTAAGCAATAATATTTGCACTAAAATACACACTTTGATCTTGTGTATTTATCATTAATAACTGCATAAAATACACAATTAAAGATGTGATACATTTTTTAAATGAAAGAATTGTTTTTTAACTTGATTAAAAGATGGTTCATTATCATAGCCATTTAAAAAAAATTCCTTTTAGGGCATTCTTCATGATAAAATCAAATATGATTTTGCAAATTTAAAGTTTGCATTTCAGTTATTTTTTTTTTTTTAATGTTAATTTTGTATTACCGGTAGTTCTTAGTTTTTGACCGATACATGTGTTTCAGGAGTCTAAAAAAAGTTAGACCAATATACTCTGATGTGAATATTTGATTTGTTTACAGCATTATCATTTTGGCATTCATATTGCAAGAGGCATTAATACACTTAACTGCAATTTTGTGCTTTTAGCACAGTTTTTCATACTGGAAATGAAGAAGTGCAAAATCAACAAATTAAAGCAGAATTTTAAAGGTTTAAATGTAAAAGTTAAATTTTTCTATTTCAATCACAAACATTGTTTTATAAAACTATTGTATATACATATACAGAATTTAAAGAACTTGCTTAAGTTTGTTTACAACTTTATTGCTGTTTGAATAATAAAAATGTTTTTTTAATTAGAATTCATCATTATGGTTTTTAGCTTTACTAGTTGTTGACTAGAAGAGCTTGTGGGATGGCCTGATGTCCATTGTATTCTAAAATGACCTGGAGGATAGCCTCATGTGATCCCAGGGTCTAGCTGGTCTTAATTTAAAATAGTGCAGCCTGGACATAAAGTATGGCTACTGCTAAAGCTATCTTGAAAATCTCATCACTACTGGAGTGTCATATCAACATGGAGTTTGCACTCAAAGACTTCTTACAATGTCTAGTTGGTCCACAGTGGCCATCTTGAATATTTTGGTATTACTACTCATCTGGAATGGATAGCGATATCTGGGTGTTCATTAAAAGACTTCTTATGATGCATGATAGGTCTGAAATGAAAATTGTGCCAGTCTGATATCTAATATGACTATCACAGTGACCATATCCAAAATCATACTGTTGCTCCTCTTAGATAAAAAGTAATATCAAATTGGGTTTTAAATAGAAAAACTTATTGTAATGCCTAGCTGGTCATGAATGAAAATGGTGCCAATCTGACCTCGATTATGGTTGCCACAATGAACATATTGAAAATCTTGCAATTAATTCTCCTGAAAAGGATTTGGTAATTATATCGACTAATAGGTGTGTGTGTCATCACATCTATTCTCGACATTTCTGTATACGAGTTTGTTTCTTTTGCATATTAAGAGTTCTTGGCGATCTAATTGGTTAGTGTGTCATACTCTTGATTTGAGACATTTCAGGAAAATGATATTTTTTCTTTATAATTGAGAAACATCGAGCTCGTCTAATCAGCGCTGGGGTTGATATCCACAGATTTATTGGTAAATTGACAATACTCCACGGTGGTTGGACATTTCCCGGCCACAAAAACCGAATAATCTATTAAATCGGCAGTTGGATGATGCCAAAAATGCCACCTGGGGTTATAATAACACCCTACCATTTGTCTCAATCACTCTGACAGCTTTACGTGTGAATTTCACCCTTTTTAGCCTGTCATACAACTAGTCCGTTTTTACTATAAACATTCTAACAGTGTGACCTGAGTTAGAAAGACATTTCTTCGTGCAAACTCTACCACCAGATAACAGTTAATTGTTGGCTAGACTAAGAATTAATTAATGGATTTCACTGACGAAAAATTTGGCACTTGACAGTACCCCCTTGTTAAGAGTAAAATCGGTATTTTTTTTACTCTCCCAAATTTTTTCGGAGAACTATTCTGCTCCCATTACATGTCCTTAGGTGACCTATTCACCTCAGACATCCCTAACCTACTTGAACAATCCGCTCCTACATTATCCCTACCATTGATGTAGCGCACTTGAATCTGATACTGTTGTAGAAACAGTGACCATCTCATTAATCGACCGCTAGTTAATTTCGTCTGGGCCAAATACGCCAGCGGTTGGTGGTCTGTTTCCAAAGTGAACTTCCTACCATACTGATAACGTTGGAAGTTAGTTATTCCAAAGATAATCGCCAAGCATTCCTTCTCAGACACTGAATAATTCATTTCTGCAGTTGACAGTTTCCTACTACAATACGCGACTGGGAATAAGCTTCCCTCATGCTCTTGCAATAGCACTGCACCTAAACCTTTATCCCAAGCATCCGTCCTCAAAACAAAATCCCGTGTCACGTCAGGCAATTTAACTATGGCGTCTGACGTCAGTCTGTCTTTTAGAGTCTGAAATGCGCATTCACATGCGTCTGTCCATACTACTTTGGTCGGCGCTTTATTCAGAGTAAAGTCAGTCAATGGACTCGCAATAGCACTGAAGTTTGCAACATATCTCCTATAGTACCCTGCCAAACCTAAAAAAGATCTAACTTCAGTCTTAGTGGTCGGTCGTAATGCGTCCCTAAGTTGTTTGACCTTTGAACTCTCTGGGGTTAACGTGTCCTCGCTGAGGGTATGTCCTAGGTAGTCTAATTGTCTGAACCTTATATGGCACTTCGATGGTCGTGCGGTCAGTCCGGTTTGTCGCAGTCGTTCTAAGACGTTCTTCAGCAAAAGTATGTGTTCTTCCCATGTAGCTGTAGCTAATAGAAGATCGTCCATGAAGTTGGAAACTCCCATCCCCCGCAATGGTTCAAGGAATTTCCGCATCATACGGGTGAAGACACTGGGCGCATTCTGCATCCCGAATGGCATGACTACCCACTGGTAAGTCCCATCTGGAGTTGCAAAGGCGAGTTTTGCTCTGTCTTTACTACGGACTGGAATTTGCCAGTATCCTTTAGACAAATCAATTTTTTAAAAATATTTTGCATGGGTTACTCCTGCAAAAATGGACTCGGGGGGTCAGGTAAAAGTTCTACCTGGAATTCTGTGATTCGGTTTAACTTTCGGTAGTCGACACAAAATCTGTGGGTCCCATCCTTCTTCTGGACCAGTACAACAGGAGAGCTGTACGCCGACTCGCTTGGTTTGATAACACCCAAGTCTAACATCGTTTGAACTTCCTTGCGGACCGCTTATAACTTCGCGTACGGCAACGGATATGGTCTTAACTTCACTGGGTTCTCGTCCAGCAGCTTCAAAGAGAACTCCTCCAGCTTTGTCTTCCCAGGTCTCTCTGTTAAGACGCTCGAATACTCTTGAAGTACCGACTCCACCTCTTTACGTTGGTCTGACGTTAACGTAACGTCAAGTGCAACATCGATGTAGGTTTCCTCCCTCGTCAACGGACAACTAGGGAGTACTTCCGCCTGCCCTGCGTTGTCGTCGGGTTTTTCCGTTACGACGGTAGCCACTACGAACTCTGTGGGTGGTTCTCGCACACGGTAACGCTTCAGAATATTCACGTGGAACAACTTGTCCTTATCCCCCACTTGGCTACGGTAGCTCTGTCCACCTTTCTTCTCTGTTACTACAAATGGTCCCCTCCATGAGACTTGCAGCTTGCTGTGCTCTAATGGCAACAACAACAACACCTTGTCACCCACCTCAAAGTGACGTTCCTTCGCCTTTTTGTTGTAGTACTTGGCTTGGCGTCCTCTTGCGTCGCAGAGATTTTCTTGAGCCAATTTACAAACTTCTTCCAGTTTGTTACATAAGTCGACAACATATTGTTATGTTGTTTGCACTTCTTCGGATGCTTGCTCATCCGTCCATAACTGTTTCAATACAGCCATGGGCCCCCTTACCGTCCGCCCATAAACTAACTCAAAAGGTAAAAAACCCAAACTTGCCTGCGGTACTTCTCGATACGCAAACAGTATCGCCGGAAGGTATCGATCCCAATCCCTAGGTCGACCTTCACATAACTTCTTCAAAGCCTGTTTCAATGTCCCATTGAAACGTTCTACCAACCCATTACGCTGCGGGTGGTACGGGGTTGTCGTCAGGTGTCTAATGGAGAGTAATCTGTTTACCTCTTCCATCACCTGGCTCACGAACTGCGTCCCCTTGGTCGGTCAGTATCTCGTCTGGAACTCCGACTCTCGACCACACCCCTAACAAGGCCTCAGCCACCGTGACTGAGTCAATGTTTTTCAAGGCCACTGCCTCCGGGTACCGGGTAGCGTAATGTACGACCGTTAATATATACCGATTTCCACTTTCTGCCGCCGGCTTAATCGGACCTACCAAATTCATCGCCACTCGCGAGAAAGGTTCCTCAATTAGTGGGGTGGTTCCTAGTAGCACTGGGCGATGGGAGATCTTCGGTGCCACTCGCTGACACTTGTCACATGACAAACAAAACCTCCTCACATTCCCATACACACCTGGCCAATAAAACTCCCTCACCAACCTATCTCTGGTCTTCGTAACGCCCATGTGGCTTCCGAGAAGACCCTCATGTGCTAACCTAAGCACTTTGTCGCGCTTCCCTACGGGTACCACAACTTGCTTAAACGTATCGACCCCTTTCTTGGCGTACCGATACAAAATACCGCGTTTTGTCGCGAACTTAACCTCGCCGTCTGGCAATTTCCGTACGGACCCGTCCGTCGCGTACCTACGTCCTTTGTCAAGAGACGCATCTTACTTTTGAAGTTTCTCTAACTCACCAGGTACCAAAATATATGGGCGAAGTCACGGATCTTAGCGGCTTCGACCCTGACCTTCGCTTCATAGCCCTCGTCTCCACTGACCCGACATGTATAGGGTTACACGTCATAGGGTTAGGTTGGGGCAACACATACCTACACCCTAATATTACGTTATGAGACAGTCCCGACAAACACGCTGTTTGAATTCGTCCTTTTACATATGGCGAATCAAGGTCTATGCTAACGACCGGAAGCGAATCCTTCGTCCTGTTAGCAAACTGGACTTCCACCGTCTCACCTGTATAATCTCCAGGTTTAACGTATCTACGATCTACCAAGGCCGGGTAGCTACAGCCGGTGTCATACAGTACGGTGGCTTCCACACCATTCACCGTAGCCTTCGCTACATTCGTAGACTCCACTGTTTTCCTTTTCTTAACAGTATTCGGAGTTACCGAATTAACCGTTGTCGGACGATCCTTTCTACAGTCCTTGACAACATGGCCTGGTTTATTACAGCCATAACATACTGGCTCACCTCTTCTACCCGAGGTATCCCTATCTACCCCTTGAGTCTTTCCCGACCCACGGAAATGTACTTGGCTGGGATTCCCGGCCCCTGGCCTCCCACCATTTTGACCATTTCGTCTATGGGGTGCCACCTCAGTGGTCTTTCTAAACTCACTGATTCCAAGTCGGTCCCTACCGTTCCAAGTAGTTGGACGCGCATGCGCGCTCTCATAGCGCTCGGCCATTATGCTTATCTCATCCAAAGTTGAGAATTCGCGCTCCGCCAAAAACACAATTAAATCTTTTTTGTAGGTACTTAACACGTGTTCTTTTAAAATCTCTTCGCGAATACCTTCGTAAGTTAACGCGGTGCCAGACATTTATATCCATTTATCAAAAATCACGCGCACTCGACTGTGAAATTGCGCGTGTATTTCGGTAGCCCTTTTTGACGATTCCCTAAAAAGTTTCCGGAACGTTTCCGCTGACAACTCATAGTGGCGAAGTAAAGCTTTCTTCAGAGTGTCATAATCGTCTATCTCGGCTGGGGTCATGTTGTTGTACACATCTTTCGCCGCCCCCTGCAAAAAAGCTGAAATATTGATGGCCCACTGGTCCTTAGGTATTTGGTGAACCAGGGCAAACTTTTCAAACTGCGTCAAAAAGTTGTCAATTATTTCATCCTTGTCATTAAACATCGGCATGGTTAACTGTATGGGTCGTCTGTCTTCCACGCGACTACTCGGGGTGTCCGAACGTACGTTCGATTCTTCACCCCTCCTGAACTCGGCTTCGAGCCTTAGTCTCTACATGGCTAGCTTATGATCTCTTTCTCTAGCTTTCTCTTCCGCCTGTAGTCGGGCTAGTTCAATTTCTTTCTCCTTCTCCTTCTCTCTAGCTTTCTCTTCCGCCTGTAGTCGGGCTAGTTCAATTTATGTTTCTCCTTCTCTCTAGCTTTTTCTTCCTTATGTTCTTTCAAGCTTCGTTCCATAAATTCAGATAGCTTGTCTCCGTCGTACCCCAGTTCGTCCTTACCAATGGATTTAAATTCCTTTAGTAACTGTCTGTCTGTCGCCATTATGTCCCTTTTTTCCCTTGAACTACGTCCTTAACTGACGTACAACAACCGAATTCTTCCCTACGAAAATAGTTTGAACCGTAATATAACCTTATCTGCAGCGAGATTGACAGGTCAAATCAGTCACAAATAATTAACCAGGCAAAATTCCAGTAACACAGGCTCCGCGCAGCGGGATACTGCTAACGAGACGTGATTAATTGCTGTCCAAAATACAGTACGGCCCAAATTGGCTCTTGTCTCAAGAGAATATTTAGAAAATACCGCTCCTAACACTTTATGATAACTTCACACTAAAGGTATAAATCTCAAATTCTTACAATACACTTTTAACGCAAGGAATTTGCATGCACGATATTCAAGTATACAAAAATAGCAGACAATGTTTGATTCACTCGATTTCTGCTTAATAATAATAACAAATTTATGCTTTGTCCAAAATACGCTCAGATTACTTCAATCGCGATGAAAATTTTCAAATCCCAGGACGAGCACTCCACTTTGTAACGGGGTAGTCGGTATCAAGCGTTATTGGTACAATGTTGCACAAGCCACCGGTCAGAGGTATTGCGCAACCTGGAAAAACAACACCAGAAACCGTCTCCCGCTAATACTCGTTATCTAAGGAATGACCTCTACGGTGATATTTGCCCGGTTATAAAATGGATATGGCAATCTGAGTCGATATCTTGAACAAAGACAACACACGAGCTCCCGTAAAGTTAAATAAAGAATTTAATCAAAAGAATCAAGAGAAGAAAGACACAGTAAATTACAATTTTCTTTCCTTCTGAATACTCTTAGTTCAGAAGCACTCTAAAACGAAGTTTAGAATAATTGATACATTAATTCAATTTCAAATACTTAAAAAATAGACAAATTTAGCCGTTAATAGCTGATAGCAAATTTCATCACGAAATCGAGTGTTCATTAACATTGGATCGCTTGGTAAATTCTCAATGACCTGTTCGTCGACTGTTTTTTCGGCTTGCGTCTCGACTTTAACTTGCCCTCTGGATGACCGTGGGATTCTCCCAACTCTGACTTCTAAATTCTTTTTCCTCCTTTGGATCTCGACCTCCTCGTTATTTCTCTCTCTCCAAACAAACTATTTTCCTTGTGTTTTTTGGCGTCTTACAATCGTTCCAAATTCAGTTTTCCCTGGAACCACTATTTTACGGACGTCTTTCCTTAAAGTACGTCCGGGGTCTTTACTATGTATTTTTACTTCCTCTCTTGCAGAGGTCCATCCCAGACTGATTAAAATTCATTTGTTCGGAGACTATATTCCCCCCTACGACTCAGGGATCGACCCACCCCCTCATTCCACATTTGACCAATCGGAATAAATGCTATTCCTACAGACATTTGGAAAACTGCCTATCAAGGTGCCAAAAATGCCACCAGACTCAGACTCATTTTGTTCTCGATATTTTTTTTCAACAACTGCAACGTTCCCACCATCATCATTGTAAATATAAGCAAATCTTTCAGTCAGATTTATTATTGTAATTTGCTTTTGTCTAACGAGCATCTTGATGATAGGTCAAAGTTTAACAAAACTTCTTTGATCGACAAGGACAAGTTTTATTCTGCATTAAAAACTGAAAATATATCCGACGAAGAATACGAATACGCAAAAGATCTTGTTCGAAGTTTGGTTGTAAAATACTTGGCAATAATTATGATTTGTACTTGAAACAGACTCGCCGATGCATTTTAAAGTTTTCGTAAAGTCAGTTATGTAAATTATGGACTAGACCCATGTTTGTATTATTATGCACCTGGTCTTAGCTGTGACGCTCTGCATAAATTCAGTAAAGTTCGGTTGGAATTATTGATCGAGGTCGATATGTGCAATTTTATTGAAAAAGTATTCGCGGTTGTATTAGCGTTATTACGACAAATTATGCGATTACGAACAACAAGCATACTGAAGTTGGGTATGATAAAACATATGAAGCTTGTTTTCATTATCTACCTTGACACAAATGATTTGTATGAATATGCAATGTCTAAGCTGCCGTTTGCTGATTTAATTAGCTCTCGCTGGAACAATTTACAAAGGAAACGGAGAAACAGATACCTAATGCCAACGACGTCAACGATATTTCGTATTTGAGTAGTATGTATCGCTACATAATTTACACAATGACGCTTGAGTCAATGGTGATCGATTATAGTTTATAATCTGACAATCAATGAGTAACAGCCAGCAATGTAAAATCTCATTGCTAAGAAGTTTAGTAAAAAAATTTACTTGACAAACGAAATTACGTTTTACAATACAAAAATCTAAAATAACCATTAGATGCCGGTCTTGTATTAAGAAAAGTTCATCGTGTATTAAAATTCACTCAGTCACCATGGATGAACGGCTGTATTAATTCTAATACAGTCCGACGAGCAACAACATATTTTGAGAAAAATTCCTTCAAGTTAATGAATAATTCTGTTTTTGGTAAGACGATGGAGAATATTAGAAAGCGCGTTAATATCGAAATTGTCAATGATATCAATCTGACGATTTTGTCAGAACGAAAATATTTAATGAAAATCTTCTTGCGTTACAACGAAGAAAAACAAAATTGAAATTGAATTAGGCAATCCATGTTAATGCTGCGGTTTTAGATTATTAAAGTGGCTCATGTACCATAAAATTTTGTTAAAACACATTGGCCTAGTGGAAAATTATTATATATCGATACTGATTTGCTTGTGAACTAAGTTTAATGTGTACAGATTTATAATACCTGATCGCTGATTGTTTTTTTATGCGGTACGATTAGCTAACAACAAAGTAAATAAATTTTAGCAATATTAATAGTTTTATGAAATTTGTTGATTATAAATACGCACTTTACGGAAATGTAAGTTTTATCAGCGCAATAGCGGTGAAAACAAATCAGCACAGACTCGAAACCGATCTTATTGTTAAACATGGATTGAGTAACTTTGATAACAACGATATTGTGAAAACGGTATTGATTTGATTCAATAGCTCGGTCATTGTCAGACACGTCAATGGAATATACTTGATATATTTTCTCTGATTAGGTTTGTCTAAAATATCAAGTAAGAAATCGTGTCCAAACTCTAGAAATAATGTTTCAAAAACGAATAGTGACAAATGGAAATAGCAGTAAGATTTAAAATCTAATGATTCACAAAAAACCGCTAACAGCTGAAATTTACAATAAAGTTTCTGATATATGTTTTGGATAGTTTGATAAACAAAATCTTTCACTTGTACGATCAGGTGAATCTGAATATTTTAATTATCTTGATTAATTAAAGGACAAACTATCTAAAAGATTCAATAATTTCCATGCTCCGATCAGTCAAAAAAATACACTAAATTAGCAATCGATCTTGATCGGTCAAAATTATTTTCTGTTTGTAGTAAATACCGAATCAGTAAGATCCTGATGAAAGATTTGTTCGAAAGTCATCGTCGAGTAAGTGGAAATAAAATTTGTTTTATCCCCACTTGCATGAAATATTTCTGATATCTACCGTAGCGACATTAACGACAGGTGAAGATAATCTAACAATTTTAAATATAAAAGTTTATCTAAACTGTTTAAATACTCAATCGAAAAACTGATAGAAAATTTCAGAAGTAGTAACGAAGGTTTTTCTGAATCGCTACCCTAAAAAAGCGTCCAAACAAGTATATTTCACACAACCGTCAAAAGTATTCATCTCCAATACAACCTTCGTTTAGGTATATCCTGGAATGATTGTTCCCGGTGGTGGCAAAAAAGATACAAGACGTCGTTGTACTTATTTGGACGGTTTTTTTTTTATTATATAGGGTTACTTAGCCAGAATCCTTCTTTTTATCTACTACTATGTATTTAACGACGTGTTCAATGCGGCTTGGTTGGGCGCGAGTAGTAACATCAATAAATATAAAAACAGTTGTAGTTGTTGTAGGGTTTAACGACATTTTTCAGCACAAGATAGGCTATATATGGTGGTCATTATTAATGGTGGAGGAAGAACCTGGGAAGAAGCATCAATCCACGAGAAGCTACTGGCAAGCTTTCTCACATGCCCACATTGGCGGAATCCGAGACTCGAACCCATGTAGTTAGAGGTGAGATGGCAGTGATCCGTAACGGAGAGCGCTTTAGACCACTCGGGCTCCCAATACGAAAACAGACAAAGAGACAGGATTTTATACTTTTATTAACATCTATGCATATTCAAGATTTTAAAACTCAAGATCCTAAAATACAATTAATTCATTTCGATATAGAGATGTATAATTCAGAACGTTTTCAATGCGGCTTGGTTTGGAGTGGAAATATTAAGAACGAAAAAAAAACAAAAAAAAAAACAACAAAGTAGATGGATTTGATACGTTTATTAACATCGATGAATATTAACATTTCCTTTTGAATATAAACAACAAATATCCGATCCGGACATATGATGCTCCTTTCAGTTCTTTCAGGAGTTTGATCTTGTCAATAAAATGTTGTTAGCTGCGCGTCATGTTTTTATATCGAAAAAGCCTAATCTCACTTACAAATTCCTTTACAACTCTTAAGACAAATGTACAAATTGGAACAACTTTTAAAGAAAAAGTTTTATATACTATTTTCTCCATAAAATACATTCAATCGACGTAATTATTTATAACAGTATATAAATTTAAAATATATCTGAACACAAGTCACTTGGATTGCGTTTATACTCCATTTTGCTTTAGGAAAGGTCAAGTTTGACAAAAGTCATTCTCTTCAGAACTTTCTTTTAAAATATATATGGAGAAAGTTAATGTCACTGTCGTATGTATGGACAAAAGTTCGTGCATGTAGCGAATGACACAGGATGTGTCTAATTCCTGGTATACGTCGATGTTAATACGTGAAAAAAGTGTCGACTGCTGAACAATGGGAGAGAACTCAGTCAGACACTAAAGTATGCTAGGCAAAATGGACAAAAGCATAAGGATACATTTATGGGATTATTTACAAAAGCTCAGCAAAAGAAATCTCGCTAGTGAGCTGCTCCTTGAAAAAGAAACATGGCGATGTTTAAAGCAAGAATGTCATCTCCGTCTAGTCACCGTAATTAACCCTATAATGGCGCGTGTTGAGCATAGATGTCGTTTGGTAATGTAGGTATGTGTAGTATATACAATGACTGCTACTGATGATGATGATGTTACGGGGTTTAACGTCGTTTTTCATCAAAATATGTGCTATAAATTGAGACCAGTTAAAAATGGTGGATGAAGAACTTGGGAAAAACCCGGAAAGAACCACCCACCCGCTTTGTCAACAGATCAAAATTAGCAAACTAGAATATCCGGATATCACGCGACCATGGATCACAGATACGTACGTTAGAAAAGTGGAAGTGGTCGTGCAGGATCTTTCGATGGCTTACAGGTAAGAATCAAGCGGTAAGTAAACCAGATATACAAGCAGTATGAGAAAACTAGAGCAAAATAAAAAAAATAAAAAGAATGAGGAAAATTATGAAAATCAACTGGCTCATAATTAGAAGCCTGGGAACAAATGTAAAAGTTGAGCTGCAAAATACTTACTGAATTTATGTTTCTACCTGTTCATATAAAAAAAAACATGTTTCTGTTTAGATTAATTTGGATACCTAAAATGGCTTGCTAACGATGAAGATTACAATTGAAATGCGCTTGTGACTAGAGGTGTAATTCAATATTTCTCAGTAATACTATGTGTTTATGTATAACTTGTCGTGCCTTCTACATATTATTTCTCTGTCATTATGTTATTTTCAGTATCCGAGGTTTTGTAATCTCTTGATATATTAAGTAAGAGTAAACTTGCCAGTAGCTTCTCGTAGGTTGGTGGTTCTTTCCGGGTTCTTCCTCTGCCATCAACACTGGCCGCCATGTATATAGCTTATCTTGTGCAGAAAAATGAGTTATTATTCTTGGATCGCGTACTGACCATTTTGATGTATATTGATACTCATTTGAATGCGAATAACAAACTGAATATAGTTTCTTGTTACATTTCGCAAAGCTAGCAATTGTATGTATACAGTATTCCGAACAATTACTGATTACAAGACGCTATAATCTTGGTATTCTTCTGAAGGTATTCTTCTGCCAGTATGAAAATGGAATCACATAGTGTATCCCAATCAGGTCTCATTACATATTCTCCATTCACATTCTCCCATTTCACTCTCGTGTATCTTGAGAAAAGGGCTGACAATTCGGGGGACATTTTACTAACGTCTACCTGCTCACGCAACATGAGGATAACAGGTTTATTGCTATACTCTGCAAGTTTGGCTTCGTGTTGACAAAAGATGCTCTCGCAGTACGCGTCTGAAACGACCAACAGAATTGTAACTGACTCGTTAATTATGTACTTCTCAGCTTCCTTTGCAATTGGATGTCCTGGAAAGAAATGCTCCTCGTGGTGACAAATCAAGTTGTCATCTGATCCAAGTCGTTCCACCAGTTTTTGTTTTAGCTGCTGGTATACCAGTTGGAGAACGAAGTCCCTATCCACACTGGCATAGGACAGAAAGATTATAAATTTTCCTCGAAATTCCCCTGATCTGTATCGATTCACGAAATTGTGTGCTGCCTTTTGATTCCGATATGCATCGCATAGTGAAGAAATACGGTATACTATGTAGTAAGTAGAAAGTATCAAAGCAAGTCCCGTAACTATGGAAGTCAGAACAATACTACTCTGTGCACAGTACGAATGGAGTAGATCCAGAGTGTTGAAATCCAAAGGTTCATTTTTCTCTTTAAATGAACAAGTGTATCTATCTATATGTTCAAAAAAAAAATTATTTTCCATCAACCAGTATAAAGACTCTAGATTTTCGCACGAGCAAACAAGATGATTCCAATCCATGTTCACACGAAGCCGTTCATCGGTTCCGTTCTTTGATGAGAAAATTTGATGCCCGAACAACGACTGAAGATTCATTTGAGTTACACCACCGATATGCATTATGTTATTCAAACTAATGTCCAGGTATTGCAGACGTGTTAGTGTTTCCAATTGGAAATCGATGTGGTCAAATTTGTTGCCACTCAGTTTTAGTACCATCAGACTAGTTCCATTGTGGAAAAACATCTCTGGTAACTTTGTGAATCCGTTGAATGATAGATCGACGTACTCTAGCACTGTGTTGAAACTGAAAAAATCTTTAAACTCGGGAGCAGTTTCCATGCGATGTAGCTCATTGTGGGACACATCAAAATGAACTATTTGGGAGAAATGAGCAGTCAAGTTTGGATTGATATACTGAATACGGTTATACGAGAGGTCAACATCCCTGAAGGAAAACAGATCTCTGGAAAAATATGCGTCAAGCCATACTAGATTGTTGTGTCTGGCCTCAATTTTTTTAAAAAGTTTTTTTCGACAGTTTCTAGTCACGAAAATCATGTTTACATGTCTAATTTCGAATGGAGAAATGCCGTTCGCAATCATGTGTTGGGCCTGGTACAAAGGTGAAGCACAGTCATATTCCCAGACTTGGTTTCTTGCATTAGTAAGAAGCAAGTATCCGGGCAACTTCGCATAGCTGATATCCATAACTTGCAATGAGGAGAAGAAGTTTGATGGAAGTGTCACAAACATATTTCTGCTAACGAGTTCGATAAAATTCATTGATGCAAAGCTTATGTCCGATATATTTAATACCTCCAGTTTTATACCCAGAGGGACAAAAGATTGCAAGCAAAAGGAATTAAAATTTGCCCCACTTAAGCTCAACTTTCTTATCGGTTTATAGGCAAGGGCAGAGAAGAAAGGTTCATAAAGTTTCGCTGGATCTCTGTAGGTCTGCAGCTTGTCTAAATAAATTTCCTCAAGGTTTGGCAAAACTCCTGGAAATGATAACGCCTTTGTTACCTCGTCAAAAGTCAAGTGCCCATTTCCAGAAAGATCCAGAACACGAAGCATTTGCAGTGGAGAAAAACAACCGGGAGGAAGTGTGCTTAAGCTGTCGAAAGATATCTTAAGATACTCCAGATTCAAGAAGGTGAAAAATGATGATTCGTCGATGAATGCAGTCTTCCAACTCTGAAGACGAAGTTCCGTAAGGTTCTTCCAAGCATGATCTGAAAACTGATCCGGTAGCAAATATGTAGTGTACAAGTCTTTTACGCATACGGCCGATGTACCTTCTGGAAGAAAATTTGGTAAGTCGTGATCACATTCCACCGTTAGTCTGTCTCCAGTCATGAAGCAATTACAGCCTAGGACACAATCAGCTGCATTTATTATTTCAAGTCGGCTAGGCAGGAAAGGAGTGGCATGCCACACAATGACGAGACTCAGAAAACACCTGAAATAAATAAGTGCACATTTAAATTACAGGTAAGGCTTCATTTCATGTCGAAATCTGCGAGTCCACAGAGATCTTTTGGGACTCGATGCGGAGTGATTCATCTGTTTAACCAGCTGAAAAGTTTTGCGTAGCTCGTCACATTTCGCTAGGAATAAACTGGATCATATTTAGGAAAACAGCATGATCTCCATGACTTCACCAGTGCAGACAACGGGCTGAATAAATTAATGCCAAGGGTTTTTATGTTGTCGGCCAGATACAGCCGACGATGCATCCCCATAAAGAGTCATTACTTCTCTTTCTTATTTCGCAAAATTAAATACATAACGATCTACCAGTAATGACCACTGAAATGTTTATTTTTAATGTTAAAAAATTAAAACCAATTTGAAAACAATATGTACCTAATGTTAATTAACTTATCGTCTGGGAAAGTGATGTCACGATCCACATACACCACTGCATTTGTGTTTATATATGTCTGCCCATCTCCATTAATGACATATGAACGAACTAACTACGACCGGTTCTATATTCTAGATATGAATATAATAATGATATAACTTGATTTGCAATGAATATGAAGTGTGTGCCAAAGGTACCAAAAGAACAATTAGTAAAGATCATGACGTGCGTCTCTTGTTTTGTTGGATATATAATCTATTAGCTAAAAAAAAAAAAAAAAAAAAAAGAAGGACAATTACGGTGAAGCGGCATATAAACAACAAGAAGAAAATGCTAAAAATGGGTGATGGGGAGTAAATAATTTAATAATGAGAGTAGCGAGATGAGATAAGATATTCTATACGGGAAGTTAAAATGCTTGTATGGCCTAGTCCTCATACTTACAACATTTTTTGAGATACGATATTCTATATGAAAAGTTAAAATGCCTGTATGGACTAGTCCTCATACTTCCAACAGATAAGATATTCTATATGAGAAGTTAAAATGCTTTTATGACCTAGTCCTCATACTTCCAACATTTTTAGATACGATATTCTATATGAAAAGTTAAAATGCCTGTATGGACTAGTCCTCATACTTCCAACAGATACGAAATTCTATACGGGAAGTTAAAATGCTTGTATGGCCTAGTCCTCATACTTCCAACAGTTTTAGATACGATATTCTATATGAAAAGTTAAAATGCCTGTATGGACTAGTCCTCATACTTCCAACATTTTTAGATACGATATTCTATATGAAAAGTTAAAATGCCTGTATGGACTAGTCCTCATACTTCCAACATTTTTTGAGATAAGATATTCTATATGGAAAGTTAAAATGCTTGTATGGCCTAGTCCTCATACTTACAACATTTTTTGAGATACGATATTCTATATGAAAAGTTAAAATGCCTGTATGGACTAGTCCTCATACTTCCAACATATAAGATATTCTATATGGGAAGTTAAAATGCTTTTATGGCCTAGTCCTCATACTTCCAACAGATAAGATATTCTATACGGGAAGTTAAAATGATTTTATGGCCTAGTCCTCATATTTCCAACATATAATATATGTTATATGGGATGCTTTTATGACCTAGTTCTCATACTTCCAAAATTTTTTGAGATAAGATATTCTATATGGAAAGTTGAAGTGCTTGTATGGACTAGTTCTCATACTTCCAACATTTTTTGAGATAAGATATTCTATATGGGAAGGTATAATGCATTTATGGCCTAGTCCTCATACTTCCAACATTTTTTGAAATAAGATATTCTATATGGAAAGTTAAAATGCTTGTATGGACTAGTTCTCATACTTCCAACATTTTTTAAATAAGATATTCTATATGGGAAGGTATAATGCATTTATGGCCTAGTCCTCATACTTCCAACATTTTTTGAAATAAGATATTCTATATGGAAAGTTAAAATGCTTGTATGGCCACGTCTTCATACTTCCAACAGATAAGATATTCTATATGGAAAGTTAAAATGTTTGTATGGCCTAGTCTTCATACTTCCAACAGATAAGATATTCTATATGGGAAGTTAAAATGCTTTTATGATCTAGTCGTCATACTTCCAACATTTTTTCTCCAGCCAAAACTTTCTCTTTGGATAGGATAAATTTGCTACCGAGATAGAAGTGAAATATGAAGTAAGAAAAATAACCTAATAAAACGAAAGCATAAATAATTAAATTACTGAAATGAAATATATATGCAATAATACAATAGTTGCAAGCCAAATAGGGTAGATACACTAAAATCATGCACATACCGAAAATTTAATTGGCAAGATAAAACAAAATCCACTAATATCCCCATATAAACACAAAACCACAACGTTTTGGAACAAATTATGGACAGAACACAACATGGACAAAGATAACGCAGATAGCTAGTTTGCAGAAAGATTGAAGACAGCTCAGAAATATTGACCAAAAAGACAATATAATGATCACAAAATAGTCTCTATGGAAACAGTACTGAAAAATGTCCAACTAGAAACCATGTCCCGAACGAGGTTCGTAGATTCTGACCATGGAATCGCATGAAATAATGATAGATCAGCAGCTCGTCTCCAGTATTGCATACAGTGTTTCAAAACGGATGCCAACATGTGTTGTATTGTCTCGTGATGAAAGACAAAGGTGTGATTATGAGTAACGTTTTAACAGCCTAATTTTTTCTCTCAATTTATCTGGTAAAAACTCAGTTACCGAGTCACACAGCAAATAACATCGAAAGACATTGTTTAAACTGTGAACTCAGAAGAAACAACATTAAACTCTTAGAAATGCAATACTTTATAATCTTATTTATTCTTTATTTTTACTTTGTTCTCTAAAGATATTGTGTTTCAGTTTAGAGTCTTATTTAAGCGTCTGAATTCATGTTGAGGGCATCTACTACGTAGCCATGTATAAAACAGGGGTTCTCCTTCAATAATGTAATAGTTACGACAACATAAAAAGGATCATTCTATCAATTGTAGGTGATCAAAGGTTTTGAACATTCCACATCATTGTCTTAATGTTTTATCTGTACTGAAAATTGTGATCTGAGTAGAAGTTCAATGTTCAAAGCAAAGAATATGATGCTCTCATGATAATCTATTTTCGGCGTTCATTAACAGTTTGGGCTACATACAGAGGCTAATTAATAATATAATTAAGACTTTCAGCAAACGATTATAGTGATGCGGGTCCAAAAGTCAAACAGTGCAAGACATCGACACTGACCTAAAGTTATGATGGGGGAGTAGCGGGATATCCCTCTCCATTTTACTTGCTGGTTCGGCAACTTAATTTGTTGGATTGTGAGTCCAATTATTATGTTTGTCTTGGAGAATAAAGAATTCCCTCAATCCCTATATTCATATACCTATAGTTTTAAATTCGTTTGTAAAGTGCTGTACAACATAACCCTAATGCTCTTCGAAGCCGATTTTGAGTTTGACAGATTTGTTTCTGAAGAAAGAATTATTTATCTTCAGAAAAACTACAAAGATGTGCTAACTGATTCTGTCAAATCAGTTTATTTAATTTTCTAAATAAAATATAAACCCACTGTTTTTTATTTCGTTTTAAGACGCATACCGGGCTTATGTAATAGTCTAAATGGGTATACGATTATTGACAATCCGGATAGTACAATACTTTAGCTTACCTCAATCCTGTTTTGTTAAATTTCTCATTTTCTTCCTCTTTTACAATATGTTGCTTCAGACAGTTATCTGTTACAGAGGAGATACCAATGTTGTCTGATATCTAAAAGACAAAATGTTTTTAACATCCTACTTTATCTCTAGTACAATGTGTCAAACTTTGACTTCTGTCAGTGGCAGACTTTATCTCTAGTACTATGTGTCAAACTTTGACTTCTGTCAGTGGCAGACTTTATTTCTAGTTAGGTTATGATCAGACTTTGTGTTATCCTTACATCATCAAATTTGTATGTAACCGTGTTTATGTGATAGATCTAAATATAGGTGATTTAGTGGTTAAATGTATTGTAATAAATCTGGAGTATGCATTTGACAGCGCCCCGTTTTTAAGCAATTCTTTGATTTATTTGTGTGATTTTTTGGTATTCAGCGCCATGGAAATATTCCTAGCCCGAAATAATTAGCCAATTATTAGGAGCAAACGTCACAGAGCCGAGTGTTAGTGAATTTGAACCATGCTAGGGTTCGTTAGTAATGAATTTAGGTACAAGCCGAATGACTGTCTCTTTAGTAACATAGTCCATATTAAAATGTAGTGGTGTATAATAGTGTTGTGGTTGAGATGGCAGTATTTTTGGTTGGAAATCAGTAAATTATACAATAGAATCAATAACTTGGGACTTGGTAGATACCGCTTATGTGTAAATAGTGGAAAATAGGCGTATTTATATACGCTTGATACGCCGGAAATTGTGTGGATTGACTGGTCTAGGGTCGCGTAGTTAAATATTTCCCAGTTAGAAAGGGAATACTAGTAAATTTTCTATGGCATTAACTGGTTGGCGGTACGGAAATCTGATGATAATGAAGAAAAACCATGCAAAGGTGCGGTTAATGGACTTTTGGGCAAGTTGTTTCATCTGTGGTCGCCAATTGATTAGAGCAAAATTTATTAAATAAAGCAGACACGTCTGACTTTCCATTTTACAACTCAAGTTGTATGGAAGTCTTTGGAAATTTGGGGAAAACATATGACTTCCAGCGTGACTCGCGCCAGGATTTTGACACCGCTCGGTCAAGTGAATACCCCTGTGCGTGTAACAGTATCATTACTTTAGATGTATTTCTGGTATATTTACTTGAACTTGGTGCAAAATCATGCGTCAATACAATCATGGAAGAGTTTTCATATGGACAAATAAAATCATCACGAGTCTGATCGCATGGGCCCGTTAACTATACTATATTTCTGATTTGATAATATATTTAATCATATAAAACTTGGTATGTACGCTCATATTTAATAAGGTTGATTATGCGTGAAAGCGGAATATTAATGATGCCATAAAACTTCTTTTCGTTCTAGCCTGTTGCCATTCTGGGGGCCGTATTTCTTATCCAAGTTTTATATGCACATAACAATACAATTTATTTTAGTCCTGTCTAATTATAACTGAAGCTCATATGTGATCAAGTTATTGGTTATTTAGTCTGGTCTCGTGAAAAATGTTAAACAAACTTACTCAATAACCGATATGCCCAACTAATGTATGTTAATAAATATGATATTGAGCTCAGACACAGCAGATTAGTCAAGACACCCCCACCCCACCCCCCAGACAAGATAGTTTACGTTGTGAAATTATCATAAGAAACTTACAAGAATTTGCGAACTTAAAACAGTAAAAAATTACCGGTTAAAGGACATCATGCACACTCAGGTCTCTTGTTTTATTCTCATTGGCATCTGCTACGAGTTGTCTACTTTCATTTATTACTATGTAGGTAGTTACTGCAAATAAATTTTAAAAAATAGTTAATAAGAATCAAATTCATGTTAATTACCCGTACATACAAAATGTTCTACAAGAAGATTCCAGCAGCTTGTACCCCATCTCACCGATTTTAGATAAGAAAACCACCAAGCTATGAAAAATGCACAAAACAATTTATAATTTGTAACCTGCTTATCGCCGTGGTTGGATGGGTTTCTAACATTGACATCTTTTTGAGTTTCAGTGAAAACTGAGCTTTCAGTGTAAAAACAAAACAGACAAAGCCTGCTCACTGTACTTTTGTGGTTCCTGGAATGTCTATTTTTAGTGGAGTGGTGATTTTCCAGGATTAAACAAACACAGAAAAATACAAAAAGGCCTGCATCTGATATAAATCTACGTTTTGTTTTAAGACGAGCAAGCTTTAAATATGATACAAGTCCAAACATTTACGGTATTATTCGAAGTATATCTACGACCGTAAACTCATCACTCTTGTTGTCTACAAATTATGGGGGTTAAAAGTGTGAAAATTTGCAAAACTGGTGCATCTAACAAAAAAATTCATAATTTAGTCCTTGCGGTTTTCAGTTCAAAAGATGTGTTGTCTCCAATGAGAATTTTTCACGACATGAGGAAGCTAAAATATTCATGCACCTTAAGTATGGGTCCTATGTGTGCTGAGAATGGTTGGGTTGATGAGATAATGCTGCTATGCATTAAACTTTAATATAAAAGTACACGCTTCAATATTTTAAAATTAAAATTTAAGAATGAGTGCATTTTATAACATGTGATTTTAGCATTATTTAAAATGGGGTTCCACTTCTACTAGAAAAAAATACGATTTTGTCCCTACACAGTGCACAAAAAATTACTTAAAAATTATAGTATGGTGTCCCATCATACACACTGACCAAATATTTACGGCAGATATCGTGTAGGTCTGTCTGATCATGAGCACCCATAGACCAACAAATTGTTCTCCGCCTTTTTTTATTTTGTAAAATTAAATTGTAATAAAATTGTTTTAAAAAAGGCAGAGAACAAATTGTTGGTCAAGAGCACCCATTTATTTTAAGTTAGTGAATTTTGAATATCATAGTGTTTCCATTTGTTTACTATGAGTTAAATTAATAGAGTCATTCAATGGGAACCAGTCTAAAATGATTAAGTAGAGTTCCGATCATAATGAGTTAGATTTTAGTAATAAAAAAAAACAACATTTTAATGATTTTGCGAGCTTATCTTAGTTGTAACTGAAAAAAAAAAACAGCGATATTGTTTCATTGATGAACTTTCAGTCCTTTAACAGACTTGAGTTTGGAACTTCGTTTCTAAAATTAGCTTCTAACTTTTTGGTGTTGAATTGAAAGCACATGCTTCAAACACACGAAAATGCCGCGTGTAATGGTGTTCCTCAACAACTCAAATCAGCTATATATGCTGGGGAGAGTTAAAGAGGACGACCCCCCCCCACCCGTGTCATACATAGCTCGCGTCCAGTACCTGTGGTCTCGTATGGTTTTCTTACACACAGAGGCTGTCATCAGTCCCGGATTACCCATTAGGCAGAGTAGGCAACTGCCTATGGGCCCCGCGACTTTTATGGGCCCCATCAGGGGCCCCCATGAGACCGTCTGGGGCCCCATCTGGGGCCCCAAAAGTTTGACTGCCTATGGGCCTCCACGGTGCTTAATCCGGCGCTGGCTGTCATCCAAAAAATACATCTCTACTGATAAATATTGATTTAATCATGAGCACTCAGAACTTTAAAGTTATTGATTTTTTAAAAAAATATAATGTTTTCATGGGAGCTTAACTAGTATCGTGAGTCCAATAAGTGTAATGTCCCGTCTTCTATTTTGACGCTCTTAAGTTTTGACGCAATGTTAAGCTGTTTGTCTAGACTATAGTCCGAGTTTCCTCTGACCCTTGCCACCCCATTTTTTATATTTGGTAAGGGTCAGAGGAAACTCGGACTATCTAGACTAGAGCATGCATCTTTGAATCAGGTCATGACTACGTTTGTTTACCCTTACCAGCACTAATGCAAATGGACAGAAGAAGAAAAAGTCTGCAAAGTCCTAATTGAATGAGTTGTGAGTTGAAACATACCATGAAAATAAATTCCTCTGACTAATCCTCTCTTTTTCCCCAGTCAATAAATCCTCAAACAAGTCCTTCCTAGCTGTAATAACGGAGTTGATCAACAACCCTACAACCGACACTCACCTACGTCTACGGAGCATCACAGGGGCTCGTTTCGTTGCATGCAATCGACCGGTTATACATGTACTATATAATAACTAGCAGTACATAAATGACCAGTCAATTGTAAGCAAAGACGTAATATACAGTGTACCTCCGATACGAGCCCCTTTGCGGAGCACGTGACAACAACGTGGCTTAGAGCGGACAACTGCATCAGTAGAACTGTTTAGAATGGTGTACCACGTTGTATCGCTTCATGGAGAAATGTCGTCACAGATGCTTAGCGGTTGCGCGTTATTATAATATGTGCATATTTACAATAAAATATATTTTACCATATATTTTGTTGTAAAGTCAGACTATTAGTATTTTCTCCCTGATGACACACAAACAATATTACTTGAAACTATGTTCTATCTCGATTACCTGAATCTTAATACTTATTTCATTTGGACCTATCTACTTTTCTTTACTTGCAGATATATGGCAAAATAAAAATAAAATTGAAAACAAAACATTTTCCTGTAGATTCAATTTTTCCCCTGAATATTTGCACTTCCAGAGAAATGATGTTTGAAGAATGTTGGTTTTCAAGTTTTAAACATTCCATTCAAGAGACAATTGTTCTGCTTACCCACCTTGTCCATTTCCTTACTTCAGCTCTAATATTTTTTGCTTACATGCAAAAAAAATATCTTCTTATTCTATCTTCATTTTCCCAAATTTGATAAAACTAGGAACAGACTTCAGAAAAAATCTCTGATTTTCACCGATAAAGTTTGTAAGCAATAATAATGTTGTTATACCACATATTTTGCCTGTTTTATGTGGGGTGTAAGTAGAATTATGGATTTCGTGTCAAAACACGTGATGTAACACACGAACTTCCCATCAGGTTGCAAGCATCCCAATAAGAACACGCATGTATATATTAGTGTGAGGACCAGCAATTACTCCTGGGTCATGCATGTTGCATTGCTGTTCTATGTTTTTTTTTTTTTTGTTTTTTTTTTTTTTTTTTTTTTTTTTGTTTTTTTTGTGGGTTCGTTTCTTGAAGAACTTTACGAACACAATGTAGTTATCAATAAAACGTTGATATTCCTCCCCACATACACGTTATATTGAATTTAGTTCATATTGTAAGTACGAACTAATTTCAATAAATACAAGCTAATAATAATAATAATAATAATAATAATAATAATAATAATAATAATAATAATAATGAGGACTTTGTATAGCGTCTAATCTTTTGAAGATCTAAGCGCTTTACACCATCAATAATGATATGACCACACTACAGAACAACAAATGACAAAAACAATTAAATTGGAAAGCATAAAAACATGCTGAAAACATAAGATACAAAACATGATTAGGTCGCTAAGTTTGTCCCTGCAGTCGAAACAGGTGAGTCTTAAGAGCACTCTTAAAAGGGATCACTGTGTCTTTGTGTCTAATTTCAATGGGGAATTCGTTCCACGTCGCCGGGCCATGGTGTACAAACGAACGTTGTCCATATTACTTTGTTTTCACCTTGGGAACAATGAGTATACGATTATCAGAAGAAGAGCGTAAGGATCTATCTGGTGTATACACATGGGTGAGGCTGGATAGATATGTTGGACTGGAGTCTGTCATTGAAACATAGCACAGAGAACAAATTTTGTGTTTGATTCTGTATCGAATTGATAGCCAATGTAGGGTACAGAGCAGTGGTGAGGTGTGCTCTGATCGACGTAATCTAAAGATGATCCGTGCAGCTGTGTTTTGAACTTTTTGAAGTTTCTGGAGTAAATATTGTGACGAACCAGACAGAATTGAGTTACAATAGTCCAGTCTTGAAAGTACTAATGAATACACAAGTATTTTAGTGGCATCACCTGAAAGATTTTTACGAATGGAACTGATGCGTCTCAATTCAAGATATGCAGCCTTGCATATGTTCATGACATGTTGGTGCAATGTGAGAGTACTGTCTAGAGCAGGGGTGGCGAACCTATGGCATGCGTGCCCAGAGTAGCACGTGAGATGATTGTGCGTGGCACGTCCTTATGCTGATATGAAACAAATTATTTATCATGCTAAATCACTGAAATCTCAATTTAGTATAATTGCTACTGTAAACATAGTTTAGAAAGGCTTAACTGATATGGAAGAAGTCATATCGACCTACTCTATCCTATTCAATCTTAATTTTTACATATAATTTACTGACTTACTTACAGTTTTCGCTAGGGGGCGCGGGTGCACAATACATTTTAAACAAGATACGTTCGTATTTTGAACGAGATCTCGCTAGCTCTCGTCTGCCATGTTGTTGATTTTGAAAATTATTACAAATAATCTTTTAAATATAAGCCTAAAATGTCGTTCTCAAAGCCAAAGAAGACTAAGCTTGCTAAAGAAGGAAGTGGCAGAGATTTCCAAGAGTGGTGGACTCAACAATATGGAATGATCAACAAACGGAATTGGGCCTTTTGTGTCATGTGTTCGGAAAGTGTTGGTTGTCGAACGTCTTCAGTTAAACGTCATTATGAGAGAAATCACGGCTGGCTTCTTGGCAAAAGCGAAGATGAACAAAAAGAACATATATCGCACGAGATTAAAAAAAACTAAACTTACAAATCAGTTCTTTTGCCGAGTTTGTTAACAGTACATGTAATTTAGTGGCTGCGAGTTTTGAAGTTTCAAAAATGATAGCTAGGCATGGCAAGCCTTTCAGCGATGGTGATTATATAAAGGAATCGTGGTTAGAATGTGCATCTTATTTGTTTGAAGACTTTCAAAATAAAGACAAAATTATTCAGAGAATAAAGGATTTGCCAATTAGTCGAAATACGGTCAAAGAGAGAGTTATTACATTGAATGCTAATATTGAAGGACAAGTAAAAAAAAGGATATTAATTCATGTCACGCCTACTCTATTTGCCTTGATGAAAGTACTGATGTGACATCGTCCGCTAGGTTGGCCATCGTTGCTGGATGTCACAAAGATAACGAAATGCATGAAGAAACAATAAAATTATCAACTTTATCGACAACAACAACAACAGGTGCAGATTTATGTGAAACTGTTGTGACTGAACTTAGAAAAGCAGGTGTAGATATAACCAAAATAGTTCCTGTAACAACTGATGGTTCTCCAAGCATGACTGGAAAAGACACAGGTTTTGTTACATTATTTACAAGACATGTTGGGCACCTACTGTTAACCTTTCACTGCATTGTTCACCAGGAAGACCTATGTGCAAAATCCGGCTTAAAGGAACTTGAAGTCATTATGAAATGTGTCACAAAAACTGTAAATTTCATTACTGCACGTGCTTTAAATAACAGAAAATTTGCACAGCTGTTAAATGAAGTTCAATCAGCTTACTCGGGTTTACTAATGTATAATAATGTACGTTGGCTTAGTAGAGGTCGGGTTTTGGAACGTTTTGTAGAATGCCTTGATGAAATTCGAATGTTTATGGATGATAACAAACAGAAATGCTCAGAATTAACTAGTAAGGAGTACTTAGAAATACACTAGGGCATTGAAAAAATACCCCTTGTCATATATCTATAACCCCGATGGGGAAAAATTAAATGGTCTTTAGTATTAAAGAATAATATAAAAACAACATAAAAACATCGGGGGGTACACACAGACAAATAAACGTTTTTTTTTTTAAATTTTTTGATTGGGGGGGGGGGGAGCATCTGTCTGGTGCCCCCCCCCCCCCCAAAAAAAAAAAAAGAATTAACTGATGTTGACTGGCTCAGCAGACTAATGTTCTTTACAGATTTTTCATTACATCTAAATGAACTTAATACTAAATTGCAAGGGTGCGGAAAAACTGTTGATGAGGCATTTGAGATTGTGAAAGCATTTCAAAAGAAGCTGAAGATTTACAAACATCATCTAGAGAAAGAGGAGTTTCACTATTTTAAGAAACTTGAAAAATTTTATGCTGATCTAGAAATTTAAGAAACTATTGTCAAAGATTCTTAGATGAGGCTGTTTTTCGAGATAATTGATGCAACTCTTGAACAATTTTCGTCGCGTTTTGAGCAGATCAAAAAATTCGAAGACACTGCAAAATTTATAAAATATCCAGATACAATCGATTTTGAAAATCTAGATCTGGCCATGTTTTCTTGGATGGAATTACAAGATTTTGAAATGCAACTTGTTGAGTTACAGTCTAGTGCAATTTGGAAACAAAATTTTGTTGACTTGCGAGTGCGACTAGAAATAATTGAACGTGAGCGGTTAAATGGATCATTAGAACTTCAGATATCGACCGAAAATGAGGTTCTCAAAGTCTGGAATGACCTGCCTGGAACTTTCAACTCTCTGATAAAAGTAGCAAGGGTGATTTTGTCAATTTTCTCGTCTACTTACTCATGTGAATCGTTATTTTCAACAATGAATTACATAAAATCGAATACCAGAAATTGCTTGACTGATGATTTGAGTGCAGCTTGTGTATCTTTGAAGAATACAAAATATACTCCAGATATCAAAATGGTATCGTCTACCACACAGCAGCAAAAGTCACATTGATTGACTTGTCTATGACTCCTATATCGTAAGCTAGGCTTAAGTCACGAAATAACAATAAACGCTTTATATTGTAATTTTTATTTTAAGCTTTATTTTGTCATAATAAAACATTTTTAACAGCTACTGGTGTATGTAGTAGAGGTTGAAGACAAACAGCAGAGTATAATTATATTTATTTATGATAATTTTATTATGGCATTATATCTGTAATACCATTCAAAAATCTCTCTACGTTTCGGCATAAAGTCAGCACATTTAGTTTTGGCTGGGGCTTTGCCCCACACCCCCGCCAGAATAGCTACGTCATTGGTAGGCCTCTTTGGCACGCAGCAATAATTATATTTTTGAAATTGAAAATATTGGCACACGATCTAATAAGGGTTCGCCACCCCTGGTCTAGAGTAACGCCTAGGTTCCGTACCGACTGTGAGAATTTAATGTTGGTGTTGCTGATATTTATTGTCTGAGGTAAAGGATGTGAATGAGAATGTCTTTGTGTTGTGATCAGAATAGTCTCAGTTTTATCATCATCCATCTGCAGCTTGTTACATGTCATCAATGATTTCACATCAGAAATGCACTTCTCTACTCCATGGATGGTAGCATCAACTTCAGTTGGGTGGCTAGACTTGTATATTTGGGTGTCATCAGCATACAATTGGTGCGACACTGGGTGATGATCTATGACACTTGAGAGCGGCTGAGTATACAGAATGAAGAGAATATGTCCAAGAACAGATCCCTGTGGAACACCACAACATACGTCAACTGGGCTGGGGTGTATTCCATTTGCAGATATAATTTGTGTCCTGTTAACTAAGTAGGACTTGAACCACTGTAAGGCTATATTCTGAATGCCAAATACATGCTGGAGACGGTGAAATAATATATCATGGTCTATTGTGTCAAATGCTGCAGATAAATCCAGGAGAGTGAGGACTGTAATTTTTCCACTATCCAAAGCAGAGAGAATGTCACTAAATACTTTCAGAAGAGTAGTTTCCGTACTGTGGCAAGGGCGATATGCAGACTGTACATTGCTAAAAAGACTGTTTGAATTCAAATGAGATACAAGTTGAGTTAGAACAACCTTTTCTAAGATTTTTGATAGGAATGGGAGATTAGAAACTGGGCGGTAGTTCTTTAAATCGTTATGGTCCAGTGTTGCTTTCTTCAGCAGTGGCTTTACGATGGCAGTTTTGAAAAATGATGGGAATTCCCCTGATGAGAGAGAGATATTAATAACATCAGTTAGTGAAGGCAATATTGGGTCTAAGCACTCAAGCAGCAGTGATGTCGGAATTGGATCAAGTTCACAAGACTTTGGTGCACTTTTCATCACGATTGTCCGTACTAAATCAATAGAAACAGGTTCAAATGCTCCTAACGGTTGTCGCTGAAATTCTGCATCATAACTGTATGGTGACAAATCAGTTGAAATTTGCTGTCAAGCGAATCTCTAATGGTTTGTACTTTGTCATCAAAGAAATTTGCAAATTGGTCTGGTAGGTCTAGTGGAGAGAAGGTTGTTGGAAGTGGTGTACATTTGTTCCTTGACATTAGTTTGTTAGTTATCTGGAAGAGCTCTTTGCAGCTGGAACTCTCGGTGATCTTAGTACTGTAGTGGGATGATTTGGCTAAATGGACTATGTTTGTGACGTTCTTCTTAGCGGCTTCGTAGATTTGCTTATGAATAGTGAGTCTGGTGGACAGCCAAAGCCTCTCTGCTTTTCGGCGATGTCTTTTAGCAGTGCGAAGCTGGTCCCTAACATTGATATACCATGTAGAACACTTTTTCTTATTGATACTCCGCATTTGGTGGCTGGGGCATGTTTTTCAAGCAATGAACGCAAGCAGATATCAAGTTGTTCCGCTGTTGGACGTAAGAAAGTTGTTAGGTTTTCTTGGATGTCATGCATGAATTTGATTCTATTTATTATACGGAGGTTTCTCTTAGTAGCAAATAGAGGTGGAGGGTTAGGAACTGATACGTCGAGATGGCATACAATGCAGAGGTGATCTTAAGAAGATAAAATCGTGTTAGATAGGACTGATTGACATGATGGTTAAAACTGATTGACATGATGGTTAAAACTGATTGACATGATGGTTTAACTTTTTTTTAATAATCCGCTTTTGAAAACGTATTTAATAACTGATTTGTATGTATATGGCACCAGCCTCACTGAATTTAAACAAAAATGTATATTGATGTATATTTACAGTTGACTATAGAGAATTGGTTTAATGGAATAAGTGAACAGTATTGGTTGTGTACACACCCACCCACCTATATATATATATATTGAGTTTGGATCGTCAGATCTTCACATTTAATTTCACCATTAGAGCCCCATCATATCATAAGATATTTCAACATATCTTGCTGCCGATTGGTATGTTGAATATCACAGAGATACTTATTAAGCTTTTCTTTTCTTTTCTTTCCTTCAACTTCCTGTATAAAAGAGTCTTGGTCTTTTTTGCAAATTTGCTTTAATGCATGGGTCCCTTTGAGGCCTTAATTGTCACTCACTTTAGTTTCCTTCAGTACTGGGCTTCCCTGCTGAATAGAAGTTTTCCATACCCAGGTTTGCTAATGTAGGACAGTGCATTTGAAAGGAAATACAAGAAGAAATCAGTAATAAATTTGATTCGTTGTTATCTGATAATAATCACAAATGACATGAGTTTCTTATTATTTAGTGACTCTACTTCAACTGTTATTGCTGAACAGTATTATATATTAATTAATTAAGTTTTAGAATGGGGATGTATTTACTTTTCTGCTTATTTTTGCCCACACTCTACCGTAATATATAGTATGCCATCATTGTACAATAGCATCGCAATTAATTTTAATCCACCAATCCTAAATCAACCGCTCCGGTGGCCTAGTGGTTAGAGCGTCCGCCGCGGAAGTGGGAGGTCGTGGGTTCGATCCCTGGCTGCATCATACCAAAGACTTACAAAAACGGTACTTACTTACTTACTTACGGTACTTACAAAGACTTACAAAAACAGCTGCCTCGTTGGACGCTTAACCTAAGAGGTTAGTGTTAGGACTGGTCGGCCTGGTGTCAGGATAATGTGACTGGGTGGGACATCATGCTACATGTCTGCGGCATGATGCCCCAGTGCTAGACATCACTATAAACTATCTCACTGCAGACATCATAGCGATATGACTGAAAAATTGTTAAAGATACGTTAAAAATCCTAATCAAACAAACAAACAAATCCAATCCTAAATCAATAACGTTCGGTTCAGCGTTCACAAATCTGTTAGGTAAACAAACATTCCGCCAGTCGCTATCGTAAGTTTATCAAGTGACCTTTGAGTTCGTATTATCACAAAACGCCATTTTTCAGCACAAGATAGCCTATACATGGTGGCCAGTCATAATGGTGGAGGAAGAACACGGGAAAACCCGGGAAAGAACCACGTAACACGCAGCTGCGATTGTTATTTGTGAATCAAACAGATGTTTAAGATTTCTTGTTTCGTGTTGATTCCGAACAAAGTGAAACTTATACAGTACTTTGTAAGAAACTGATAGTAAAAGACAATACAATTAATCAGGGACGTCATTTAAATTTTTTTTTTTTTTTTTTTTTTGGGGGGGGGGGGGAAACTTAATGAGCTTGTTAATTTTTGTATTATAGCCTACAGCAAATTTACAGCAAATGTAATCCCCCCCCCCAAAAAAAAAAAAAAAAAAAAAAAATCACGTCTCTGCCATTAATCGTTTTTGTATTGGTGTCTAATTATTTATGACTATATTTGCATATACAACAGAAAAGGGATTATGTTATGCTTTGTTATATTTTTAACTTCTCAACATATTCTATTTTTAACTTCCCAAATCATTTAAATAAAAAAATATACCCATACAACTATGAAAATTATATAAGAATCAGTTATCTAATTTCTATTTCAGAAATTCAATCTGACCACCATGAATCATAAATCGGTGAATTGTTAAAGAATTTTACATCAATTTTTTTTTAAGTTTAAAGTTTCGTGATTGACGTAAATTTATATAATAAATTTTCCATGTACAGCATGCACTCCTTGTGAAATTATGCCAGAAGAAAATCAAAGGTAATTAAGAATGATGTAAATATGCATCATACCAATGCATTGGCTAGAATTTCTATGTACCAAAATGGATCACATTTAAATTCAAAGCGTCTACACGCACCCGAAAGTACGTGTCTATCGAAATACTGGATTGGGAAAATAACATTAATATATAGATGCTACTCCCAAAAAATTTCAGTACAATAAATATGAAATCATAGGAAAGAAACTTTTTTTTAAAAAGGTAAAAAATGTCTCTTTAATAATATTTATCCAATCATAGTACCTTAGGAGAAATATTACAACCTCGCAAATCCAGCCCTCAAAAGCTAGAGGTTATCTGCCAATATTGGCAGCTAGACTAAACTACTATTTATACAGCTAATAACACCAAATGCTGTGAAAAGTTGGAAATTTATTGATGTATATGTAGTATATTTCCTTTTCAAAAGAACAATTTCAGGTAAAAGAGCATTATTCTTGTATGTGAATTGTGTTGCCTTTTTCTGTCTGTAGAGAGCATTATTCTTGTATGTGAATTGTGTTGCCTTTTTCTGTCTGTAGAGAGCATTATTCTTGTATGTGAATTGTGTTGTCTTTTTCTGTTTGTAGAGAGCATTATTCTTGTATGTAAATTGTGATGCCTTTTTCTGTCTGTAGAGAGCATGATTCTTGTATGTGAATTGTGTTGCCTTTTTATATCTGTAGAGAATATGATTATTGTATGTGAATTGTGATGCCTTTTTTTCTTTCTGAAGAGAGTATTATTATTGTATGTGAATTGTGTTGCCTTTTTCTGTCTGTAGAGAGCATGATTCTTGTATGTGAATTGTGATGCCTTTTTCTTTCTGTAGAGAGCATTATTCTTGTATGTGAATTGTGTTGCCTTTTTCTGTCTGTAGAGAGCATTATTCTTGTATGTAAATTGTGATGCCTTTTTCTGTCTGTAGAGAGCATGATTCTTGTATGTGAATTGTGTTGCCTTTTTATATCTGTAGAGAATATGATTATTGTATGTGAATTGTGATGCCTTTTTTCTTTCTGAAGAGAGTATTATTCTTGTATGTGAATTGTGTTGCCTTTTTCTGTCTGTAGAGAGCATGATTCTTGTATGTGAATTGTGATGCCTTTTTCTTTCTGTAGAATGCAAGATTCTTGGCATGAGCACAAGGAGTAAATGAAGTTTTCACTGGATTTGGCACCAAACCATTTATCAAGATGAGATCACTAACCAACATAGGTGGGCAGAATTTCTTTAGCTTTGTAGCTAAAACGTTGTAGCTTGGGTGATGAGGTAGTAATAGTTATCCTATGGTACAATTGGGCATCATATTTGAAGAAAACAACCCAAGATATGGACAAAACATTTCCATGCACACTTATTTATATCTAAATTTCCCTGATGGGTAGTACACAATTCCCAGAGTTTAGCCTGACTGCCCACTAAAAAAACTTAAATTTGCATTTACTTTATAAATTATCTGACTTACATAAAAAGTCAAAACTCCTGGATGTATTCCTCAATGATGACAGCATTCAAAAGAATTTTAAAGCTTGAGCTAACAGATTGACCATTGTAAATTTTCAATTGTAAGTTTACGAGTCAAAATTCAATGTCAATGACAGCTCAAAGCGAGGCTGATCCTATTGTTAAACTGCATTGCTTACCAATGAAATTTTGGGTGCAGATTGAAAATCAGATCAACACACTCTATAAAAATCTTATACTGTAAAATCATAAATATTCTCTTCTGGATACATTTTAGAGGTTTTGGAATAAATGGACCGTTTTATGGAGATCCAGTTTTATGGATTCACTCTTTATCATAATATTGTTTCAGAATACTAGCTTTTATGATAGATTTAATTTTGTAGATACGTGTTAACCATGAAAATATAAATTAAATTTTCCAGAAATATTTGCTGTTTGTATTGTATTCTAACAGTTTAACAAGAATCTAACTATATGATAAAACATAGGTGCACTTGTTTGTTGAAAATAAATTTGTATAATTTGTTCAAGACTTTGCAATATGCTTCTTTGCAGATACCCAATTTAGCCCAAAATGTTATCTCCCTTAGCCAGGCCACCAATTGTCATACATGTAATCTTGTGCAGTGACCCAACTTATGTTGACATATTCATGGTTTCCAATAGAATTCTATTTTAACAAATAATTTGTTAAATTAAGGAAAATATGTACATTTCAACATTTTCATATTTACAACATCTCCTTGGTCAGTGTTAGCAACATTTGATGATCAAATTCGGGGTAGTCTCTTCATGTTTATGAATGTTTCATTAAGGTCTTGTTGTTGTTGTTGTTGTAGGGTTTAACGCCATTTTCAGCACACGATAGGCTATACATGATGGAGAACCCAGGAAAACCCCGGAAAGAACCACCAACCCACAAGAAGCTACTGGCAAGCATTCTCACATACCCATATTGGCCAAATCTGAGACTCGAACCCACATAGAGGTGAGATGGCAGTGATCTGTAACGGAGAGCGCTCGAGACCACTGTGCCACTGACTGAGGGCCTCTTAAGGTCATGCATCAAAAAATTCTTCTAATTTAAATGTGGTGCCTAACTTAATTACCTCTTGTAAGAAAAGCACTCCTTCTTATTGTTTAATTACCTCTTGTCAGAAAAGCACTCCTTCTTATTGTTTAATTACCTCTTGTAAGAAAAGCACTCCTTCTTATTGTTTAATTACCTCTTGTAAGAAAAGCACTCCTTCTTATTGTTTAATTACCTCTTGTCAGAAAAGCACTCCTTCTTATTGTTTAATTACCTCTTGTAAGAAAAGCACTCCTTCTTATTGTTTAATTACCTCTTGTCAGAAAAGCACTCCTTCTTATTGTTTAATTACCTCTTGTCAGAAAAGCACTCCTTCTTATTGTTTAATTACCTCTTGTCAGAAAAGCACTCCTTCTTATTGTTTAATTACCTCTTGTCAGAAAAGCACTCCTTCTTATTGTTTAATTACCTCTTGTCAGAAAAGCACTCCTTCTTATTGTTTAATTACCTCTTGTCAGAAAAGCACTCCTTCTTATTGTTTAATTACCTCTTGTCAGAAAAGCACTCCTTCTTATTGTTTAATTACCTCTTGTCAGAAAAGCACTCCTTCTTATTGTTTAATTACCTCTTGTCAGAAAAGCACTCCTTCTTATTGTTTAATTACCTCTTGTCAGAAAAGCACTCCTTCTTATTGTTTAATTACCTCTTGTAAGAAAAGCACTCCTTCTTATTGTTTAATTACCTCTTGTCAGAAAAGCACTCCTTCTTATTGTTTAATTACCTCTTGTAAGAAAAGCACTCCTTCTTATTGTTTAATTACCTCTTGTCAGAAAAGCACTCCTTCTTATTGTTTAATTACCTCTTGTCAGAAAAGCACTCCTTCTTATTGTTTAATTACCTCTTGTCAGAAAAGCACTCCTTCTTATTGTTTAATTACCTCTTGTCAGAAAAGCACTCCTTCTTATTGTTTAATTACCTCTTGTCAGAAAAGCACTCCTTCTTATTGTTTAATTACCTCTTGTCAGAAAAGCACTCCTTCTTATTGTTTAATTACCTCTTGTAAGAAAAGCACTCCTTCTTATTGTTTAATTACCTCTTGTCAGAAAAGCACTCCTTCTTATTGTTTAATTACCTCTTGTCAGAAAAGCACTCCTTCTTATTGTTGATCAATATAAAATTATAAATAAGATTTGTCTTCAACATAACAGGATTTGTCAGGTCCTAGCATGGTGTCATTAACCGGTTAAAACTATTTTCTGAAAACTGAAGAGTAACTATCTGGAAATAAATCATCAATGTTCAAGGCCAGTTACTCATGATTTTGATGTGAAACATTGTATCATATAGATAGTGTGGTAAATAATAATAAATTAAGAAAAAATATAGTGAAATAACTTTATTCACATGTACAAGCTTTAGATGGCAAAACCTTCACTTGATTATGTCACATATCAAAATTTCTTTCAATACATAAAAGAATTAAAATTCAGCTTTCATTGAACACAACTGACACGAAGAGTAAAATTCCTTGATTTGAGTTGTAACTGATAAAAAAAACTGACTTTTATCTTTCTCCATACATGTATTTACAACGGAAGAGATGTCACTCCCATAGAATTAAATGGATTTCCTTACTACATTTTGCATTGTTGTTTCATAGCCCAAACACGGTATAACCTAAATGTAAACAATGCAATGAAAGGAAATGAACAGTACCAAAATTACTTTTTCACTGTCGACAAAGACGGAATTGTACAAAGTGGTATCACATACACATAGGAAGAATTTTTTAAAATAAATGTCACGGACTTTTTATTAGATTAGAATCCTTGTACGTGTTCTAAACATGCATATGAAATTATCACATGCTGTATATTCTCACTTATAAGTTTAGCCCAACTGCAAACTGCACAGACCCAGTTCTGCCAATGCATAATGCACCCATATATCTGGGTCTGTGCATTTTGTTAGGAGTAATCAGGTAAAACACAACAAAGACCCTGATCTGAAGGTGCATTATGCTATGGCAGATCAAGATCAATGTTATTTTCAGTTTAACTTGACTTATAAGCAAGTATATATGGTATTAAAAGCAAGACTCTGTTGCCAACCTTGCTACCAGGTATCAAAAGTTATAAACTTCGCAACCTTGTCATAAAGGCATCTTCATTATTATGTCTTGTGTTTACACAGGCCCTGAATACAAAACATATCATTATTCACCTCTTTCCCTGCAAAAAAAAAATAAGAAAAAAAATAATAGTGTGAAAAATTATGGAGAATTTTAATGAAAAGATAATTCCAAATCAATGAATTCCCAACTTCTTTATTATACCAACTATGGCGCACAACTTAAATTACATTTAGCACATCAAATGCTTTTGAAGTTCTATCACTGTAGTCAGTATATGGCAGAATATCTCTTTAACATATTTCTGTTTAATGCAATCCACCAATTATGTTTTGATGATTACATTTTTAATTTTTTTATAAATAATTCACTTTAAAGTGCATACTTACATCAGATCAGCAGACTTTCTTTTAAATGTATTATATTATACCATATTTGCTCATGTATATCCCATACCTAACCATGCAAAGTATATATCCATATTTGTTCTTTGTATTCTAGGATAGGATAGAAATTTTTTGTTGAATTTTATCAAACTGATTGGCTTTCAATCTTTTCTGTTACTTTGTTTAAGACCAAACAGTTGTAACACAGTACAGTAAAACCTGTCTTGAGAGACTACTGCTATGAGAGACTACCTGTTTTAAGATACCAGAATTTCCATGCACAGACTTATTGATTATATAGTGTTATGACCTGTTATGAGAGACCATATGTCTTGAGAGATCATTTTTTTTTTGGCAGAAGGGGTGGTCAAGATCATATTGAAGTAACATGCATGTTGTAATTGGCAATTAGTAAGTTTATTTTCCCAAACTGTGATTAAAATAAAGTTTATTTAAATATCAACATAAACATGTAAATTATATCAGTTATCTTCCTGTCTGGCTTTGTTTTTCTGTACATATTTTGCAAGTTCCCTATTTACAGTAAATCAGTTATCTACCTGTCTGGCTTTGTTTTTCTGTACATATTTTGCAAGTTCCCTATTTACAGTAAATCAGTTATCTACCTGTCTAGCTTTGTTTTTCTGTTCATATTCTGCTAGTTCCCTCTCCAGCTCAACACAGGCTCTTTCTATCTCATAGTTCTTACTGACAAGACCAACCCACCTGAAAAGTAGAATAAATCGGAGTTATTTTCTTACAATGGATATATAAATATCAACCGTACACAGAATAAACAAATGTAGGGTCTATCAATGTCTATTTTTCCAAATTAGTAAATCTCAAATCAAGAAGCAGAAGAAGATATTATAATACCCATCATTTGAAGTGTGTAAATTGATTTCAAAGAAAGAACATATTTTAATGATGAATTAAACAAAACCTATTAAATGGTGGAATTTTTTTTAACTCCACAAAAATTTAAATAAGGGTGCCAGTATCACTTTATGTATCAAAGTCAGATGTGTAAGAACAATTTTAACGTGTGTGTGTGTGTGTGTGTGTGTGTGTGTGTGTGTGTATCTATTACTTTCATTATAATAGTTTTATAAGAGTCAATTCAATGAAGATGCTTTTAATGCTAATGTCCTATGATCATTGTCTGCACTTCAAAGATGAGTCAAAATAGTGCTTACAATGTTTCATTAGTTATTTTCAAGGTTGAGAAGTATTCTAAATAAAAGTAAATATATGATCCAACAAGGACATGAGTTCTGGTAAAAGGGTCACACTGAACAAATTTTCTGCTTGGCTAGAACTAGATAGAATAGCTAATCTATTTACTGATTTTTAAATGCCAAGGTATAGAATATAACAGCATATCAGCACAATCACAAGAACAAATACGACAAAATTACAAAACAAAAATATCCTGACAATAGTCAAGGAAGTAAACATGATTAAGTCTTTAAATCTATTCTTCTAGTCAGAACAGGCAAGTTTTAAGAGCTCTCTTGAATGAGATCAGTGTCCTTGTGTCTAAGATCAATGGTCTATTCATTCAATGTAGCTGGGCCTTAGTACACAAAAGAACATTGTCCACATGACCATTTTGACAGTGGGAACAATGAGAATATGAAAGGAGTATGTTTCTAGATAGGGTATACACATGGGTGAGCTAAGTTAGGTATATTGGACTGAAGCCAGTCAACGAAATGTAGCAAAGGGAACAGATTTTGCATTAAATTCTGGATTGGATGGGTAGCCAGTAGATGTTAATGATCCTTGGGAAGCTGTGCTCAGTTTTTCATCATCTAAGAATAATCTGAGCAGCTGTGTTTTGAAATTTCTTAAGTTTATCAAGTAGATACTGAGATGAACCAGATTTAAGTGAATTACAACAGTCCAGTCTTGAATATACTAAGGAACACGTGTTTTAGTGGCATCACCTGAAAGAAAATTATGAATGGAGCTGATGCATCTCCGCTTCAGATAGGCAGCCTTGCATATGTTCATTACAAGGTGTTAAGAGAGAATACAGTCAAAAGTGACACCTAGTTTTTGTACTTTGTGAATATAATGTTGGTATTGCTGAGTTTAAGGATGTGCATTAGAAAGTCTTTGTGTATTATTCATCTTCAGCTTGTTACACATAATCCATGACCTCACATTATGATTAAGTTCAACTTCCAACAAAGTCTAGTGATAAACACAAAAAAAGGCTTAACATAAATGACAGTAAAAGTGATTATTTAAGTTTAAATACTGTGTGGGATAATCACATGTCAAGTTCATTATTTGTCAAGAGTTCTGAAGATGACATTACAGAGGGTAAAAAAAAATTAGGTTCATCATCTCTTATCACACAAATTAGAGAAAAAGTATGTTCAGTTTTAAAATAGAAAGATGTCAAAAAAGGATGGATAATTTTAGCATCAATGTTAAAGATTTAAATGAAGTTTAAATTTCCAAAAATGACTTGTAACATTATATCAAATGAATCACACTCATAAACATTTATCCATTTTATAATTTTTCAATATATTTCCAAAACCTGAAATGTATGTTTAAAAGTTAAGCTTAAACTACATTTTATCAGCACTATAGTTTGTATTTATACTTGTTTATATGGGGCCCCGAGTGGCCGAGTGGTCTAAAGCACTGTCTGTTACGGATCACTGCCATCTCACCTGTGTCTGCATGGGTTAGAGTCTAAGATTCGGCTAATGTAGTTAAGTAAGAAAGCTTGCCAGTAACTTCTCGTGGGTCTCGTGGGTTGGTGGTTCTTTCCCGGGGTTTTCCGGGTTCTTTCTCCACCACTAATACTGGCCGCCATGTATAGCCTATACTGTGCTGAAAAAATGGCGTTAAACCATAAAAACAAAAACAAACATACTTGTTTATAAAAGTATTTACTTTTTATGTTATGTTAATTTTAACTTACGAAACTAACAATGTATTCAGAACTTACTGACAATATTTGAGATTGTTAAAATTAATACAAAACTTGCCAACAATCTAAAAAGGTTTTAGCATCAACTGACCATTTTCATCTAAAGATGTAGACATAGTCCAGGTCTAATATCAACAGGTGAAGTAATAAGGATTGGTGGATGGAACAAAGGACACATTGATGGACATATGAAGTATGCACATCACCCATTGTTAACTGCAGGGGAACAACAAAAGATGCTTTTTTAAAAACTAAAAGTATATTAAACCTATGACACAACCATGAACTGTGATGCTATTTGACTGACAGCATGAACTGTGATGCCATTTGACTGATAGCATCTTCAGAAAGAAAAGAAAACAAATAACATAGATAAGTACTTACTTAGCCTCCAATTCTTTTAGCTGGCTCCCTGCCTGAGTTTGTTCATTTTTCCTCTGCCAGTTTATTTCCTGAATTTTCTTCCTGTATATAAAAATGAATGGATTTAAATTTAAATCACATGGAATAAGTTCTACATGGTTTAAGACATGTGGTAGTAGACTTTTTAAATGATTATATTGAGATCCGCAGATATAAGCTGATGCATAAAAGATTTTTAAGTTACATCAAGTAACAAACGACACTGTGTATGTTCAAGTCTCAGATTTGGCCAATGTGAAAACTTGTCAATAGCTTCTCATGGGTCAGTGGTTCTTTCTGGGGGTTTTCCCAGAGTTCTTCCTCCACCATTAATACTGGCCACCATGTATAGCCTATAATGTGCTGAAAAATGGCATTAAACCCTACAAGAACATCAACAACAACTAAAAAACAAGGCCTGACCCTGCATGGTAAGGGGGCATTCTACAGATATTGCATATTTCTGAGAGAGTGATCAGTGCAAAGTGAAGTTGTTTGCATTTGCAACATACATGTGACTTACCTCTATGCTACTTTCAAAGTGGGTTGTATAAATAATTACATAATTTCCTACACGATTAGTTAAGTTACAATGTGGGAAGTTTGCAAAATGTCACTTAACTTGATGTAGAAAAATGTGTTTTCACCCCATATGCTTGTATAAATACATGTATGATGAGATTAATCTGTGTTATTTCTTACATTACACAGTAAAGTCTTCAAATGTATCTAATGTTTTGTTTAGGAAACATTTCTTTAGATTATTCATTTGGATTTAAAGTGCTAATTGGACTAAACAACTACATGTATTTTGATTCTGGGACTATAATTTTGAATTATTCAAAGAAGTTCTGGACAATGTCATCCTGATACATCAAGAGCATTGGCAGGTCTGTACATTCGAGAAATTAAAACTCAATCAGAACATTTGATTCTTTTGAATCTGACAAACTTTTTAAAGATTATTTTGGATTTAGTTCACAACACTGTAAATTCCTATAACATTTTCAATTCATGACTTGAAAATTAAATGATTTGTCAAGTTGTACAAAACTTGATGGTTTTGTTTCTTTCTTTGTTTATGACCATATGGTTTTGTTTCTTTCTTTGTTTATGACCATAGGGTTATAGCAAGTGTTTGAAAAATTCAGGACAACTCATTCAAGAATAATTGCAATGCAAGTAGCTGGTAGTGGAAAGTAATATTTCCATTTTTCAGAATGTTACGTGATCAAAATGAATTGCGTTTATTTCAGTATGAACTGTAAGGATAACTACTTTTCTAAGAATACCCACTTCTGTAAATAGAGTCACGTGTACAGCAGAAGATAAACACTGCTAGTAAAGGCAGACATGAAGTAAACATTAAAGGAAAATCACAATTTAACAATTTATTTTAAATAATAATTGAATACATTTAATTTGAAAGATTAAAAAAAGATATTTTTCATCTTTAATGAATAAAGTCATTGTAATTGTGAAGTGTATAAATATCATAATGTAAATGTGAAGTGTATAAATATCATAAAGTAAATGTGAAGTGTATAAATGTCATAAAGTAAATGAGAAGTGTATAAATGTCATAAAGTAAATGTGAAGTGTATAGTGTCATAAAGTAAATGTGAAGTGTATAGAGTGCCATAAAGTAGATGTGAAGTGTATACTTAAAATATGAACATTTTCTACAGCTGTACATGTACTAGTTATTTATATATAAAAAAAAATTACACTTGAATATGCTACCCATGAAAAAAGAACTATTAGGATATGTCATATGCATTCTACCAAAAGTTCATAACTCTTATATTTAGCCCTGCGGTTATGAAGGTAACATAAAAAAAAAAAAAATCTTAATATGGAAACCAAATGGTTTACAAGGGAACTAACCCAAAACAACTCTGTAAGAAGATTGCAAGAACATTCCTTAGAAAATTTAATTAAATTAGTCAAAGAGTGGTTTTGTAATTCTTAAGAAGCATTTGTTAATGGACAGACAATACAGAAAAAAGATGGGTTTACATAAGACAGATGCCAGCCATACAATAAGCGCAAGTGTTCAAAACTGCTGCATGACTGGCAGCTTGAAACCAACTAATTTCAAAGTGAACTTATAACTTTTAAAGTATTTTGCTTTGTTTCAACAGTTCTATCACAAAGTCCAGCAGGTTTCAAGATTTAACTCTGACCAATGATAAACACACATGGTATTTGCCAGGATGGATTTAACTATCCAAGCAAAGACTACAAACAACTGATAATTGGAAACACAGAACCGGTTCACTCACTTGAGTTCTTGGAGTTGTTTCTGACACTGCTCTAACATCTTGACCAGTGTATCATTATACGTCTTCCATGCATTTGACCCATACTCTGAAATCAGCTCCAAATTCAGTATCCTGCAAGAAAAACACATTTTCAGAGGTAAGTTGAATATCATGATTCCCCTAACATAAGCAAGCCGCATATAACAGACTTCCTCTCAGAAGGATACCAGTCATTCATCGTTATTCAACATAGCTAAAGTTTGCAAAAATAAAATAGCAATAAGGCTAAATACTTCATCATGGACAGAATCTGCCTGATGGGCTTTCCTGACCAGTATTGATCCAGATCTGTTATGGTGAAACATATCTCATATTTTAGATTGGTTCATTTATCTTGCAGACTGTGTTGTACTGCCTTGTCTTAGGATTAACTGTGTGCAGCTGATAAATAGTAGTTAAGAATATGGAAAAATATTTTAGGTTACTCATATATCCACATTTTTTCATTTAGTGTCCTGGCACGAGTCTGTCTTGAGAAAGGCTAGATTGTGACACATTTAGTGTCCTGACATAAGTCTGTCTTGAGAAAGGCTAGATTGTGACACATTTAGTGTCCTGACATAAGTCTGTCTTGAGAAAGGCTAGATTGTGACACATTTAGTGTCCTAACATGAGTCTGTCTTGAGAAAGGCCAGATTGTGACACATTTAGTGTCCTGACATAAGTCTGTCTTGAGAAAGGCTAAATTGTGACACATTTAGTGTCCTGACATGAGTCTGTCTTGAGAAAGGCTAGATTGTGACACATTTAGTGTCCTGACACGAGTCTGTCTTGAGAAAGGCTAGATTGTGACACATTTAGTGTATGGCATGAGTCTCACAGTCGGATATGATGTTGCCAGGAGTGTCAGAATTTAGCTCTTGAGAAAGCTAAATTCTGACACTCCTGGCAACATCATCTCCGACTATCTTAAAGGCTAAATTCAGACACATTTGGTGTCCTGGCATATGCCTGTCTTGAAAAAAGTTAAATTTAGACACAATTAGTGTCATGGCATGAGTCGGTCTGGACATGTTTTTAAACATTCAGATACTTCTGGCAACAGCTTGTCTATCTATATTAAGAAAGGCACATTTATTAGTCAAGGCATAAGTGTTTTTTTTTCTTTAGAAAGGTTAGATATAAAATCATTTAATGTCACTAGACGAATCTATCATGAGAAAGATTCAGGCATGTCTACTGTCCTAGTTTAACTGTCTATCTCAAGAAAAGCTAAATTCAGATACTCTTGACATAAACATGTCTTAATAAAGGCTTGATGCAGACATTTAGCATGCTGTAAGGAATCTATGTTCAAAACATCCTTGATTCAGACACATTTAGTGTCATAGCATGACTATGTCTGAAGAAAGGCCAGATTAAGACACTCCTGGCAAAAATTTGTATCGAAAGAGGCTAGATTTAGACACAATTAGTGTCATAGCACAAATCTGTCTTGAGAAAGGCAAGATTTAGACACAATTAGTGTCATAGCACAAATCTGTATTGAGAAAGGCTAGATTTAGACACATTTATTTCCAGCAATGTTAATCATCATTCCCAAATTTGTGTTCTCAACTGGATAAATATTTGACCCTGAATAATGAGTTTGAAGCTTCAGTGTTTCCCATTCATTTACAGTGATTTATTTAAAATACAACTACAGGTAAAGTTGGTCAAAAAAGTCAATATTTCATGTATGAGTACTAGAGGGCCAAGGGGTCTTAGGTGATCTCATGTACAGCTGACTAACACATCTAACCTCTGTCCAAGTGAGTTTGAGTCTCAGCTCTGTCAATATGGATATCTGAGAAAGTTTACGACTAGCTTCTGATATAGGTGTAGACATGCTTAAATTGCAGAAGTGTAAAATTAGATGCTGACCCAATTTTCTGCTTGAACTGGTTTCCTCTTATTACTGTTACACAGCAGAATCCAGTCTAGCTTCTGTACTAAGGCTGATTAAAGATAATGTATCAAGTTATCTATATGATTACAAGTCAAAATAAAATAATATCTAGTAACAATCTGTATTCAGTCATAAACTTTACATGAACAAGAAAAGAACATCAAACACTACTTCTCCTTAAACTATTATCATTACTATTTGTATCATTATTTTATTATTGTAATAATTATTAAAAAAATTACCCCCAAAATTACTTTGGTATTATCAAAACAAATCAAGTATTCCTGCTAGGGAACCTGTCCAAACATGAAGCGAGAAAACTATGATAGCTATTTTGTGATCCACTGGCTGTAGAGTTCAAAATACCTAAGAGCTTGGTGCTCCAACTGGGCTTGGGAGTTTTCAACACTTTCCATCCATGCTGCCACATCAGTCATTTTGCCTGCAGGAGGTGCAGGCAATTCATATCTGTCAAAGACACAAAAAGGAATATAACCAAAACATAGTTACTTATGGTCACTCTGTCTTAAAAACACACCAAAACAAAACATTTTGATAGAGACAAATACCAACGTATACTATTTCGAGGTTTTGATATTATGTTTGTTCGTTCAAACTAGCATGGTTTATCATATATGCAGGACTAGCTCAGTACATTTTCAGATCATTAAATGTAGCTAAAGCAACTGATTTAGTTGTAAACAATTCGTGTGAAACATTGTATATACTGTTAGCTACATTTAATGAAGCTGACCTGAAAATTTACTGTGCTACAGATAGGATAAAATTATCAATGGTGCTTGAAATGAACTACATGTATGTCAGAAAACACTGATCCATGCACATAAGACTATATACCTATACACTTCATAGCATCCCAACTCTCTAAACAACAACGGAAAACTTAGCAACAGCCAGAAATGTGTTATGTCAAACATGCTCTATTATAATTTTGTTAAGTATCTCTGTTATGCTCCAGTTGAATATACCTGCAATATTTACCAGAGGCGTAGCTGGGGGGGGGGGGGGGTAGGGGGGTACATATGTCCCCGGGCGCCAAGGTATGGGGGCGCAAAAATGAGGCTTGCAACATTACATTATAATAAGTAAACAAGGGTAAATAAATCGGTCACAAGATCTCTGGGGCACCAATTTTATAGTTCGTCCCCGGGCGCAAAATATCACTATGCCTCTGATAATTACTGACAAATAATACACCTACCAGCCAGAATGAATCATTTATCCCTCAACACACTAATCCATAAGCAAAGTTCACTGCATCACTTGCCACATTTCCAAGACAGAAATATAAATTTTCAAAGAATCAAAGTTTAGCACATTGTTATTCTCTGGGGTCCGCATAATTGGAGTTTGATGAGGGTCTTTTATACGGGAGTGTGGGGTACTCTAAATTGGAAATGATGAAAGGAAACAGTTTCTTTCTAATAAATTTTAACTATTTATTGTTAATTTCATATAACATCCATATATTAAATGTGATAATACCTCATTACTATGCGGCGTTTTATGTTATTTTTCTTTGCTCACGCGTATGAACAGTGTACTTTGGACGCAAGGGTCACACCACAGCCCTCATTAGCTTATTTGTATTCATGCGCCACATGTAAACATTGCGAGGTGCACACTTTTAAAGAGTTATTTCTACTTTAAAGGATAATATTGGGTGAGAAAAATAATCTACGTTGGGGTTTGGACCGAGACAATGAAATCCCAGCCGCGGGGTTACATTATATGTCTCCCTACTCGGACAAGCCTCGTGGGGAGACAAATAATATAACCCCTAGGCTGGGATTTCATTGTCTCGGTCCAAACCCCAACATAGATTCTATATATCTAATCAGTAAAGTGTTACAAGTGTCATTAAAACAAACCAGTGCTAATCTATGTTTACAACTTGCTATTGCTTACTGTACTACTCTAACATTTAAAAAAAAAAAGTTACCAAAAGTTTTTAAAGTTGCCAAAATATTTATTCACTAATATTTTGTGGTTTACTTGTTACTCTGCAGAATCAAAATTTACCAGACCATAAGTATTGTTTACTCAGCACAATCCAACTTAACCTCAATCTAACTTGACCATATATTACTAAACAGAATCAAAGTTTACTTGACCATATATTGATTACTCAGCAGAATCTCAGTTTACTTTGCCATATGCATTGCTTACTCAGCATAATCTCAGTTTACCTTACCATGCCACATGCATTGCTTACTCAGCAGAATCTCAGTTTACCTTGCCATATGCACTGCTTACTCAGCTGAATCTCGGTTTACTTTGCCATATGCAGTCATTGCTCAGTCGACTCAGTTTACTTTGCCATAATGCATTGATTGCTCAGCAGAATCTCAGTTTACCTTACCATGCCACATGCATTGCTTACTCAGCAGAATCTCAGTTTACCTTGCCATAATGCATTGATTGCTCAGTCGAATCTCAGTTTACTTTGCCATATGCATTGCTTACTCAGCAGAATCTCAGTTTACTCCACCATATGCATTGCTTACTCAGCAGAATTCCAGTTTACTTTGCCATAATGCATTGATTGCTCAGCAGAATCTCAGCCAATACAGCTCAAACTGCAGCTCCAGTTTCTATTAATTGCCTCTTACATCAGACCTGTTCCACATCCCTAACAATGCAGGGAGATGAAAAAAGATTAAATGTTGCATTTTTCTGGTCTGAGACAAGATTTCAGGAGGTGGTCTCTCTTGATAAGGGACCACATATGGGAGTTGACTATAATATTTACCTTTTCATGCTCAGCATATCCATGGGCAACCTTGCCTGGAGCCTCTCAAACTCTGCCTTAATTATCTCTGTCTGAAATATATAGTAGAGTACATTGTTTGTTTCAGTGTTCATCTGTGCTGGCTGAATATAAAATTGTCTCTCTCTGAAAAAATAATCTCAATACATCTACATGTACAACATTCAAGGAATAGTAAACACCACTTTGGATCCAAGAGGACAAAGATTTTGGAATGTGACAATTTTTCAGAATACCCGATTATATTAAGAGACTATCCTGTATACTGTATATATATATCCTTGATAAAATTTATGCAACACTCAATGATACAGTGTCCTGTAATTACTTAAAATTCCTTCTAGTCTCCCATCATTAAATTAGATATATGTAAGGAAAATATTTGACTGAAGCTACTCAAGTATAAACAACGGTCAAACTTTAAGCAAAATTAAAGAACAAAATTAACTTGATGATAGTCATCTACTTTACTGCCTTGTTAAAATATCTGCTAAGTGACAGTAGGATTAGTTAACAATTTCTTATATACTAAGTTTGTATATACAAAGTATATTGGATCAGGATAGACATCATTGGTGTGTCCTTATTTAAATTGGATAAAATTTGATATTGGTAATTTAGCTTTTGGAGACATGTGGGTGGGTAAAAACAAATATAAAAATCAGCATGGTCTTTTCCATGCATCTTTCTCAATGAAGAATTCCCAAAAGCAAAAGACCGGGCTTGACACAATTATGATATGTATATAACGTTTGAGATACCATCAACAGTTTGGGATGTTTTTCTCTTAAAAAATGAAAGTGAGCCTGAATAGATCAATGGAAAATTCAAAGAAGACTTCTAAATAACACAGAAATATATAGACTGCAAGTCTGATAATATATACCAAGTGTTACTGGAATATAATGAATGATTTTGGAGTTTTTCTTCAGAAACAAAGAGTGAATAATGTATGATGGACAATATCATAAAAATAATTGAAAACTGAAGAATTCCTAACAGCACAAGGCACATGTAAACCACTTTTTATTGCAATATGTGTATTAAACATCATTAAGATACCTTGAATAAATTTGGAATTGTGCTCTAGAAATGAAACTGTGAATGATCGCTGGATGCATGAACAGACAAATGGAAGAAAACAAAAAATATTGCAACTGAAAAACAGTGCAGTTACATGAGTAGTCTTAATATAAAAAAAAACTTCATAAAGATATATCTTAAACAGTTTTGTAGTTTTGCCCATGAGATAAAAAGTGTGGATAATGGATGGACAGGGAGACATGAAAAATATTTAAAATACTGACAGAATTAAGAATAAGCAAAAGGAATACCTGGACATGTCCAATATTTACAGCATACCAAGTTTCTGATATATCTTGACGAATGATTTTGTTATAACTTATGTTCACAAAAATGGAACTGTGAATGATGGATGTGTGAACCGACAAATGGATGTAAACATTTAAAACAATGAAAGTGGAAAATTCTGAATGGCTCTAACGAAAAATGATGGTGTGATGCACACTACACCTTCAAATATTGCCTATACATATATGATAATGGCAGCCTTATAGAAATTAATGAAAACTGGTATCATTTAATGTAAACTGGCTAATCGTGCAACAAAGATCTCAAAGAAATTTGGTACATATATCAGACTAGTATTGTAATGGGAAAAAACAACTAATACCAATTAGTGTAAAAGATGGTTATTAGAATAAGGTAAGAAAAAGTACTTCAATACGGGCATAATCAGCAATGTTAGAAAAGAAACAACTGTACCACATAAATAAAAGCTGCCAACACCAAATATGTGCAGTTGGTGGCCAATAAGAGCTACACTGCATTTTAACTGACCCATTGTCTAAAACTGAGGATTTGCTTGTTTTTATTTTACCCCTAAATGCATTCACGACAATCAGAATAATCAGCATGATACATCAGAAGAAAGGCTTAGAACTTTCCCAATCATAATTATGAATAGTAATAATGGGGATAATCTGCTACTGCCCCTTCCCCAAAAGAGACAAGAAACATGAAAGTCATTATAACTACTGTAAGATACTCCTATGGTCTAACCTCAAATGCATTGTAGTTTGGAGCAGGCAAATATTCCAGGTAGTTCTTGGTAGGTCGATATCTCCTTGTTTCCTCCTCCACAAGGGCAAGGGCCTGAAAAAAACAAAAACCCATAATGTTCACCAATCAAATCTAGAAACAAGTAAACACAAGCAAGAAAAACATATTTCCTTGTTTAATACTACTTTCATAAATAATGTAAGCAGAAAAAATAAAATATACAAGAAATTTTTAAAGCGAATTTATGCAGGGTGGTTTTAAGAAAAACAAAATTTAATCTAAATGAAAGCACTAGACTTGGATGTCTCAAAAGCTCAAGATCAATACTGATAAACTTAGTCCTAATGTAAGACACCTCCCCTGATATTTTTTTTTAGGCCACAAACTTACTGCCTAAATAACAGTGTTGTGTAGCATGTTCTGAGGTCAACTAACATCAGAATGGGAAGTCAAACTTTCAGGAATATCTTAAAGACTTGGCAATCCATATCAACACTTTTTCTACAAATTAAAATCACATTGCTTTGTTTGAACTTTATTTACTTTGACGTCTTCTTTTCTAATAAATTCAAACTCGGAAAGAAACCTAAGAATAGCTTGTTTTCAAGTTCCACTGATCCACAATCCAGTTGGCTGGAATGTAGTAGAAGCCAGGAATATTAAACTCAGTTTAAAGGATGATAAGTATCTTGAATGAAGCTATCTAAATAATTTATTCAATATTAGTATATTTTTATTTGCTTTGTTCAACCTTATTCGAGTTTGGCATTCCCTGCTTCCATCACATTCCTGCCAAATTGAATTGTAGGTCAACTGAACTTGACAAAGTTATTTTACTTCTGTCAGAATTTGAATTTATTAGAAAAAAGATATCAGAGCAAGTAAAGTTCAACTAAAGCAATAGAAAAGCAATGACATGGGCTGCCAAGTGTGTGTGATATTCCTGAAAATTTTACTTCTTGTTCCAATGTTAGTTGATCTTGAAACACACTACACAGTGCCATTATTTGGGCAGCAAGAAGGCAACCACTAAACACAAATATCAGGGCAATGTCTTTCACTAAAGGACTAAAGGACATTATTCTACAAAATGGTTAATTTTGCTAGTCGAACATTTAAATACCAGGAGTTTATTACTTATAGCTTCTACTTGTCAACCTGGCTCAGCAGTAGTTACTTTTGACAGGGCGATTGCCTTTTTATTAAGCCAGTGGAGTAAAATCATGCTCTAGATGGAACCCTGTGGCTGAAGCTAGACATAGGACTGTTAGGGGGCATAACTGTTTCTGTGGCTGTTTAGGTTTACATCATATTTTAAGATATATCTGGAATTTTTTTTAATGTAAAAACTTTGGAACCTAACAGAATAAACATTCAAATACATGTTTATGGAACTAAGTGGCTTGTGGATGGAAAACTTTGTTTTTTTTTCGAAGCATTGAAAGTTTGAATTTTTTATTTCCATACATTATGAGGAAGTAATAATCATCAATACAGCAGGTCTTAAGATGCCAACCCTATTGCATGTATCCATTTATATTTCATTATTTCTGACTGAGTAACCTCTTTTTATCGTACAAAGCCTCAATTCAGGAGTCCGTTCTGGTTGTTTCAGCCATATCTGCAATGACTGGTACTTAGGCCAAGTCATCCCTCAATAATAGGTGCATTCTGACCCCACTGTTGGTCAATGGCATTATTGTGTGAAACTCAATTTCAGAAGATAACTTCTTGAGGTTATTTCATTCAGATAAAATAGTGTTTATGTTTCTACTCTTGAAAGGTATGTACCAAATTTATTTAACTGAACGGTTTCATGGCAAGATTATACCTGTAGGAATTAGTCCTAGATAGCTCTATTAAAAATAATAAGTCAAAGAATGAAGTAAACAATTATTTGGGTTGGTTTAACATATTTCCTACTCTTCTCTACTAGAAACCTTCAGTACAAAAGGTCTGATGTGACACCTGCTAAGAAGGTTTTTTTTCCTAATATGTTGCCAATAGCTTACTTTGTTGTATTGTTAGTAATAGGAAAAGGTCCACTGAGATATCTCCCCAATATTATGGCCCAGTTACAAGTATTTTTCATTAATAAGTTTAGTTTTAATTAAGCCTGGCTGTATTGTGTTGAAATAATTTATACAAACATTATGAAACAGTTGTAATGAAAGTCCAGCAGTTGTGTTAGATTTAATGAAACTAAATATGGGGTCGGGAAATGGATACATGCATTCTACAGCAGGCTGACGACAAATGTGACCTGTTATTACTTTAAATTTTTGTCCTAATTTAAACTGAAGCTATAAACATGTTTTTTGGCACTACAAAATTTTACAGGCTCTGTTAATTTTTATACAATAAAGTGGAAGAATGTTTTTCTGAAAATTGACAATAATACATTGTGATAATTGCTCACTTATTTCATGTCCAGATATCATGTCGAACTGCATCACACAGACTGCTGAAACTTCATTGTTATCATTCTTACATGCATCTGAATTGAAATATAGCTTTGTTTGCTTGCAAAAACCGGAACTTCACTTTTCATATCCTATACCTAATGATGCATGCTCGGAAATATGTGATCCCCAGAAACATGTTACTGAATGACAAGACAAACGGAGAGATATAGCTGTCGTTGTTTATAACCTTATTTATACCGTGAAGAAGGATTTTATTACAAGAAAACAATAATCTATAAACTCACAGCCTCTCTAACACCGGTTTCGTCGTAGCCTTGGTCATAATAAGGTAATGCGTCGACAACGACTTCTCCAGCCATGACGACTCTAAGAATAACACCGCAGTCTTCCAAATGATAACATCCGGTTTTCACTATTAACCGGCTGTAACTCATCGTATCACGGTACCATAGACCTCAACGCTAATGTTTGTTTTTTTAAAAAATAAATATACTTTCTATCTTACTTCAGCATGCATGTCACACACTGTCATAGAAAACAATATTTTCACCCATGTGTACCACATTTTAAAAAAAATCTTAAAAACAAATACAAAATATGATCTAGGTATGACTTAACATAATCTCACATGTTGCCAAGACACTTAAATTTTTTTAAAAGCCTAACAGAAAGTACAACGTTTCCATAATGCAACCATCACAGCTAGTGTTATTGTTTATTTCTGAATGCAATGTTCCCTACACTTAAAGCTCCATCCAATGGGGTTGTACAATTTATACCTTATATAGTACTTACTACATACAAAAATGAATTACATGCTTACACTGTTACATGAACTGTAGTGCTTTGACATTAATACTGAACGGAAAAAATGGTAATTGTTCACATGCCTAACTGAGCAATATGTTCTTCCATTGCTTAAAAAAGTATACATTAGAACGAAAAGGTTGTAAATCTCAAAATTCCTGATAATAAAAGAGATACACAACATTTAATATTCTTTAAAAAAAATATGCTATACCATTTGATATATTTATTAATTTCTAGAACTACTAACTTGAAACAATGTACACACACACACACAAAATATCTATATTTTATTTTATTTATCTTATCTAATCTACTTTTTCTGGAATTAATCCGATTATTACTCTTTAATTTTTTTTTTGCTGCTCCTTTTCACTTTCTTACAAGTGGTCTAAGGGGCCCCAAGTGGTCGATTGGTCTAAAGCGCTATCTGTTATGGATCACTACCATCTCACCTCTGTCTGCATGGGTTTGAGTCTCACATCTCACATTCGGCCAATGTTGGTATGTGAGAAAGCTTGCCAGTAGCTTCTAGTGGGTCGGTGGTTCTTTCCAGGGGTTTTCTCGGCTTCTTCCTCCACCATTAATACTGGCTGCCATGTATAGCCTATATTGTGCTGAAAAATGGCGTTAAACCCAAACAACAACAAAAACAAGTGGCCTAGTGGTTACTGTTGTGGGAGATAGTCCAGGGTTCAAATCCCAGCAGAGTCTTAAAAAAATACTTAAAAATTGTACTTATAGCAGATTTACTAGGTGCTCAGCATTAAAAAGTTAGTATCAGGACTGGTCATCCTGGTGTCAGGATAATGTGACTGGATGTGACATCATGCTAGATGTCTTTGGCAGGATGCCCTAGCCCTAAACATCACTATAAACTGATGTACTGCAGACACTGTAAAGATACGACTACAAAATTCTTAAAGCTATGCTAAAAATTCAAATCACACACACACTCTCTTATACATAAAAAGAGATGATTAAAATACACACCTCAGTATTGGCTAAACCTAAGAAAGTCAAGCAATTTTTTTTTCTCAAGCCAGTATATTCTGAAACAATGACGACACAGCTTCATATTCAAACCCATGTTTACACATAGTAAGACAAAATTAAAATTATAAAATTGTGAAAAGGAACAAATTGCTTTAGCAGATAACATCTGATTTACAAACATACCCATGACAAATATATATATATATATATATATATATATATATATTTATATATATTTATATATACAATGGATTCCTTTTGCCCATAAATCAGAGCAATAATGATGGCAAATTATGAGCCAAAATATTATTTTCATCACAGAACTCCAAGCAAATTGATCCCTTATTGACACTGCCACTGTTAATGAATGAGCAAATTTACAGAAGATTTCAACAAGTAAAATGAAAAAACAAAAGGTTAACACTGTGCCATTAAAATGTAATGCTGTCGGATGGAAAATGATGGAATACTTTAAGTACTGTAATTCCAACATCAGATAGGTTTTGCTTTATATTGATTTAATGCCCATCAGTGGACATTTTATAAATAATGAGTATTTAGTTATCATTTGTTCATGAAAATAACTTTATGGTGTAGCAGTTAATGGTAATGCCAGGTAGCACAGAGGCATCATGCCGCAGACAAGAAGCTATCATATCCCACCCATTCACATTATCCTGACACCTGGTTGACCAGTCAAAACACTAACTCCTTAATGCTGAGTGCCAAACAAGGCAGCTGCTAATACTACTTTTGTGTCTTTGGAATGACTTGGTATTAATTTTTAAATACCCAATGAGCTATTAGTTTTCTAGTTTTCTAGAAAATTGGTGACAGAATACTTTTTCTCCAAACTATCTATACATGTATTGACCCTTACTTGGGGAAAGATATTTAATTAAGCATAGTTAAGCAAAAAAAAAATCAACCATTAATTTGTAAGTGATTTTTGGATTAAGATGATCTCTATCCTAATTTTAAAATAATTTATTCCAAAAAGTTAAATTATCCAAAATTTCTCAAGAAATTATCCTTAACACTTGTTGAATGGAATAAACAGAAACTGTATTTTAAGAACCACATGTGTCCCCAAGATGAGTTATTGAAATATGAAAGGATGTAACTCACTGACTCCATGGCCCCAACCAGTGGCTTGATCTGAGGAAAGGAATGCTACATGAAGTAATTGGAAGTATACAGTACCGTATATACTCATTTATAAGTTGAATCAAACTGTAAACAATAAAGATCCTGATCTGCTATCATAATTTGACCACAGATTAGGGTGCATGTTGTTTGTTCTACTGATTACTCCTAACAAACTGCACAGAAACAGATTTGACAGTGCATTATGCAGATCTTGGTCTGTGTAGTTTGCAGTTGAACGTATAAGCAAGTGTATATGGCATATAATGTTATTTTTTCTAAAAATGTACAAACTGCAGGCTTGTGGATGTAGAATATGACCTGCATGTCACAGGATGTGACTAAATTAAGCAGGAACTGTGGGGCCTCAGCAGAGGCATAGCGATGATATTTTGCACCCGGGGACGAACTATAAAATTGGCGCCCCAGCGATCTTGTGACCGATTTATTACCCTTGTTTACTTATTATAATGTAATGTTGCAAGCCTCATTTTGGCGCCCCTGTACCTTGGTGCCCGGGGACATATGTGCTCCCTGCCCCCCCCCAGCTATGCCTCTGGGCCTCAGTCCTTTATATATTGGACTCACAAAGGGTGCAGGTTCAAATGCTACCACGAGATTAGCCTAGGTTACCTCCTATGGTGTGTTGCTTAGCAAAGCACTTTACTCTATTAAATGCCTTGGCACCAAATAACCCACTTTCGATGCAATCCAAATCTAAATTTTGTGTGTGTGTGTGTGTTTGTGTGTGTGTTGTGTGTGTGTGTGTGTGTTGTGTGTGTTTGATTTGGATTTTTAATGAAGCACTGGGGCATCATGCCAGACATGAAGCATTATGTCCCATCCAGTCACATTATCCTGACACCAGGCTGACCAATCCTTGTACTCACCTCTTAATGCTGAGTACCTAGCAAAGCAGCTGTTGGTACCATTTTATGTCTTTGGTATGACTATGCTGGGGTTCAAATATATATTAAAACGTTTTGACTCAACTGCCCCATTCAAGGATATATCCCATGAACAGGAATCAAAGCAGTACATGGCGATGGGTTAAAAATTTAAAGAGAGATAACTCTGCTGGAACTAGACAGGGGTAAATATAATATATAATATAATGGACAAGGCTTTATTTAATAAGAATGATTATCACAATCATCACAGAAAAAGATTTCTTGACCTATTGCCCCACCGAGGGAATTAATTAATGTACAGCAGAAAAAAAACATGTTTTTACATCATCTTGACCTCACTGTCCCATCTAGAGATCAAACCCAGGTGACAATGGCAGTGGAGGTGAGAAAGGGGAGTTTAGGGGCAAATACTATTCTGAATTTATAGTGATTTGACACTTCCTTAAAACATAGAATCAGAAACTTTCATCAAATGTGTCTTACGTATTGACCCTACTCAGGGACTTTACCCACAGGCAAGAAGTAGTAAATCCAACAGATCAGTGTATCACATTAATATATTCCAAACATGAAGTAAGTTGGTTATGGGAAAATAATAACTGGAAAAATCATCAACCAATATATTTTCCAATTTTTATTCTTGACCCATGTCTCCACCCAGAGGAAGGAGTTGTATTGAGAGATGGGTTTTATCTGATAATATTATGTTGTTCTTGTTGTTGTAGGGTTTAACGCCATTTTGCAGCATACAATAGGATATACATGGTGGCCAGTATTAATGGTGGAAGAAGAACCCGAGAAAACCCCTGGAAATAATCCCCGACCCACAAGAAGCTACTGGCAAGCTTTCTCACATACCCACATTGGCTGAATCTGAGACTCGAAACAAAGTCAGAGGTGAGATGGCAATGATCCGTAACAGAGTGAGCTTTGGAACACTCTGCCACTAGGTGCCCCAGTAATATTATGTAACAAACATGAAGTGAATTTGGTGCAGGGTTACAGAAATATAAATGAAAACAAGAGTCCATTGAAGTGACTAATGTTCTACCTTCCCAAAACAATTTCCAAGAATTCAAGACAAGACCATTTCTTCCTTAACCGATGTATGTTGGAACCATCTATGATATTTTTCAGTTATATATGTATCAAGATTTTTATATTTGTTGATGTGGCAGCCATATTAGATATAAGGTGGCAGCCATATTGGCTGAAAGAGTTGAACTAATTTTATTTAGGACCAACTAGGTCTTTTTGGTGAAAACCCCATGTCAATATGATACACAGAAGATGCCTATCTACTTCATGGCATTATCTAACAAGAACTTCAGAGCCCAAGCATAAATTAATTACCGGTAGTTGTATATGAGCAGAAAATTATTGACATGTGAGGCTTGAGTTGGTATGATTTAAAAGTGTTCAATTACTATCAAACATAGGTCACAGCAACCCAGTTTTGCGCGACACATTTTTATCCAAACATTCCTTTACAATACAGAGTTTGACAGCTCCAGGTTAAAAGATGTTGAAATGCGACATAATAATTGAGTATCCATCTGAAAGAAAAGTCACAGTGATCCAGCTTTGAATGAAACACACACACACACACACACACACACACACACACACACACACACACACACACACACAGTCATTACTATTATTTATTATATTATTTATTATATAGACCAAATAATAAATTATATGAATGGTTCTGGCTACACGTATCAACCTTACTTTTCCAGCCAACCATATAATAATTTTTTTATGAAAAAGAAAAAAGGAAAGAAATTTTGATAGGACAAAAATGAACTGGATGTAACTATGATCAATGCTAAGTTCAGGTGTGAATGCTTACTTTTTGGTCTAATCTTCATTTAAGTCTAACACAATACAAAGTCTGAACCAAATGACCTGTATCAATTTTTATAAATGTAACTAGAACCAGACATTATTTTAATGGACCTCACAGATTTAAATTATGTTATAAAATGCAGACTTAACTGTATAACTGATATACATTATAGATTGGCAGGAACTACTTGTACATTGATAAAGTTGACTCTGAAGATAAAGCATGATGCATGGCATACTATTTTCAGACAGAATTTAAGGGTAAAATAATTTGGAGCTGGAAAATGGTTTCTAAAATAAATTTATGAAAAATGAATTAAATGATGGAATCTTTTTTTTTAACTTCATCAGTAAGAGCGGAGAAATAGCATAAATTTAGTTCCTACCCACAAGTTAAAAACATGACATGAACAAAACAGAAACGAAGTGTCATTTAAAGATCTTTTATTTATATTTCATTTGATATGTTAGATTCATAGTAAGCGCAATTTTGCTACAGTTCCATTATTTGCTTCTGACTATTTTTACAACATATTTCATATTATACATATAAAAGTGCATAATAAATGAAGCAATAATATAAAATGAGAATAATGCATGCATTCTTTATATATATATATATATATATATATATATATATATATATATATATATATATATATATATATATATATATATATATATTGAATTGATTTTCACTTTAGCAGATATACATAAATGCCACAATTAATTATGCACACAACCACAATTTTCTCTTTATTTTATATTTTTGTCTTGCACATATCTGGGACTGCATTTTTCATATAAATTTGGTAACATCACCACAGTATCAAGAAAATAAGTTCTTCTACCTTTCAAATCCAGCCTTCCTGGACAGATGAAAAGTTGTCTTTTATATATATATAAAGACAACTTTAACACGAATATAAGACAAGAATATACATATATATATATATATATATATATATATATATATATATATATATATATATATATATATTCATATTCATACAGTGGAGCCTCGTTAATCTGGACACATTTGTTCCCAGTGAATTTGTCTGGAATAATGAGATTTCCGGATAATTGAATCATGCACATTTTTTTTTAATGATATCATCACACTATATATATGTACAATTTATATGGGTACTTTAAATGTAATGTACTGTATATTCAATAATGGTTGAAATAAAGTAATGCATACATCTATTAATTTGTGTTTATTTCATATTATTATAACATGTGCTTTTACGTACATACAGTAAATATATTTTAGACAATTAACACACTGAACACATCACACTATGTACTTCACAAATGAAGCCCTATACTGTCCACAGCTTGAATATGTCAACTGTATTTGTACAGCCATCAATAAACTGAGATTGTTACATACAATTGGTAAACAACAAAGAGGTTTAATGACACTTTTAATTTATTTACCATACGTTATGTCAAAAAGCGTGGACAATTTGATCCCAGTGTGTTTAACAATGTACAGATAACAAACCTTTAAACTTTCTTCACAAACATACATTATCTTAATGATGATTGCTCAAATATTTTCCCTGCTACTTCTCTAACAACTATGATGACTTTCATAATGTACTCCCAGTCATAAGGCTCCCCCACTAACAAATGACTTTCATAATGTACTCCCAGTCATAAGGCTCCCCCACTAACAAATGACTTTCATAATGTACTCCCCAGTCAAAAGGCTCCATCACTAGCAACTAAGATTACTTTCATAATGTACTCCCCAGTTATAAGGCTACCTCACTAACAACTAAGATGATTTGCATAATGTACTCCCCAGTCATAAGGCTACCTCACTAACAACTAAGATTACTTGCATAATGTACTCCCCAGTCATAAGGCTACCTCACTAACAACTAAGATTACTTGCATAATGTACTCCCCAGTCATAAGGCTACCTCACTAATAAAAACTAAGGTGACTGTCATAATGCACTACCAGACATAAGGCTCACTCACTAATAACTAAAGTGACTCATAACGCACTCCCCGGACATAATGCTTCTTCACTATAAATACAGGTGACTTCCATAATGCACCTCCCAGACATGAGGCTTGCTCATTATTAACTAAGGTGATTTTCATCATGCACTCTATGCACTCCCAAGATATAAGGTTCCCTCACTAATAACACAGGTGACTTTCCTCATGCACTCTCCCTAGATATAAGGTTTCCTCATTAATAACTATGGTGACTTTCCTCATGCACTCTCCCTAGATATAAGGTTCCCTCACTAATAACAGGTGATTTTCATAATGCACTCTCCATAGATATAAGGTTCCTACACTAATAGCACAGGTGACTTTCATAATGCACTCCCTAGATATAAGGTTCCCTCACTAAAACACAAGTGACTTTTATAATGCACTCCCTAGATATAAGGTTCCCTCACTAAAACACAGGTGACTTTTAAGGCTCCTATCACAAGCATTATAACATGGGAGCAGTGTACAGTGTGAATAGTACTAACACGGATACAACAACTTTATGCCTACTGAAAACACAAGGAAATGGGAAACATATGAAGTCTAAGTGTTTGAGTTGGGAATCAAACATGATTCACTGTTCTCACCGTCAGATGCACATACCACTTGGCTATAATATCCATACCAGCAAGGCAGGTTAATAACTGGTCTCATCTACCTAGTCCACTACACTTCTTAAGTCTTATCTTGACATATGTCCTAGAAAGGTGCCTAGATCCACCTTTCAGTACTGTGAGTCTGACAAGAGCCAAATATAACATGAAGAGGGATACAAAGTGGACATGTCACAGTCAGGAATTGAACCCAGTTTATCCGTCTCAAAGTTACCTGCCACTATACTTAAACATCCAGACAAGCTAGGCTGGTTAGTGAGTGGCCTCATATACCTAGCATGCAACACTAAAGAAGTAATTCTAGAGCTCCCAGCGGTTCATTCAAAATCAGTTTTACTCTTGTGTCATTTTTTATGTAAAAGCAACCTTGCAAAATTGAATAGTAGTGCACAAATGCAACATGCATATATTTCCAAAAAGGATATTTATGAAATTTGAATAAAGTGGGAAATCTTCCCTGATATTATCAAGATTTAAAGAAAAAAACATTATGTTAAATTAATTAACATTCCAATGAGCTATTGCATAATTTATCTACTTGTTAGTAGAACAATACAAAATGTTACAAGTGAAATGTGTTAAACATAAACCTTAAATGAAAGTCTAGTTTTGGAAAATCACCAACCAAGACAGACCTTATTCCAAGCTCATATCAACTGTGTTATGTAATGTTATTGCCTTGTGCTATATTACTGTTAAATAATGTTATTGCCTTGTGCTATATGGCTGTGTTATAATATGTTATTACCTTGTGCTATATGACTGTTATATAATGCAATTACCCTGTGCTATATGACATTACTTTTTACCTAGGTGTACTGTAGAGCTCTAAACTCTGGGAGAGACTGGACATAAAATGACATGATTTCATTTCTGTCTATTATTAAATAAATAAAAAAGGAAACTTTTTGTACAGTTCTGATAAATTTTGCCATAAGTCTTGTTAAAGAAAATGATAGTCAGTGAAAATTATGCAAGACATTTGGAATTCTTTAGAAATTTACAACATGACATCGACTGACCACACAGATCACCTGTATGATGTGGTCTCAAAGGATGTCCTACTGCAAAACATGATGCACTAACATACATGTCATTTTCTCTGTGCAATTGATAAAAGAAGTCTATTATCATTAACCTGTGCAAATTTTTTGAATTTATAAGTTTGTATTCAGCTGTAACTTTAAGGGTACTAAAGCAATAGGTACTGTTTCCCATACATTTCTATGTAATTGCCCTTACACAGGGATATGGTACTGTTTCCCATACATTTCTATGTAATTGCCCTTACACTGGGATAGGGTACTGTTTCATATACATTTCTATGCAATTGCCCTTACACAGGGCTGGGATAGTGTTTCCCGTACATTTATATTTTATATGCAATTGTTGCAATTGACCTTACATAGGGATAGGATTCTGTTTCCCATGCATTTCTATGTTCACCTCTCCCTTGATAACTCACTCACAATGGGATCCAAAAGCATGGACTCCACCATACACGAGGGCATGAGTTATAAGGAACCCGTGTAATTGTCCTTACATAGGGTTACATATTCAACTATGAGTACATGTACAGCAGAAAATGCACATCAACTTATAAAATATTTTGTGTCTTTTGGGCTTAACTATATCTAAAATTCTCATTTTGTAAAGATGGCAAATAATAGAGCATTTCACATGCAATCAACATTAAACAAATTTTCTGCACAGTCTTAAAATATATGCATTGCATAGTAATACTAAATTTTCCTTTATAAATGTCAGATTAAACTACACCTCTAGTGGAGCCCAATCATTTTAATCAAGTAATTATATATTACAAATTCCAATTTCTTCATAAATTATGCCTGATTAATAGTTTTCCAATTCCATAAATTCTGAATACTCAATAAAAATTAAGCAATTTGTTAAAATTTTAGCTGCATTTCCCAGAATACCTGTGACAATGGCAGTATTCATGTACATCTACCAGAAGCAATGTGCAAAAACTCTTATGATCCAAAAACCTAAGTTACATTAGAAATCATCTTTCATTAGGCTTAATGAAAACAACAAGCACCTGACAGAAAAAGACCTCCTGTTTAATGAGGCTGCCTTAACTTACCTGACAGTTATTCATTTGATATGCATTGAATAATGTACGTAAAGCGTTCATATTTACATAAGGCATTAAAATGCAGACAAAAAATTTTCAATATATTATCTGTGGAATATCTTTATCAGACATACCAATATGGAATGTTTTTATCAGACAGACATACCAATATGGAATGTCTTTATTAGAGACATACCAATATATGGAATGTCTTTATCAGAGACATACCAAAATATGGAATGTCTTTATCAGAGACATACCAATATATGAAATATCTTTATCAGACATACCAATATATGGAATGTCTTTATCAGAGATGTATTTTTTATGGAATATCTTTATCAGAGACATACCAATATATGAAATATCTTTATTAGAGACATACCAATATATGGAATGTCTTTATCAGAGACATACCAATATTAGAAATATCTTTATCAGACATACCAAAATATGGAATTTCTTAATCAAAGACATACAGTGGGACCCCGCCATAACACGGTAGTTGGGAGCCATAGAATCCGACTGTGTTATGAACCGAAGTGTTATTAGCAACCATGTACAATACCATCACATTTTTGGACTTAATTGGGGGGGGGGTACATAAAGACGGGTACGAAAATGCATGGCACAAATACCATTTTTGATCAATATATATTAAAAGAGAAAAACATTTGCTGTGTTAACAGAAATTGCAGATATAATATATTACTTTATTCAGAGAACCATGCATTGGTACATACACATGTCTAATTTATATATACATGTATAATCTATTGTATGAAAAGAGCATCAACCAGCGAATCTTGTAACATACATTGAATCCATACTACAAATATTTCCACCGAAAATATCCACACACGGATGTAAAATATTCAATAATTTTGTCACAGATCATTATGTGACTGAATTCAATGAAAAGAAAATAACAAAAATTATGTAACGGGTGTATGTAATGAATGATGAAATAGCATGTCTGAAGATTAATGAACGGTGTCTGTATACATTTTATACCACTACATTTCTCATCTGTCAATAGTTATTATTTTTTTGAAAAACTTTTTTTGATTTTTAGCTGCTTTCTGCTAATGTCACGTTTGCTCTTGGCAAAGTCAATTATAGTTCTCAGTTGCAGAATTCGAATTTACTAGTCAACAGATTGCATAAAACAACACTGCCAAGCCACGCGCACATGTTGGCGGCTTTTGTTTCTTTGATGCTATATAAATCGTTGCCCCCTGATATGAACAAGTTTAGCTCGGCAGTTCACTTTGATGATAAACAATGTACTTAAATTAATTGATTTATACATTCTGGTGAGAATCTTTTATCAACCGCCGCATTGGTTGTTGCTTAGTTGTGTATGAAATTAAGAGAACATATATCGGAGATTATTAGAGCAACGATTGTATTCTGAATGCGTTCAAGACAAACACAAAGTTGACATGATGGCTTCATTGCTCAGGGATCAGTAATAATAATATTGACACTTATGAGCTGTCATTTTTCAACAATAAACAAAGATCAAAGTTCTCAGTAGGCCCAGCAATTGGTTGGTTGGTATTTCCGATGTTTATTTTGGCACAAAACTAGAAGAAATTTGTTAATTTTTGAAATTTTAGGAGCCGTACAACGATTATTTTATATTCAAATTTGTGTGCGATTTCCTCCCCAAAATGATAATACATTTTCTACATGTTCTTTTTCGCACTTTTTAGATGAGTATGAGAATGATAATTAAACTCTTGACGTATTTTATTTTTCATGCTTAAAAGATTTTTTTTGGGGGGGGGGTTTGAGAAAAATACCTGCAATAAATTACCTGAAATTTCGGGAGCCATGCCACGACTACATTATATCCGAATTCGTGTTATAACGGGGTGCGTTATAGCAGGGTCCCACTGTACCAATATATGAAATATCTTTATCAGAGATGTATTTTTTATGGAATATCTTTATCAGAGATGTATTTTTTATGGAATATCTTTATCAGAGACATACCAATATATGGAATATCTTTATCAGAGACATACAAATATATGGAATGTCTTTATTTGAGACATACCAATATATGGAATATCTTTATCAGATATACCAATATATGGAATATCTTTATCAGAGACATACAAATATATGGAATGTCTTTATTAGAGACATACCAATATATGGAATATCTTTATCAGACATACCAATATATGGAATATCTTTATCAGACATACCAATATATGGAATATCTTTATCAGAGACATACCAATATATGGAATATCTTTATCAGAGACATACCAAAATATGAAATATCTTTATCAGACACACCAAAATATGGAATGTCTTTATCAGAGACATACCAATATATGGAATGTCTCTATCAGAGACATACCAAGAGACATACCAATATATGGAATGTCTATCAGAGACATAATAACAAATGAAAACACCTCATCACAACAAGGGATCATGACTGCAGATAAAGCAGTGAGTTGTCTGAAGAAAATGCATATCTCATTTGTAAGTGGCAAATTTATTAAAAAAAATTACAAAAAAGACATACCCATGTCTACATTGACACTAGCAATCCCCAAAATTTTGTCATTGGAAATCAAATTCTCAAATGAGGATTTATTTCAAAGAAACAACATATCTAACACATGAAAATTTAGAGGCTTGCACACCTTGAAGTCATTGATGGCAGCTAGTGGAATGCATTCTTGAGGTTCTGTCCATGACGTTAAAGATTAAATTTCTGTTATCAGTTTGAAAGAAAACCTTTTAGAGAATAAAGTAAATTATGATTGAAAATAAGTGTTAATAAAGGGTGATAACATTCCAATGAACGGTCCTCATATTGTACACTAGATCATCATACATGTCAGTAGTATTTAGGGCATAATTTGGTGACCACCTAGGAAATTCAAGTGCAAAAATAACATTTTAATCAGACAACTGTGTTGGCTGCATTAGCATTATCTGTCCATTGAGTGAAAGGTCCATGGCAGTTTTATCGACATACATGAAATGCATAAGATTGGTGGGTATTCATAATGCTTGTGGTTCACTGATACATAGAACGTCTCAAGTGTCAGCATATGACACTTTTTCGGATGATACAGAAGGATAATCTTCAGTCTGTTACGTATATGTGGTGGAAGCTATTTACAGCAGTCAGATTCAGTGAATTTCTTGACTTGAGTGAAATATGATTTTGGAGTACAAATGTTACTTCTATAATGTCAACTGATTATAACGAATTAGGAGTACACAAGCTAGCTTACAAATCCTGCCTTCTATGCAAAGAAATATATTCATGTCCAACAAGCCACCATATGTAATGAGAAGGGATACAAAGTATTTTACATGTTATAGCCAGGAACTGAACCCAGTTCACCTATCTCAATCAAAGACCATCATACTTGATGGTCCAGACCAGCTAACTCACAAATCCTGCAATAACATACAAAGAAAGACATCTGTGTCTTTTTGGCTTATTTTAGCAACATATGAGCAAAAATTTTATTAGATCCCCAATACGAAAGTCAGATAAGAGTAGTCTCTACTTGAGTAGATGTGCATGTTTCTCTAGAAACTGCAGGGGAGACATGGTACACTATATATATAATGAGGACTTTGTATAGTGCCTAATGTTTAGAAGCTTTAAGCGCTTTATAACATCTATAATGATATGAATACAACAACAAAAAACACCCCAGAAAACAACCATGAAATTGAAGAATATATATATATATATATATATATGTATGTATATGTATGTATACCTATACATATATATATATATATATATATATATATATATATATATATATATATATATATATATATATATATATATATATATATGTATATATATATGTATATATATATATATATATATATATATATTTATAAATATATATATATATATATATATATATATATATATATATATATATATATATATATATATATATATATATATATATATATATATATATGTATATGTATATGTATATATATATATTGCTCTAAACATCTTGCTCTAAAACTTAGTTTCATTGTTAAAATGTTACTGGATGATAATATATAAAAAAAATAGGTAAGAGGTGAAAGGAATTAAATTCCCTTAATCAGGAACCACCCCTTGATTTGTTCTTTTAATATATGTGAAGCAGCTTTAAGTGTCAGTTAATAGAGCCCAAGTTTAGCACATCGTCAATGAGTGGGTGTAATTTTAATGAGAAAAAAAAAAAGAGCAAACATTCCTTGGAAGTAGAATAACACAAATTGTTAAAAAGCTGCTGAGTAACCTGGGAAGGTATATTATTATGTTATGCTGCTGAGATAAGTTCAAATGAGCCTTTTGATATGACAGGCTACTGACGTGAAAGTTGGAGAATATAATCTCCATCTTCCATCCCATGGCTTGAACAATGTCAGTTAAAGGCCAGTTGTAATTTAATGCTGTGCACAGGGCAACTGCCCTAACCAAATGGGCCAATATACATAAAATGTTGATCTGGTCATGGGTGAGTTCCTTATAAGCTGAGTGGATAAGCCAATGGATCCTGGACAACAGAACCTGAGAGGACCTATCTTTCCTTTTTACTTTTAATGTTAAGACTAAGCAAGATCTCCATCTTCTGATCAGGTCAGCCTACTTCTGATACCTCACTCAGTTCCCCTATTGGGTGCTGCAAATGGGAAGATGTTTTACAGAATACTGCAGTTCATGACAAAAACAAACTTCCCTTGAAAGGGAACTGTTCACTGCAATGAGACTGGGGAAAACATGATATAAACACTCACAAGCTGAACTGGCGATAGTCTGGGTTGCCCAATGAGGTGTGAAACTTACCGATTCTGCTCTGCTGTAGCTAGAATGACTAGAAAGAGGTGTAATATATATATATAAGTTTTTTTGAGTCAATGAGGCTCTGGAATATCAGAAGCCATAGCTGCTTCCATTTTGGACATCAGGTCATGGGCAAGTTGAAACTGGTATACCCATACGGTCAGAGAGGTCTTTCAGAGTTTAGAGAAAGGGCATTCACTTCCACGGCTTTCAGATCTGGTATTGGCAAGATGAAGGTTGGCTGGCTGGTGCTGCACATTATCACAATAAAGTATACAACAGGTCAAATCCTAATGGCTGCAGATTGGACAGAAGATCGATTGCTGAATAGACCATACAGCATGGATCAGCTTATTCAACTGGGGCAGGGAATCCACTATGACACTAAGCCACCTGAGAAGATTCTAATCAGACAAGGAGAGATCATGGGACTTGGTTTCCCCCTGACTTCTGATACAACCGATAAGTCAAAGTTGTCAGAAAGAATAAGAAAGCTCTTTCCTGCTATGATCAAAAGGCATTTAATATCACCATATCCAGGTGACTGATGTCCATGTAAAGATCGTGAAGGGGCCAAACTCTTTTCACTTCTTGAAAGGAAGATGTGAAGTAGGTACCTGAATCAGTCATGTTGGCATCTATGTGTATCTTGGTTTCTGGTGGCAGATCCTGTAGTGAGATGCCTGCCATAAACCAGGTGAAGTGATCCTCCCATTTGCTGAGAAAAGACCTAATGCTGAGCAAAGTTTGAGAGAGACAAGTTTCAGCCACCACCAGTATTAGGAACACATTAAGCGTGATTGGGATACCAGAGATATAAAATGGTGGGGTGACAAAGAGAGTATTGGTAGCGAAATAGAAAGCTTTAGCACCAGTTTTCTCTGTCAGTATCATTCGAACTCCCACCCTATGGGATCAATGCTATCATATTATATAATAGTATCTAATTAAATACTGCATAACTGTGGCTTTCTTTTTGATTTTTGTTTTTTTTCTATTAATATCATTTTTTAAATGTTGCATCATGACACTTGTACCCAATCATTTTCAACTGCATATGTGAACATACTGATGTCTCTTTCGATCTGCCAACATCTGTCATCTGTACCTGTATATTGTAGTGTTACGATGTTGTATATGATTATTCTACATGATATGTCACCTGTTTTTCAAGGCAGTGCAGGAAGTGAAACATATCTAATGTTAAGGATCTTATTAAATGGAAATGCATGCTATATTGATGGAACATAGACATTTTACTGCATCCTTATAACTTCATATAGCTGAAAGAAAACTGCCATTATTTCATATTTTGAAGGAAAATAGACTTGAAAGTGAAAAGCTTTGTAACAGATCAAAGTAAATTTAAGTGAAAATGTTAAATTATTTTTCTGCTAAAATGAGTTATGCAAAATTGATGCCTCCAAATTGTCAAAATAAATCAAATTGATGGCAAGGTTATGGTACATTTCTGAATTAAACTTATTTGGGGCTTGCTGACATCTGTCCCAAAACCTGGTACTGGTCATCAAGGAAATAACTGCAATAGCCATACCTAGGTCTGCGAAAATGGGCAGGGTTTAATCCATTTTAGTATTGGCCCATTTGTCTATACAGTATTGGTCCCATACTCTGTCAAGTATTTGTCCCATAGTCTAGGCAGTCTTGGCACAACATTGGTCCCATAGTCCAAAAATTATTGGTATTAAAGTCCAAGCAGTATTTGTCCCATAGTCTAGTCAGTTCTGGCCCCATAGTCTAGGATGTATTGTACCCAAAGTCCAGGCAATACCGGCCTCACTGTCTTAGTGGTATTGGTCCCATAGTCCAGGCAGTATTGGTCTCGTAGTCCAGGCAGCATTTGTCCCATAGTCAAGGTGGTATTGGACCCATAGTCAAGGCAGTAATGATTTACTCTGGCTATGGCACTGCAGGAAACAGACAAGCTGCAATTTGGTCATGAGGAATTTGGAGGTAGCACTGGTCATATGGAAATTGGAATTGGAGGTCATGAGGAATTTTGCACCTGAGGTAGCACTGGTTGCAATGCTGATAGCACCAACATCTTTATGTGAGTGCTTCTTAGATCACTCAATAGCCTAGGTCAAATACTTGGCCCTGAGAGTCATCCATTTTTATTTAGACCAGTGACATCAAATCACATGTATGGTTCAAATGACTCGCTTTACAGATGACATTGGTTAGGTTAAGTGTCATGTTAGGCTTACAATGAAGTGGTCACACAGAATTAAGATAGATAAATGCCACAGAAAATTACAGAAATTGTTACCAGGAATAAATTATCATTTTTTATATAGCTTACAAGGTATCTGCAAAGTCTCTTCTGACTTCACTATGATTATGCACAAAGTGAAGCATTAACCGACAGAATTTGGTACAACTTTGGTACAAATGAATTTACATAAGGGGAGACTAATCTTGTCTGACTTACATCTTTCCAAGCAGATGACCTGTTAACACTGTTGTTGCTACAACAATGTAGAACAAGTTCACCAGATTGTCTTGTTTTACTAATAAAACTGCTTTTTAAAAAAATCATCTGCCTCCAGCATATTTAACAATCGCAGCTGAATCTTTAAAGTAGTGAAGGTAGAAATACTTGTACTATACTGTAGCTGGGTACATCTAACTCACTGAGATCTGGTAAATTTTGCATTTGATTTGATTTGATGCCTTACGGCACAGCAACACAAAAACATTATTTAGTTCTAATGTAATTGGAAATTATGCCATTCTCAAGGGCACACCATGGTAGCTGACCTAGGCTGGTGCAGCAGTAGGATTCGAACCCTACTCCTTTTGGGTGCGAGTCCAGCATGCTAACTAATGAGCTGTTGCTGCTACTTGTAATGTATTTGAAGAGGAAACACTCAAACAAGTCCATATAATTATCACATGTTATCAATGTATTTTCCTAATTTATAACAAAATTCTGTTTATAACTGCCATCCCAACTGATTTCTTATAAGTAATTTCAACTATAATCCATTAGGGAGAAAATAAACTGCAATAACATTTATAAAAAGTCTTATAAAAGCATCAATCCTACAAAAACACTCACAATATCTTCATATTTAAAGAGATTCTGTATCCATACATCTGTTCCCAAGTTTCTCTCTGTTTTCTTGTAACACTCTATTATGAGTCAAAACTTTATTGCATGTTTTGTCCTCTAACCAATACCTTTTCATCAATGACATAAATCAACATTCAATTCCATAGGCCTGTCATACAGAATTTTCATTATTTTCATGACAAGGTTTTATTACAGAATTAAGCCCAAACTCCTAAAACAATGACAGTCTGTCTCAGTAACAAAATTTTATGGCTATCTCTTGTTCTTTTCTGCCTCCTCTAGCATGCTGCAGAGCTTCTGCCGAGCCTTTTTGTTGATGTGATCCACACTGCTGACTAAGGCCTGCAACTGTCGGAATGTGTACTCCTGTTCATAGAAATTACAAGTCATTGTTGTAAAATTAACATACCTACCCATGCACAATGTGGACCTAACAGTAAAGATCATGGATTCATGTATGACTTCATATAATGCAGGGGAAGTTCAAGGTCTGTCCTGTTCTCATAAAATCCTAAGTAGAACAAAAGATGTAGAACCTAGTCTTGAGATTATAAAACTTGGAACTTGAGTCTGAGATCAAGTTTTCATTATCTACCAAACAATGTGACTGAGTAAGCAATGTGACTGATCGAAGTAATGTGACCAATTGAGGTAATGTGACTGATTGAAGTAAAGTGACTGACTGAAGTAATGTGACGGATTGAAGTAATGTGATGGATTGAATTAATGTGATAGACTGAAGCAATGTGACAGATTGAAGTAACATGACAGATTGAAGAAATGTGACCGAATGAAAAAAATCTCAGCTGACACTGAAGCAAAAGAGTTTTAAGAATTTCAGGCTTAATAAGTTGGTGTATAATGAGCTAGCAGATCCAGGTTTACCATGCTTGTTGTTAGCTGTGTAGTACAAAATGATGTTTTAAATTAAACTGTTTCAATATTTAATTTCTGCCTGATATACATGTACCTATATACATGTACCTATATACATGTACCTATATACATGTTCTATAAAGAAAAAGCATGATTTCATGTGGTGAGAAAACTCTTAAATATGTAAGGGATCACTGTACAACTCAGTACATGAAATACAGATCAAAATAAAAATCCTTTCTCTGCATTGGGAAGTATCGGAATTCTCTTTTATTTAAGAAAATATAAACAGACCCTAGTGATTGGTAATTTCAACTGGTTCCACTTTGTAAATGATTTGTTTGTTTGTTTGATTAGGATTTTTAACGTAGCTTTAACAATTTTTCAGTCTTATCGCTACGATGTCTGCTGTGAGGCAGTTTATAGTGAAGTCTAGCACTGAGGCATCATGCCGCAAACATGTAGCATGATGTCCCACCCAGTCACATTATCCTGACACCAGGCTGACCAGTCCTAACACTAACCTCTTAATGCTGAGCGTCAAGCGAGGCAGCTGTTAGTACCATTTTTGTAAGTCTTTGGTATGACTCGGCCGGGGATCGAACCCACGACCTCCCGCTTCCGCTGCGAACGCTCTAACCACTAGGCCACCGGAGCGGTTCTATGTAAATGAAATGTATATCATGATGTCCATGAATATTCTGAACTTAACATAATTTGCAAACATGTAGCTTTACATTTATTTTCATTTCAAAAGACAAGCATTATTTGTTTAGAATTCTTACTATGGAATTATACAAAATATCAGACATGATTTAAATTAAACAGTGTTTCGCTGGCTGGAATTTCTTTGGGTAGACAATGACCAACTGTATGTGAAGATGTGTGTCAAAATTAATTTCAGGCAGTCATTTAAAAGCTTCACTTACAAGTCTTTAGCAGAATATGGAGTTCTAAATATAGAGTTTTGAGTAAAATGCAAAGCATTATCAAGTACATTTTGCATCTATTACTGTTAAGAAATATAGTTGCTGTGTTGACCAACTCAGCCAATCAAATGCAAGTTCACATCATTCATATGAGTGGATCATGTTTATAATCACAATCAATAGCCAATCAAATGCAAGTTTACATCATTCATATGAGTGGATCATGCTTATAATCACATTCAACAGCCAATCAAATGCATGTTCACATATTTCATATGAGTTGATCATGTTTATAATCACAATCAACAGCCAATCAAATGCATGTTCACATAATTCATATGAGAGGATCATGCTTATAATCACAATCAACAGCCAATCAAATGCATGTTCACATCATTCATATGTATGGATCTTGCTTATAATGATACTCAATATAATTCTTAATGATAATCATATTCATCAACCCGGATCAAAATCCTTTTACTCCCCAACCACCCCCAAATTTCTACAGCAGTAAAAATAAAAAATTCAGCCAATCATAAGCAGGATCACCTTATAAATTTGCATAGGTCTTGTTCATAATAACACTCAGCAATAATGAGATAATATCAGTATATTTACCTTAAATCTGATTAAATTTAATTCTGATTAAGTCTGAGTCAGAAACATCGTCCACTCGAGTAGTAAGAACTTCAGCCAAATAGAAACAAGATAACCTCGTTATCATGCGAAGATCTTCACCATAAAAAAACCTCATTAGATATCTTGAAAACTGAAAAAGTGCTGACAAGTTTAGCCAATCAGATGCAAGATTATCTCATTAATGGTCATGGATAAAGGATATTATTGAACTGATACATGATCCTGATCATTTTAAGCCTATGTTGCAAGTTATCACAAATGGATCAGAAAAATTACCTCCAGTACATTTAACATTCACAGCCAATCAGATAACCTCATTAATAGATCCATGGATCTTGGTCATACCTGAATTCCTCCAAGAGCTTGATGATTGATTATATAAGCCCACATTCGAAGCTTTATCATAATCAGAACAGAAATATGGTATCGAGATCAGTAATAAGTTTAGCTAATCAGACCCAAAATTACCTCATTATTATGCATGGATCTCACTCATTGTCAACCAAATTCAATATGATGATGATGTGAGCCTATATTTCAGGTTTTATCAAATTTGGATTAAAGAAAATATGTTCTACATGGTGGTAACAACCTCAGCAGATCAGATGCAAGGATCTGTGTATGGATTTTACTCCTATGGCTGGCTTTCTGGGTTGTACGAAGCTCAGCCAACCCAATTTAAGTTTGCTTTCGATTCATATGTGTAGATCCTGCTCCTAAGCAAATTTATGTGAGATCTTGATGATAAAAGTCCAAATTTAATAAAAATTGGATCAGAAACATGGGCCTAGAGTGTAAAAGGCAATTGTTGATAAATATACAGCAACCAGATAGCAAACAATCGACACAAGCCCTTACATTAAGATCACTGGACATTACATGCAGGTCAGTTATAAACTGGATTAAAACTTCAAAATTCAACTTCAGTATTAAAATATTTTCATTTCCCCTTTTCTAAAGCAATCTGATTTGTAGAAAATGTACATACCCTGTGTTCCTGTAGCCAACTTTCCAGTTGGTTTTCAGGAAAATAGTAAGCTTTGATGTACGTTTCAACATACTCCCTGTCTGGAATTGGCCTGGTGTAAGGAAAATAGGACAAATCATTATTATGTAATATCATGATAAAGAAGTATGTTAGATTTTTTGGATAATAATTATACATATATATTACTGAGATTTTTAAGTTAAAATAATGTGAGCAAAGGCTTCCTTTGTCCAGCAGTAGATAAATCTGAACAATGTAAATGAGCTAGTACACATACAGACAAATCACTGTTTATGTACTTCCTGATGTTCCATACAAAATGATGTTATACTTCAGACATCACAATGGCAGGTACTTGTCATGGGGTTTTCAAGCATACCTATGTGTGTTTAAGGACTATGGTCAGCAACATGCAAAATTATCCTATAAACAAAAGTCTGTTAAAATGATGTTCAAATATCTAAAAAGAAGTTCCAGGAAAACCATATCTTCTTTTAACTATCTCTGATATTCATGAGCAATAAGATTTTTAAATCAGCCACTGTGGCAGACATGTTGAATGTAAGATTGGAACCATTTTCATTTAGGACAAACCAGACACCATAAGGAGACTTGGTGAAAACAACAGGTTGATATGGCTATCCATTCAAGAGATAATGCGACCAGATTTACCCATATCTGATTTCAGATCAGACCATTTTCGTTCTGGATCAACCAGATATCATAATTATTATTATGGTGGAAACCCCATGTTAACATGACTTTCCATCAAAAAGGATTTTTTAGATGGCTGCCATGGTGACCATACTGGATGTCAGATTGGAACTATTTTCATTTAATACCAACTACAATATCATAAGAAGTCTTCATGTGAAAATCCAACGCTGATATGACTTTCCATCTAGTAGAAATAGTGATAGATTTTTTTTTAGGTGGCCACTGTCTCAGCCACACTGGATATCCAATTTGCACATTTCTTTTAAAGACCAATTAGACACCTTAAGAAGATCCAGAATGAAAACCTCATGCTGTTATGACTTTTCATTCAGGAATAGTAGCAACAAAAATTGTTTTTTTATCAGGATGGCTGCTGTAGTGGCCATAGTGGACCAGCACTATTTCCATCTAGGACCAACTAGACATCACAAGAAGTCTTGTAGTAGATGTTGAGATGACCATTCATTTAGGTAAAGTACTGATAACAAGATTTATATTATGGCTGCTTTGGTGGCCATATTGGATGCCTGGATAGCATTATTTCCTTTAGGAACAACATAAAATATCTTTTAGTACAACCCCCATGCCAATAGGACCTTCTGTTCAGTATGAAGTAGACAACAGGATTTTGAAGATGACTGCAGTTACAAGCCACATCAGATGTCAGATCAGCACCTTTTTCATGTGGGACCAAATAGACATCAAAAATAATTTTTTTAAAACTGAAAAACTCATGTTGATATGAACATCAATTCAAGAGAAGCAGCAATACAAAATATTTCAACATGACTGCAATATCTGACCTATTGTGATCCTTTTTGATGATGTATGTCTAACATTAGTTTAATAAAGTGTACATGTAATAATGACAAGTAGAAAAAAGTAACAAAGGAACAATTATGGACTTTTAAAATATATATAAAACAAAAAAGAAAGATTATCAAGAAAAACATTACAACGTTTTAAAGAACTTTAAAAATGATTCTGACTGGTAATTATGTGCCTGAAATTCTTTTTCAGCTTCAACCCATATAGTTTCCCCATGATCTACTGAATTTATATGTCTATTAAACTGGTCATATAGTTTGTGCATCCTAACAAAAAAGAGCTTGTTTTTCTGTGTTTCACACCAAGTATATGCAGTATTCCCATCTCTGACATTACTAACCAATAACTAAACCAGTTCAAAATGGAAGTTAGGATCTATTTCTTTCCTTACTGCTGGCAGTTTTCTGTGCCAGGGTACCAGAAGATTCTCTTTACCTGTCACTTTATTCAAAATAATCCAGCAATGTTCATTTCAATATTCTGTGTGATGTTATGCATTCCTCCTGACTGAGCATTGAAAATAAAGTGAAGAATGTGAGAAGAGAATCCTCTTCAAGAGTATAGTCCCTCTAGATCAAGGACAAAAAATATAGTGGTCAACTTATATGGCCACGTTCTGCACCAGAAAAGTAGCCATATAAGAGGAGTGGCTTTTAAAAAAGGGAACTATAATTGTGTAAAGTGTATGTGTATTTATAAAGTAAATAAGCTACATGTAACTTCAAGTCATTTAATACCTTCATTAAAAAGTAACAGTAATTATTAATTATTTTGTCTTAAGACTAGAATTATTTCAAGTGACCTAACAGTTTTAATCTTAAGCAAGAAATGTAAGTGGGGTACTGCTGACATGTGCATTACAAAACCATTCCAAAATGTCATTTCAATCTTGGTACAAACATTGGTTGGAATTTAGAATTATTATCTTTTCATTTACTTTATTTTCCCCACAGTAGCAGAATATTCTCATCTATTATGATGTTGTTTACTTGAGTCTTTCGGGGACCCCGAGTGGCAGAGTGGTCTAAAGTGATATCCGTTACGGATCACTGCCATCTCACCTCTGTCTTCATGGGTTCGAGTCTTGGATTTGGCCAATGTGGGTATGTAAGAAAGCTTGCCAGTAGCTTACTCAAGGGTCTGTGGTTCTTTCCAGGGTTTTCCGGGTTCTTCCTCCACCATTAATACTGGCCTCCATGTATAATCTATCTTGTGCTGATAAATGGTTTTTAAACCCTACAACATCAACAACTTGAGTCTTTCCAATGTCAAGTTTTGCAGCAGAAACTCTTGAACTCTCTCCATTGCCTATGAGTTGGATTAACTATTATTTTTTATGGCATTTGTTCATTTGGGGAAAGGTTTAAAAGCTTTAAGTTGGAAAGGATCACAAAAGTTATGTCTGAAATGCCCCGACAAACCAATTATTTTGGTATTTAATTATTATTAGAAAGGGGTGATGTTCTTCTTGTAAGACTTTGCTACATGGTATGAGAATTGAAATAGATCTATTTATCTTTATATGTTTTTTTTAAAAATAATGTTATCCCACATTCAATTACTAAATCTGCATCAACATCAATGAAACTTGGAGAATTTGGTGGATTTTGTTTGTTCAATTTGGGCAAACTTATTGTGAACAGTGGTAATGCAGAACACCTGTACCCTAGAAGCAACACTGAATTAGTATATTTTGCTGAAGCATTTCTCAGGAACTATGGTTAGTACCAATACCGCTCCGGTAGCCTAGTGGTTAGAGCGTCCGCCCCGGAAGCGGGAGGTCGTCGGTTCGATCCCCGGCCGAGTCATACCAAAGACTTACAAAAATGGTACTAACAGCTGCCTCACTTGACGCTCAGCATTAAGAGGTTAGTGTTAGGACTGGTCGGCCTGGTGTCAGGATAATGTGACTGGGTGAGACATCATGCTACATGTCTGCGGCATGATGTCTCAGTGCTAGACATCACTATAAACTGCCTCACTGCAGACATCGTAGCGATATGACTGAAAAATTGTTAAAGCTACGTTAAAAATCCTAATCAAACAAACAAAAAACCAATATTTCAGTCAGTTTTAATGCCAACTCTTCAATATCTCATCATGCAAGGGTTTTGAAAAAATTCAAATTCTAGATTTTAAAGTATTGTATTTCTTTTTTTAAATACACTACTCTATCACAATTACCTTAGGAGAACAAGTATTACCTTGCAAATCTAGCACTCCCAGATAACACTTTTAGCTAAAAAGAACTGAAAGTTATCTGCCCACCTAGGTGGAGGATAGGGCAGAAAGTGATCTCCCTTGATATAGGGATTGTTAGCAAAACCGGAGTTTCTGCTCGTGCCAAGAAGCATACTTTCACCATGAGAGATCTTCAAAAGCCAGAACCAACTTTGATATAAGTTGAAGGAGTTCTCACTTCGAAGGAAAGTATACTCCATTTATATTTCTGACTTTCTTTCTGTCAACAAAGTTCCGCCATTACAACTTTACCAAACTTTTATTTAACTGTACTAAGGTTCTTGCAAGGGTAGTCTATACAATTGCACAATTGAAAAATATGTTTGGGCTGTAATTTTTAATTTACATTCATGCAAGTCCAGATTTCTCTCTACTAATACATTTAGCATCTGGATGCTAAGCTTCATCGTATTTACCTAGTACACAGGTCATCCTTGAACCTATTGCTGGTATAGTGCATGAACTTGATAGGAACAAAATATACATTGTTGCTGAAATTTGACCTGGATTGTGCCATTTGCATTCCGACTCAAATTTGAACTTCCTGCAAAATTTGTGTAGTCATGTGACTAGGAATGCAACTGGCGAGATCCAGGTCAAATTTCAGCAATGCTATAGTTTCATCTAGATTGTCAGCAGAAGAAAGATATAACGAAAGTTATGATCGTAATTTCGGAGAAAATAAAGAAATTTCTATTGATTTCATATATCTTGATGAAAGGTCATTAAAGTTTGCTTGGCCATCTAGTAAGAGGCTACCCTATGCCAACACCAAATGGTGTCAGCAAATTTTGATGTTCAATAAGAAAACTCACAAACAATGCTTCAGCATTAGTAGCCTGCAGATCTTCCGTCATTGGCTTAAAATATTCCAGAGCTGAAATCTGCTGTGAGTTCTTAAGTTTAATTTTCCCAACCTCTGTGTGCTATTTGCTACCAATGTGCTTCCTCACACCATCTCTTCCACTATGCCCAATGCTAAAATTTGTGGCACACTGCAAATAGCATGATATCGGTGTTTGAAGGCTAAATGCAAGGCCAATTTTTTGTATATTCCAAACTAAACTTCACTTTTTGTGCAATACATTTCTTTTCTTTGGTGGTGAAGACATTTTCAAGATGTGATGCTGAATGTTAATACAAATCAGTGTTGATGGCGCATGTGCAGAACAAAATTCCAGTTAGGCCCTAGTCTCTCTCAAAAACATTTGTAAAACTACTCTTATACATATAGATTAAAATAAGCTAAATGCTTGCTACTGGGCCAACTGTACAAATCAGCTGTAGTTCCACTAATATCATGACTAGTTGTACCAGACCATTTTGACAACTGCCGATATCACAACTACTGCTTAGCGAGAAATTGCTATTTTATTAAAGATTTAAAATAATTGAGAATTGGGGATCTCATGAGTTTTTGGCATGCAGTGTGAATCTGTGAATCACTGAAAAAGTCGTGAAACTCATGCCATAATCATGAGGGTTGGCAGCTATGATCACAGCATATTCTGAATGCCATTCAAGAGGGAGTCTTCGCAATCAGTGTGGACTTAAAAGACACATCTTTATATCCTTCATCAGGTGAGTTACACATTGGAACATGATATAAAAACTCTTTTACACTGCTTACAAATCTGGGTTTTCTCATCAACAAGGACAAATCCAACATAGTACTATCTCAACAATTAGTTCATCTAGGCATGAAATTCAACATGCCGGTAAACAGAGAGCGGCTTCCTCAGGAACGGGCATTGAAAATCAGGACCAAGGTGGCTTTATTACTCTCTAGGGAAACTCTCTCTGCATGGGAATTCCTTTGTCTTTTAGGCTTGCTCAAGCAGCAGTGGAACTCATTATCCTAAGTCACCTTTATATGCACCTGATACAAATGATTTTTTTTATCCCAATGGAGGCCAAAAGTTTGCCCACTTGACCAACCTCTCTGTACCTTCTGCAGAACTGGAGCAACCTAACTTAGCTCACAGCAGGTATTCCTCTGCAAGTACAACTGCCAAATATCTGAAGACTGGGGGACACACCTACTACCATCTTTCCAGGAAGCTAGTTCTAGATATTAATATTATTAGATAAAAGTTCATATTGAAAGCCTTTTGTGGTGACTTATCTCAGAAGGTAATGTGGAAACAAGTTCCCAGACCTTTGCATACTGGTCTGGGATTTTTAAAAATGATGTTGCCAACATAAAATTCTCGTCCAAATTTTCAATATTCCAGGATGTCTAAACATACTAGCAGATTCTTTGTCCCGGAACACTCAACTTATACAGATGGAATGGTCTCTCCATCCCTTGGTTTTCATTCAGATATGTACCCAACGGTACCAATCAATGGTGGACCTGTTTGTGACAAAGTGGAATACCATGTTACCAAGATTTGTCTCACCAGTCCTGGAACCCAAAGCCTGGCAGTCGACATGCTATCGATAGATTACAACAGTCTGGATGCATATGCTTACCCTCCAACACCTCTGATTCAAAACATGATACAAAAAGCAAGAGAACTGGAGCGTTGTCTCGTCAACATTTCACCCCAGATGGGGTAAGTTATTGATCCACGGCCTCATGAATCTCACAATGATAATTCCATGGAAAATAGAGAATTTCCCTCATCTATTCAAACAATAATGACAACCCCAATCAAGAATCACTAAACCTGCATGTCTGGATCATATTAAACATGCCCTTAGAAATAAGCAGATCTCACTAGTCATGGCGAGAACTGATCATGCAAGAAGGAACTAAATTTTGAAAGCATTGGCAAATGTAAATTTTCACAATGTGGTGTAAAACATTATATCTCTACAGACATCTATACATAAAATAGCTAACTTCCTCCTCTGGCTCTTTGCCCAGAAAAAGTTTTTTCCACCAAGCATTATCAAAGGTTATCACTCCATGATTGCTGACACCTTTCATCATCAAGAAACGAGGACATTGGACAAAACAGACTTATCCAACCTGCTCTCCAACTTTGATTATACAGGGCCCAAACGGCTGACTCTGTGCCTCAAGTGGAACCTATTATTGTTGAACTGTTTTCAATGGCATCTTTGACTCACCTTTCAGAAATGACCTGCTTCCTTATCATATTCACAGAATCAGCGTAACAAGGAACCTGGATTACATGCAGTTCCGACAAGATGGATTAGTTCACTTATGACAGTTTCCTCTTCAATTTCCATTAACAGGCTCCATCTGTTGATAACCAGACCTTTGTAATGAAATCTTTGTCTACTCTGAACACTTTCACTCAAGGCTACCTGCAAGACCTGGTACAAGCTTTGAAGTGCAATCTTAAAGGGACAAAGCCATTGCATTGAAGGTGGTAACACCTATTTTTAACTCTCAAACAGGAACAGGACAATGCAAAAGCACAGACCATTTTGTCCCAGATTTGGTGTTATTCACTCTGCATATCAAGAAATAAAACCAGCTCGGATGAATCTGATATGCTTTTTGCTCATAATGTTAGAGCAATTGCCACAAGCTTACCCTCTGACTGTAACTGTTCTTTAACTGATATTATCCATGCCATGGGATGGAGATCAAAATCAACTTTCTCCAGCTTTTACTCAGAGATCTTTTATCCAAAGGACTCAACTCAGTCTGGTGGGACCTATAGCTATGGTGCAACAGGTTACCTTTCCAGATTATTTGACAACTTCATAAGACGTGGCTTTATGACTTCAACTGGATTTGTGGAAGGGAACATTTTCACTTTTGGAAGACATTCCCCAACAAGATGAAGTCTTCTCCAATTGGGTTACCCAGAAGCTGTCTTACATATATTAAGGGAATGGAGATGACTTCTCCAGGGTAATGGGACGTCTCTCTTTCCACCTAGTATATATTCTTTTAAGGTATTATGATTGAGTAATGCATTTAAAGAAGAAACTAATTTATTCTAGTAAAATACATTTCTTCACGAATACTTACCAAGTCATAATACACTACAGCTTCCCAGCCTACCCACAGTTTCATCCATATAGAGAGTGTGCCTTACATTTGAGTAGTTAATGATACTCAAGGGTTTTCCCCACCAATCCCTATATCAAGGGGAGATCATTCTGCCTGACCACAAAAAAGTGAGCCAACTTAGCTCTGTTGAGCTAAAAGTGTTATACGAGAGGAGTGGATTTGTAATATAGTAGTAATTCTCCTAACGTATTGTGATTGGGTATGTATTCATGAATAAACAAAATTTACCCCCTGAAAATTAGTTTTTTTTTGCATCCCTCCAGCAATCGAAAATCTGCTTGAGGAAGATAAAAAGGGTAATTCTAGAATTATACTAATGTTTTTTTTATCGCAATATTTAAAGAAAACAGAAGCATTTACTTTTTCTGATCAAAAGCAAGCATAGATGCACTTTGTTTTATATTCCTGTTACTATTACTTTCTTTAATTATCCTTCAACTAATTTCAGATTGTCCCACCATATCTTAAAAAGGGATAATGACCTACTAATTTTTTTGATGCTTTACATTATACAAATCATATGTAAAGTTTGAGAAATATTGCTAACCTTTAGGTTGGAACAGTGGGATTTGCTTTAAAAACTGTATTTAAATTTGTAAAAAATATAATCTGCCAAAATGAAAAACATTTTCACTATAGAACCTATCCTGTGGTGTCCGCCATAATATCACTTTCACTACCACTGCCATCGAAATAATCATCACTGATGTTATCAAATGGTTTAACACCATAAGAATCATAGTCATTGTTAGTCTTCACTTTTCCCAGTCACCTTCATCATGATATTCATCATCATCACAACCACCACCACCACCATTATAGGATCACCATCTATACTATCTGCATCTATCATCATCTAAACATTATCCATAACATCATTGTTCTCTTCAAATTTACCTGATATCCACCAGTTTCTCCATACTTCTCAAGTATTGCTGAAAGTCTAACTGCATTAGAGCCCGACCCTCATTGGTACACTTCTTAGCATTGGCATATCTAAAATAAATGTTGAAGAGAAAACTGGTTATGTGAAAAAATCAGCACTAACATAAAAAAATATTGTTATATTATATATATTTATCTGAGTCATTACAATAGTATTACAATTGATATACTAATACAATATAATGCACTTTAAAGGTGAGTTCATGTTGTGTGTGTAGAGTACATGTACATTACACTGTACTATTCTCTTTCATAAATCAAGGCTGAACTACCAAGTTCATGTCGACATTCTGTTTTTAGTCTAAATAGGCAGTGAGTGTTGAATGCAGGTCATGTGATCTAAGGATTACATTTGTACTGTGATATGTCATGACTGCCCAAACTGTTCATTGGTTAAATTATATTTAAAAAAGTCTCCTGTTGACAGTTAAGGTAGTTCAAAATATAAAATAATTTAAATGTTGGGGAATCTTTTCTAGTGATTCAGATTTATTTATTTCATGTGCATTAGTTGACTATATAAAGGAATTAAAGCACTGCATTCTTGAAGTACCAGTCTTATAAGAGTCATGAGAGGAATCTAGATCTGTAAAAATGTACTGTCCATTGAAATTGTAAAGCTGAAACTATTTATTCTAAACTGACAGTACCTATCTGGATTATCATAAAACATTCAAGGACATTTGTGACCTTCAACTTTCATTGGATTTACCTTGAAGTAAAAACTTAGGGATATTAGAACAGTGCTTCCTCTGTGGTGATAGCACATAAGCACATTAGAACCTTTACATTCTGAATACTTTTTTAAAGTTTCCAGATTACTGTGAAATTGATAGTGTATTTAGGAAATTCTAGGAATTCATACCATACTGCAAGTTATTTTTAATTCTTTCACATCTGTTTATCTTTGAATTTTAGAGAATAAATTTATATTTTGGATTGTTGATGCTTCCTGGGTTTTCTCTTTTATTGTTATGTATTTTAAGCCCCTAGGATGTAATAAAATGTATCATAATTAATGGGCAATAATTTAATTGTGAAAATATATGCATGTGAACTAATGACCACTAAAATTTAAGAAGTCTGTTAGTTTACACAGGTTGATATGAACATTCATTGTGGAGGAGTAGCAATACAAGATTTTTTAAGTGCCACCACTTTCATTATGGACCAACTACGACCATGAGATGAACGCATGCCAACTATGACCATGAGATGAATGCATGCCAACTATGACCATGAGATGAATGCATGCCAACTACGACAATGAGATGAATGCATGCCAACTATGACCATGAGATGAATGTATGTGTTTAGTTTCATGTCAAGAGTAGTAATAACAAACTAATGGATGAATGGACAACAGATGATAGGCCTTCCTATAATCTCTTCTGGTCAATTTGCAGTAGAACTAAAATAATAAAGATGCCTGTAAAGTGTGAAATTTATTAACTCTGTGTGTGTGTGTGTGTGTGATTAGGATTTTAACAGAGCTTTCACAATTTCTCAATCATTTTGCTACGATGTCTGCAGTGTGGCAGTTTATAGTGTTGTCTAGAACTGGGGCATTATGTCACAGATATGTAGCATCATGACTCACCCAGTCACATTATCCTGACACCAGGCCAACTAGTCCTAACACTAACCTCTTAAAATGCTGAGCACCAAGTGAGGCAGCTGCTAATACCATTTTTATAAGTCACTGGTACGACTCAGCTGGGGTTCAAACCCACAACGTCCTGCATCTGAGGCAGCACTCAACCACTTAGACCACTGGAGAGGTCTCTATTAAGGGAATCCATATACTGAAAACATTATTCATATTTATTTTATCTGTGTCAAGTTTTGTTACCCAGTTGTGCTAACCAATTAATCCATTTCAATAATATAATTTCTTCTGGTCGATGAACAGATCATAAATAATAAAGTTACTGGAAAAGTGCAAAATCTATTAAACATGTATTCATATTTAACTCTATCAAGTGGTGCTTGTCAAATTGTGCAAAAACATTTATCCATTTCACCCAAAAAGTCTAAAATAATTCAGAAAGTTTGAGCCACACGTGCATGCATCAAAAATGCAAGCTAAATCTCACATGTATACAGTGAGTAGTTTCTGCACAATCTTGCAAAAAGAGCTTCGTTGAACAGATAAACATACATATAATGATAACAATTTCCAAGATCCCAAAACAACAAAACACTTCACTCGTACACCTGTAAGGTTACATATAAAAGAACTCAACATATTAAAATCATAATCGTTATAAAAAGCTGTAATTTAAACAGATCCAATTTATATAGTGACCAATTTTATGTAGGATGGCAACAATTCTGAAATTATCAGACAGGCAATAAAGCACCTGCCACTTTTGTATACCTGCTTCTTACGCACTCCTACCCTTTTGGCATTGTACTCAAGAATTTGAAGACCCAGATAGTGTATTGATAAAAATCCTGACTTTGCATTTTCAGGGTTGAGGTTCACTCTTTCTGGCGCCAAAATTTACTAAACAATTTTAACTGAGATTTTTCAATCTTTCTTATTGCTTGGATGGCAACAATGAATTGTCCATAAATTCTTCAACATAATTCAGATGTAATTACAAAATCTTAATTTTTTCTTTAAAAAATATTTTTGTATTTCTGAGGCAAAATTGTGGAATTTCTGAACTTTAAGGAATTCCTTAAATTTTTTATTTAAATTATGAATGAATCTTCAGGTGAAAAAAAAATATATGCAATTTCCTACAGTGTGCAGGCCAGATAGAGATTTTAAAAGTACTTGTATGATGTTAATATAAGCAGATAATACCAAATCACATGCCTGAAAAAAAACAACCACAAATACATGTTTTCCCTGCCACTATCAACTTCTGTAAAATATCCAAGTAAGCACAATAATGTGAAAAACCAAATGTAGGATAATTTTTTAGAAATTCAGTGAAACAAAGTCTGTTCTCTGTAACTTCAAACTGCCATCTATACAATCAAGAGTACCTAATTTTAATTTATTGGCACTTGTTGCATAACTGGTGTAAACAAAAAACGTTAAAACTCAATTCAACATCTGTACTTATGTTTACAGTGCAATTCTTTTGGAGTGAAGCCAAGTAGAATTTTTTTGGGGGGGAGGGTCCACTTCTTCAACATTAAGTTACTGAGCTGAATCTACCTTAATATGATCCACCACCACCCTTTCTTATAGAAAAATAGCATGGAAATTTCTAACATCCACAAAATGATCAAGAACAAACACCCTTTGTTCACACAGACACACATATCTGCAGATAAAAAGTTTACATGTTTAAACATTTCAATACCAGATCCATCTTATAAATGACACACAGACTAACATGGGGGTTGAATAAATTCTCAATATAATCAAAATTACTATAATTTGAGTTGTTTTAAAGAAAATGATGGATGGATTTCATGGGGACATAATCTGGATTGAACAAATTCTCAATATAATCTAAAATTACTATAATTTGAGTTGGTTATAAAAAAAATGATGCACAGATTATCATAAACTGGTTTTGATAAATCTCTATAGAATCTAAAATTACTAGAATTTTAATTTGTCAAAAGGTAAAATCAACTATTTATCTTTATCATAATCTTGTATAAAACTGTAAATACAATGTTCCCACACTATAAAGCCCCTCAGAATACTACTCCCACTTTTTATAATACTGGCATGATCATAGATTAAACTGATTACATTTTATAATTGCTTCTCAATATATTTCACTTGAGATCAGTTCTCAGAACCATTTATAATATAGTTTCACATCATTCTACTATAGAGTTCTAATGCACCATTATGACACAACATAATTGAACATCCCTCAATACAAGTTCCCTCAATTAAAAACACAGGTCATTCTAAAGCCTCTCAAACAGTCTTACAAGGAAGAAATACTAGAAACCTGTCTCACAACGAGTAAAACTATCAAAACTCAATCTAAGTCACTTAACAAAGCCTACCCATCAACAAACGTGCGGTTGGCCAGTCGAATGCAATGATCCCACAAGATTTCATAGGCTGCTCTTGATATTGGAAGATGGCGACTTAGCTCTGACAATCTGAGATGGAAGTCTGCAAAATTCTGAAAAGATAACTCATGAAATGTAGATAACTCAAGAAATGTAAAGATAACTCAAGAAATGTAAAGATAACTCAAGAAATGTAAAGATAACTCATGAAATGTAAAGATAACTCATGAAATGTAAAGATAACTCATGAAATGTAATGATAACTCATGAAATGTAAAGAAAACTCATGAAATGTAATGATAACTCATGAAATGTAATGATAACTCATGAAATGTAAAGATAACTCATGAAATGTAATGATAACTCATGAAATGTAAAGATAACTCATGAAATGTAAAGATAACTCATGAAATGTAGTTTATGTACTTTATATACTCACCTATAAGTTAGCTCTAACTGCAAAACCGCACAGATCCAGATTTGCCACTACAAAATGCACTAGCTGATTCGAGCCCATGCAATTTTTAAAAGTAATAACTAAAACAAACAACACAGATCAAGATCAGCTGGCTCATTATGCAATGGTGAATTAGGATCAACAATATATTCTTGATTTAGTTTAATTCCCACATTTTGATGCATCAATTAGTCTAAGATGCACTTTGAAAAATTAAAAAATGATTAAATAGATAATAAAAATAAAGACAAAATCAGTGTAAAAATAAATTCAATTATATTATTGAGTGGATTATGAAACAAATCTTTTGACAATATATCAAAATTTCCAGTAATTGTATATAGGATAATATAAAAACAGAATTTATTCTCATTTGGAAAACTTTGCTTTTTTGGGTCATGCACATTGACTACCCTTAGACCTGAAACATTCTTTTCAAGTTTCCAAAAACCCAGCACTGTCGGGAAACACAGCCAGGATGTCACAAACTAGTTTAAAAATTCACAATATCTCATAGTATGTTAATTCCATACATCTTGCAAATAACAAATTATGGTCAAGTTCACACTTTTGTCATTCACTAAACCAGATCCTATGAATGCCACAGTCTAATATCATCTGGTAAAAAGCCCAAGAATTTATTGTCATTGTCTGATTTACCAAATAATGTTGTGAAAACCTCCAGCCAGTTCCTGCTGAGCAGAATTTTCAGAAGTTGTTTTTAAAAATTCTAATGTTAATAACAATGATCGTAATCAATATCATATCAGTAACAGTTAAATAAATTTGCAAAGTCCATTACGTTTCCTTTAAAATCATGCAAATACGAAAAGGCCTTGATGTCATTATGCTTCCTTTAAAATCATGCAAAGACAAAAAGGCCTTGATGTCATTGTTTCCCTTAAAAATTACACAAATAAGAAAAGACCTTGATGTCATTATGTTCCTTTTAAAATCGTGTAAAGACAAAAAGGCCTTGATGTCAATGTGTTCCTTTTAACATTATGCAAATAAGATAAGGGGTTGATGTCATTATCTGCCTTTTAAAAACATGTAAATAAGAAAAGACATTGATGTCAACATGTTCCTTTTAACATCATGCAAATAAAATAAGGGGTTGATGTCATTATGTTCTTTTTAAAAACATGTAAATAAGGAAAGACATTGATGTCAACATGTTCCTTTTAACATCATGCAAATAAAATAAGGGGTTGATGTCATTATGTTCTTTTTAAAAACATGTAAATAAGAAAAAGCATTGATGTCAATGTGTTCCTTTTAACATCATGCAAATAAGATAAGGGGCTGATGTCATTATGTTACCTTTAAAAACATGCAAGAAAAAAGGTCTTGATGTCAATATGTTCCTTTTAAAATCATGCAAATATGAAAAGGCCTTGATGACATTATGTTTCCTTTAAAATAATGCAAAATTGAAAAGGCCTTGATGTCATTGTTTCCGTTAAAAATTACACAAAGAAAACAGGCCTTGATGTCATTATGTTCCTTTTAAAATCATGCCTTGATGACATTATGTTTCTTTAAAATCATTCAAAAACAAAAAGGCCTTGATGTCATTGTTTCCCTTAAAAATTACACAAAGAAAAAGGCTTTGATGTCATTATGTTCCTTCTAAAATCATGTAAAGACAAAAAGACCTTGATGTCAATGTGTTCCTTTTAATATCTAGGGGTTGATGTCATTATGTTCCCTTTATAAACATGCAAGGAAAAAGAGGTCTTGATGTCATTATGTTCCTTTTAAAATCATGCAAAAAAAGAAAAGGCCTTGATGTCATGTTCCCTTTAAAATCATGCTAATCAGTCAAATGGTTTTTGAGAGGTTGTAGATAACAAAAATGTGAACAGATGATGGATAATGTCAGACAGACAAAGAACCATACCATGCCATACCCACTCGACAACTTTATGACCAGGTAAACAAAAATCACAGGTCACTTAGTTACTTTTATATATAACCCTCCCCCTGCCCTGAACTGGACAGTGATTGAGATGTTATAATCTGACAGCCATCCAATAGAAAGGTTGTAACCTGACATCCATTCATAAAGAGAATGTAATCTGACATCTATCAGATAAAGAGGTTGTAATCTTGCATCCATCAGATAAAAAGGTTGTAACCTAACATCCATTAACAAAGAGGTTGCAATCTGACATCCATTAGACAGGTTGTAATCTGACATATATTAGATAAAGAAGTTGCAATCTGACATCTATCAGATAAAGAGGTTGTAATCTGACATCTATCAGATAAAGAAGTTGTAATCTGACATCTATCAGATAAAAAGGTTGTAACCTAACATCCATTAACAAAGAGGTTGTAATCTGACATCTGTCAGATAAAGAGGTTGTAATCTTGCATCCATCAGATAAAAAGGTTGTAACCTAACATCCAATAACAAAGAGGTTGTAATCTGACAATTGTCAGATAAAGAGGTTGTAATCTGATATCATCAGATAAAGAGATTGCAATCTTGCATCCATCAGATAAAAAGGTTGTAACCTAACATCCATTAACAAAGAGGTTGCAATCTGACATCCATTAGACAGGTTGTAATCTGACATATATTAGATAAAGAAGTTGTAATCTGACATCTATCAGATAAAGAAGTTGTAATCTGACATCTATCAGATAAAAAGGTTGTAACCTAACATCCATTAACAAAGAGGTTGTAATCTGACATCTGTCAGATAAAGAGGTTGTAATCTTGCATCCATCAGATAAAAAGGTTGTAACCTAACATCCAATAACAAAGAGGTTGTAATCTGACATCTGTCAGATAAAGAGGTTGTAATCTGATATCATCAGATAAAGAGATTGCAATCTTGCATCCATCAGATAAAAAGGTTGTAACCTAACATCCATTAACAAAGAGGTTGCAATCTGACATCCATTAGACAGGTTGTAATCTGACATATATTAAATAAAGAAGTTGTAATCTGACATCTATCAGATAAAGAGGTTGTAAACTGACATCTATCAGATAAAGAGGTTGTAATCTTGCATCCATCAGATAAAAAGGTTGTAACCTAACATCCATTAACAAAGAGGTTGTAATCTGACATCTGTCAGATAAAGAGGTTGTAATCTGATATCATCAGATAAAGAGATTGCAATCTTGCATCCATTAGAGGTTGTAACCTGATATCCATTATGTATATATTGTGTGTTGACCTGCTAAGGATGCATATATAAAGTTTTCTTCAAAAGTATTAGAACCCCACAGTGTAATCAACATTTTAGTACATTTTAGTACATGTGACTATTTTACTCTTCTTAGCGACCCTGGTGGAAGAAACAAAAAATACCCCACCCCAACCCTCAAGATGGCAACCATCTGACACATGTAATGAATCGCTAATTTGTTGAAACTCTATCCAATTTGTTGAAACTCTATCCAACACTTTAGTAGGAAATGGGTAACGGTATAGACTAAAAGAACAATGTAATGGATGAGGATAATGCAAAAATTAACCCATGTCTGTCTAGTTATTTCTGCATTTCATGGTCAAAGTGAGTGATGTGGGTCATTTAAAAATATACAGGTCAATGTAACACTATTTAAAGTAAAAGATAGTGATGATTGGACAAAGAGATGCTAGAGAACAAACTGTAACAAGTTACCTTAATGAGAATGTCAACATATGGGTTGTGCTGTGACATGATCTCTTTGACGTCCCACTTGACGGTGGCCATGGACTGGAGTATGCTGTCAAAGTGGATAACATTGGAGCTGACAGCCCAATACACTGGCTTACGTAACTCGGTGGCCATTTTTACTGTCTAGAAGAAAGACAAAATATTTTAATTATAGTTATTTCGTTGTTATGCAAGGAAGAGATCAAAATAATTTTTGAAGTCCTGTGAAAAGAGAAAAGAGGGAACAACATATGGATATCCACACAAATCAAGGCCAAAATGTAGTTTGGTGGAGGGGGAATAATTACTTGAAACATAAACCCATTTTTTTGCCCCAGTCAATTGTGCATAAACCAAAGTCCTCATCTTTTCATGACCAGACTACTCTGCTGAGCAAGGTGGGATGAGGGAACCTGGCAATACAATCAGGTAAGTATTACATCATCAAAATTAGTTTTACCCCATCACAAACTTTATCTTAACATGAAGCTTAATCCTTAGACAATAGACAAGTCATGAAGCTTACTGCTCAGACAATAGACAGGGCATGAAGCTTTCTCCTCAGACAATAGACAGGGCATGAAACATAATCCTTTGACAATAGACAAGTCATGAAGCTTACTTCTTAGATAATAGACAGGGCATGAAGCTCACTCCTCAGATGACAAACTGGGCATGAAGCTCTCTTCTGAGACAATAGACAGGGAATATAATCTCACTCCTTATATACTAGACTGGTGATGAAGCTCACTCCTAAGACAATAGACTGTGCAAGAAACTCACTCCTTAGACAATAGCCTGAAACTCCATTTTCTTGCAGACACTAAGAACATCACGTAAATGGTCTTATGGGTATGATTCTTAAAGGAAGCTGCACCCAAAGGTTCATGTGATTTAGTTAAAGACCATAAGACACATAAGAGGTTCCATTATGGCATAAGTGAGTGAGACAACAATCTCAGAGCTGAGAATACCAAATTTGGCAATGTGATTAGTCAGGCCTTTAGAAACCTTGAATGTGTTAGATAGAGCTGCCCAACAGCCCTTGACAGAAGAAACTGAGCATTGTTCCTCTTCAAAAAGAACATGGGGAAAAAAATCAGCCACTGTGCTCAAAGAAAGACAGGAAGAATTAATGCATTTCCTACTGCACCAACTGTGAAAAGATTCTTCACATGACATCACAGACCATGCATGTGGAACATCACCTGGCCTAAATGATGCACTCTGCAATTTTGCTTAAAACCTTGTCCTTGCAGCTGGATCATCTGTGATAAGCGAAGCATGAAGGTGGTGAATATGTGGGCTATTGTGTTGCAAGAAGCCCCTGTACTGAAATAGAAGGTCCCTCCTCTGAAGTGATGACCTGAGCTGGTCTGTCAGCAGGTCAAGAAGAATACTGGAGCTATAAAGATGAGCTGTGCAGTGGTAGTTACAAGCAATTGTGGAATCATTCTGATGAGTGGAAGACTTGTGCTAACTGGCAATCCCATTTCAGGCTTAAGGCAGCCATGTGACTGCAAATGCTCTCTGATCTGGAACTGGAAGATATAATTGGGGAGCTTGTTCTTCAGTTTTGTCACAAACAAGTCCACCAAGGGTCTCCCTGACAGTCTGAACAAGGAGTCTACTACAGACAGGTGCAGTTCCCACTGTGTTGACTACTCTACCTTTCCTGGTCAAAATATTTGGACAAACTCAGATAGTGATCAACTTTCAGGTTGTCCAGTGGAGATTGCCAATTCATAGAGTCTGATAGCCAGTCAAACTGAGACTGTGATCTCCATCTAAGATTTCTCCACTAGAAAATTGTCTAAGGTTGAAAGGTTTATGATTCCACAAGTTTCCTTCATATATGGAAACCAGGAAGACATGAGAGGAGATGGCCAAAGGCTGGTTATTCAATAATCTCTCTATTGCACCCTTCTTAAGAATGGGAACGCACCTCTTCCTTCAAATGCACGAAATTCGGCTGGTAGAACTGCATGGGTGTCCTTGTCAAAGAAGGATATTACAAAAAGTGAAGCTGATAACCTTATTTAATCACAAAAAGGACCCACTCATTGTCAGTTATATCTGACCAGAAATTGCAAAAGACAGCCAGCTGAGCATCTGTGGGATAGATGGAAGAGGAATGCACCACAGGAGAGGGAGTGAGCCTCCCTTAGGTAAGAAGCTAGGACCAACAAATTACTTCCCTTGACCTCTCCAATAACCCTATCAGGTGGCCAATGGGTGAGAGGGAGGTTAAAATGGGAGTGCATTTTCAGCTTAGTCAATGGATGGCCAAGGTAACCATGCTTTATGGCCAGTCCAACTGACTAGTAGTAGATGTGATGGACCAGTGTTTGTAGTCCCTCAGGTTCTTGGAAGTTATGGAGGGAATCAGATCTCAGAAAAAGGATTATGCCTCCATGGGAGCAGAGGTTCATGCTGTTCTCAAGCAAGACACTTAAGTGTCCAGAGCCATATCCCTGCTGAGGTGAAGTAACACTGCCATTATGGTTATGGACATGGGACGAGCTAAGATGTTTGGTGACTGCACTAAAGAACAACTGGGGACTGTGATTCCTCCTTCTGCAAGCCAAAGGAAGCTGCTGAAGAATGGTTGGCATAAGAAGCTATTGTTAACAGTGACATAGTCTTGAGTTCTAATCCCTCCAGTGTCTTAATTGGAATGTGACCCAGGTTCCTGTACTTGTGATGCCCAGGCATCCAAGGTGCAATTTTTAAGAGGCCAGGCAGATGCATGAACCCTATACTAGCTGGAGAGACCAAAGATCTCAAAAGGGAGGGACTGACCAACCCCTACACTGTCTAGCCAGCTGTTACCCCTGTGTAAACCTTAGGGAAAGCTCCCTGTCCATTGCCAAGCAGAAAAGCAAAATTTGAACTAGTCAAGATGCAGCCCTGAAGAGTTTCTCATACAATACAGTGTGTTTCTTTCTCTCTCTAATTACAAATATAGCATGGATCCAAAACAATACTATACACTTTTTTTTCTCCCTGAGTATGGAAGAAACTGAACCCATGACATACACATTACATAACCTAAGATCATGACAATATAAGCTTATTTAAAAAGATGGGTCTCAATCTGATTGGAATTTGGTCTCCAGAGTGGTAATAAAACCGGCCAATAGGATACAAGATCATATCAGTAATATCTGTAGATCAGACTTATTACAGAACCTGTTTAAGACCATGAGGATATAATCTTGTAACCCAGCTGGAGTTTAATCCAATCAAAATTCAGTCCTCAGAGTGGTAACAAGGTCAGCCAATCAGATAGAAGATTACCTAAAATCAATTATGTAGTGTAGTTTTACTCGTATTCAAATTTATCAAACATCTTGGTGATATGAGACTATTTAACAAGTATGATCAATAGCTGATATGAAACAAAGTGCAGGATCATTGACAAACCAATCATATGTAAGTTCATCTCACCAGGACACATGGATCTTACTTATAATTGGACTAATCTGAGATCTTGATGATGTAAGCCTATTTCTAAGTTTTATCAAAATCATATATCAGAGAGGTAAAAATGTCAACCAATCAGATACACAAATACCTTGTGAATATTCATAGGTCTTGCTTATAATAAAACTACACTGTATCCAACATACTGATATAATAAACGTATTTACCATGTCTGATAAAAATTCAGATTGAATGCATGTTTTTTAGAATGTAGTAGATGTAAAATTACCATAATTTAACTTATAGAGATCTTAATGAAATATATATACCAAGTATGAATCAACAAAATCAAATTAGAAATATAGCCTCAAAAGCATTTGCAAACTTTGCCAATCAGATGCTGTATCACCTCATTAATCTGCATGAACCTTGCTCATTTTCAGGCTCAGCTAATCAGATGCTGTATCACCTCATTAATATGCAAGAACCTTGCTCATTTTCAGGCTCAGCTAATCAGATGCTGTATCACCCCATTAATATGCATGAACCTTGCTCATTTTCAGGCTCAGCTAATCAGATGCTGTATCACCCCATTAATATGCATGAACCTTGCTCATTTTCAGGCTCAGCTAATCAGATGCTGTATCACCTCATTAATATGCATGAACCTTGCTCATTTTCAGGCTCAGCTAAGCAGATGCTGTATCACCCCATTAATATGCATGAACCTTGCTCATTTTCAGGCTCACCTGATATCTTGATGAAAAACACCCATATTCTATGATCAAAACTGGAACAAAAATATGGTCTCCTGAATGCTAATAAGCAACTATTGACAGACACTGAACAGGTGACGAATGACAAATGACAAATGGTAGATGAAGGCCATCCCATTGCCTGACTTGGCCTTACAACCTGGTCTCACATTCACAAAACTCTTCAACTTTATTGTACACTCAAATCAAATTTTGAATCTTTCTCAATCAATATATTGCCTTAGTTTTATGACATAAAATATATTGACTTGGCAGTTTTATTCCAAATAACTTGCAACATGTGAATCCTTTTTGTTCAGCTCAGTTTGTTCATTCTAAAATATCAAAAACTTAGTTTGAACAAGAACTGAATTTTTTAACAAGAACTGAATTTTTAAATGTTTCGTGAATGGTCTCTTGAGAAAGGTGGTCTCTAAAATAGTCATCACACTATATCACAAATTGATTTGTGCATGAAGATTCTAGCCTCTTAACATAATTGATCTCCTATAGTCCTGTATATACTGAATTATAAGATACATAATGCAATGGCAGATCTGGGTCTGTGCAGTTTGTTAGAAGTAATCAGTAGAACAACACAAACCTGGATCTGCAGGTACATAATGCTTCGGCAGAACAGGATCATTGTTGTTTGCAGTTTGACTCAACTTATAAGTGAGTATATATATATATGGCAGTGGTCATTTATGTCTGGCTTTAGACTACCGGTAAAAAGACCCAGGACAATGATCTAGAAAATGAGATTGTCAAAATAGTTTTTCGCAAAATACAGGTATTCACATGCATAACAAAAAATGTATCTTTGAGAAAAGGTGAAACAAATGCAGGATATATATTGATTTTTATAACTAAGGATTACATGTGTAAGAAAAGTGAGTTTATTTTGATGGGAATCATTTTTAAAGACTGCATTTTTGTTGGTACTTAACATACTGTATATGCTCATTTCTAAGTCCAACCACAAACTGCACAAACCTAGACCTATCATAGCAAAATGTACAGACAGATCTGAGTCTATGTCATTAGGAGTAATCAGTAGAATAAACATGGACTATGATCTGCTGGCACATCGCTGTTTGCAGCTGGACTCGACTTATAAGGAAGTATATATGAGACATTAACCTGACAAAAATGGAAAAGGCATTTCATGCTTGGTTTTTAAATTCTGAGTTTGTAGCACCCAATGGCAAACTGCAAATAATAATACACTCAAAACATGTTAGAAATTGTTTCAGGAAAAAATAAAACACATTTGTTGCTATTAATAAAGTCATACATAATTACAGACATTTGTAATGTGTATTGTAAAAACCTGAGAATAGAACTGCTGTAGAAATGCCTTCTTTGTAGAGGGAATCATGGTTTCCAAATGAGGTTCCAAAAATTCAAGCTGCTGTGCAAGGAAAACTCTGCAAATCAAGAAATGCAAAATTTTGATTATTTGAAACTGCCTATACCTCTCTGCTGAAAATGTGCAACAAACAAACAATGTGGTCAAAAAACAAAGACTGCAGTGCAATTGAGGGCATGACTTACCGAGGTACCTCTAAAAAATGAAAGTAATGAAGATAAACAGTGAGAAGAGAAAGAGAAACGAGTCTGGGCACTAAATGGTTGATTAATTATTTTATAACTGCATATAAGCATTACTATTTTTATTTGTGTGTGTCATGGTTGCCTAACAAGACGTTGCAGGTTCGTAATTTGTGGTAACATCCCAATTTTGTTTTTATGTTTATTGCATTTCCATGTTCAAACTTTCTTTTAAACTTGCTCATCCCAATTTTTTTAAAATTTTAAATACTTTTTTTTTAAATCTCATTCTAGGACAGGCAGTGAACCTAGCTGGAATAAATGTCAATAAATAGCTTTTTCCTAATTAATTTCTTCACGTTTCTTTATAAACTATCTTTTTCTAAGATTATCAATCTTCAAAATATCATTAAAAATAGAACTCCAAGACTTTCAATACACATGTACCAGTAAAACAATTGTGTAAATATGTCACTGCTTTCTACATGTTATTATTAATTCATAACATTACTTGATTCTTTTCCTTTAACAAGTTAGTTATTTTGTTTCATGGAACAATAACATTATGTGTGGAAAAATACTAATGCTAAAATTTCACTATAAGCAGTCAAAACATTTCTCCTCATCCATGAGCAAACCTCTGAGTATCAATTTGGGAATTTTAAAATCTTGATAAACTTTAGTTTCTCCATGATGAACCCAATCTATGACTAAGCTTTGCTATCTCTGATCACATTTAGTGATGATTAGAATAAACAACTGATTAATGTAAACCCTTGTCACTTACCAGTTCATAATAATATTTCAAGACAGTATCTGATTAGTCAATTGAAATGAGTGGATTTAATCCACAACTGTGATCACTAGCTCTTAATTTTAATTGGATTTGTATGTTTTCAAATGATTTTATTCTCCTTCTCTGCTTAAATAGATACAAAAGTGATAAAAATGCAGGTCTACTTTAATTGAATGTAATAATGCATCAAAGACTTCTGCAAGTTGCAGATCAAAACACAGCCAGTACTTAATTAGGTTCTGATGAAAGCACTCTCAAGTATGAGAGAAATAATCTGTACAACAAACAACATGTGTACCATATGTAACAGCAAGTTTGCAGTTGGATCCAAGTTATAAGTACAAATTGTTGTCAAAGATGAGAATTAACTTCTAAAAATGAAACTAGACAACGTTAGATTGTTGTCCTCAAATATACTGATAACTGTATCATTGGCAGTCATAAAAAGGTTCATATTACTATACTAAATTATGAATATGTCACTTTCTGATGTTTTAGCAGTTATTAAGTAAGGCTTTTGGGCTTTTTGTTTTTTAATATTGAAAACCATGGTATTTTCATGGTACCACTATTCCAGTTCGTGTAGAGCATTTTGAAAGTTATTTTCTTGATCAATTTTGGTTCCACATTAATCAGATAGAGTAGTATCATCTGTGAAGAGCTCAGCGGAAGAAATCAAACATTATTTTCAAGAGTAACATTTTGAGTTGGCCTTAAGGACCAGCAGCTTTGTAACATTTTGAGTAGGCCAATAAGACCAGTAACTTTGTAACATTCTGAGTTGGTGAAAAGGACCAGCAAACATTCCCAGTTGGCCACAAGGACCAGTGGCTTCAATATTTTGATCACCAAGCAAACATTAATTATAATGCTGAATATAATGGTTCTACTATATTTTGTACAGTGAAGCTAGGAAAAATTGGAGTGATAAAAAGATGTTTAAGGCAGTGAAACAATATTAAAAATGGAGTAAATGCAAAATATATTTAAAACAAAAGTCACTTACAAAGACTCAACAGCTACAATCCTCTCAGTCAGTCCATAAAGACGACTGGCATTATGTAGATCTATAATGGGAGACAGGTGAGGCTGAGGAATGCGGTCCTGAAAATAACAAATACTTAAATGTTTCGAGTCTTGATTACAAAATAGGCAGCCCTTAATCAAACAGAATTTGACTTTTCTATAAAAAAATGCTATAAGAAAAATTTATCAAAGTAACCGACACATTAAAAATAATGATGAGAATAAGAAAATAATATTCCTGAAAGTTTTGGCTTGAAACAACTAACTCAATGGTGAAACATTTTTGACATTGAGCAATATATTCAGATTTGAGATAGACTAAAAGAAATTATATGAAATTTTACAATTTTAAAAGTGAAATTGAAATTATGCAAAAGTGACATATGGCTGCCATTAAACTAAGTCTGTAGATCATTGTTGTTTCTATGTAATTCACCTGGTTGAATTTGGTTTCTTGTCTGTTGGTGAAAGTATGCAGGATAAGTAGACTTTGTAAAATTGAAGCCGGAAGACATAATAAAACCTAAATTTATCAGCATTATCACAGTCTGTTCATTTTATCTTTAAAAATATGAAGTTGAGAAAAAAGTGCTTCATACCTTGTTGTCTTGTGAGGTGCTCTCTGTCTGGCTGGGCAATGGGACCTCAACTATCAGACTAGTCTGTATCCTGAGGAGAGTGGTCTTCAGTCTATTGTTGATTGCTAACCCATCCATGGAATGCTGAAATGAAAGTGCCTATTTTCATAAACATGAGGTGCAAGTAGGACTGATATCACTCATCTGGCAATTGACAAATGTGAGCTAGTAAAATCAAATTCATACATGTAGTGAAACTGGGTGGAAACATTTGGAGCACTCAGTTGCTACTTGGTTTCTCATGCCTATGGAAAATATGAGTGTTTCTGGTTCCATGCAAACAAAAATTAGATTGGTTGGTTGGAATATGATTTTTAAAACTCATTTTCCACTACAATTACCAAACGTGCATAATGATTGCAATACCCAATTTTTCTAATTTGAAAAGAGACCTTGTTGGTATTACTCAGAAATGAAGTGTATTAGTATAGAAGTACAATCTCTATATAATTTGCATTTGCCAAATATAACAAGCTGTAAATTCATACCACCTTATATTAGCAACAGCAAGCCTGGTAGCCATTAATGAATTATGCTTTCCAGCATATATCCAGCAGGCAATGCAGACTACTGTAAGATATAGTAGATGTCTAATTAAGCATGGTGTCTAATACTATTAACGTCAAACAAAATGAAATGTAGTCTGGTCATAACCTTCAGAAAAATATTAAATATGAAAGTGGTTCAGTGGAAGGATTTTTTTTCTTCTTTAAAAATACACACTAAAGTCATATGAAAATTATCTTTTAAATTATAAGTTGCATCTATGGTTTATTTCTCCACACTGAAAGTGAATTCCCTGGGTCCTAAATATGTGCTACTGGAACAGCCTTCAGAAAAAATCAAATTGGGTTTTTGTTTTTTTATGTTTCTTAGAGGCAAATAATACTAAATACAAATGAAAAATATCATACATAATGACTATTAATAGTTGAAATGACATAAAATAATACATATGATAACTTCAAAACAACAAATATTTCATGAATTTAAATACAGCAGTATTATTTTAAGGTGTTTAGTGGTTTTTAATTTTAGTTGGGCAATGGGCCACTGCCTCAAGCCAGTACTGGCCCTACAAGCCATGAAAAACAGTTCTAACTGCAGCAACAATGGCAGTCATGGGACTGGCACTGTGTGAGAAACCCCTCAAAAGATGGCTTGAATTTCTAAATCTTCTTCTGGACATGTGAGCTTTCCATATTCAGGGAATCTGTCAGAAAGAAGTTCTCTATTGTGGCAATATTAATAATGTCCACATCCCTGATAGCACATTCTTAGTTTTCTCATTTGCCCAGGTATGATAATGATAAAAAACATGACTTTACAAGATCTAATAACAGACAACTGCTTATCAGAATTCACAAAGTCAGGTGCTGAATTGAATTGAAGTAGTATGGACCTGAATGCCATGTATTTAAATGGTACATCATGAATATTGTACAATGAAAGTAAACAGATTAGTGCAAAAAACAATCATCTGATGGAGCAAGATATAGCAAGAACTAGGCAGACACAGCTGGAATACGATACTGTGGTGTAAAAAAATAAAATAAAAATTCCTTAATTGATGAGAGGGCACAAATGGCTCTGAGGGAGAAAATGCTTCCTAGCATAAAGGTAGCAGCTGACGTGTTTTTTTTATTGAATTCAGAGCAAATCCCTCTATCCTTGGGGAGACCACTCTAGTCTTATTTTTACCTTGGCAAGCATATGACTTTCTGGCACTAGTGTTGCTAAAACAAGCCAAGGTGGGCTGGATTTGCATGATGCAGATACACATTTAATGTATTATAATTAGGTAATGAATATGAAAAATGAAATAATACAACTATTTCATCATTTTGTCATGTGCCTAAGCCGTACAAAGTCTTGCAATGTCATTCTGTATTTCTGATTCATCTTTCTGCAGCTATTATGCTACTGTATGATATAAAGTATTAAAAATGGAAAAGAGTTGTGCTTCTAATTTTGAGTCACAAACCTTCATCTTGTGCATGTACATAAAATGCTATCAGCCATCATTTAAAATGTTTTGAAGACAGACTCTACCAAAAAATCAATAATCACAGGAATATTTTACATTGATAATCAATTTGTAAACTGTTCCTGCACATCAACAATGGCAAAGGAGGTTTTCAAATAAATGGTACATTAGTATACTGATAAAGGAAAAAACTTACCAGATCATATCCAAAGAAAATATACACCTGAAAGTGAAATTACGGCTGTAAGTAATGTAAACTATTGATACATTCAACAAATGCACACATAAAATTTTCACAATAATATGATCGCAACATTTAAAACTTTCTGATATGAATTTCGATTTTTTTAACTGATCATATGCATATGAATATTAGTTTTGTTAATGTCACACTGTGGCAGCAAACCCATTAATGTGATTTATAGCTATTACCACTATGCGCTTGTCAAATTTTGCATCATGGAAGATTTCACCTGCTGAAAAACTAGGAAAGTTTCTATCCAAAGCCAGGTTCATATCACCTGAACTGATTCTAGAGGGTCATTGTGAAAGGCTCCAAAGAAACTGGGCATCAGGATGACAGCATTATTTTGCAGTTATTTACAATGGATTGGACAAATTATTGGAATTGAGATTTGTTAATGAGAATGCTACTCATGTCCATTTATCTCAAACAATGATATGGCATAGTTATTTATGTTTGTTTAATTGTAATGAGGAAAACTCAATGAAAAAGTAGTTCTTCGCCTCATTTGAGAGCATTGTAATAACAGTATCAATTTAATACTTATAGGATTTAATGGTAAAATTCTTACTCATTCTTGGGTAGAAAGTTTATAAGTACATAACAAAGTCAGGCATTCTGGTATAAAGGTACTGAAGACCAACATCTATGGAATGTCTTGAGGTTCCTTAAGTAATTTTGCTGTATATGGTCCCTCAAGTAATCATTATGTATGTGGTACCTTAAGTAATGCAGATCTTGCTGTAGACCCATAAGTAATGCAGATCTTGCGATAAAGGGTCCCTTAAGTAATGCAGATCGTGCGATAAAGGGTCCCTTAAGTAATGCAGATCTTGCGATAAAGGGTCCCTTAAGTAATGCAGATCTTGCTGTGTATAGTCCCTTAAGTAATGCAGATCTTGCGATAAAGGGTCCCTTAAGTAATGCAGATCTTGTGATAAAGTGTCCCTTAAATAATGCAGATCTTGCTGTATATAGTCCCTTAAGTAATGCAGATCTTGCTATAAATTGTCCCTTAAATAATGCAGATCTTGCTATAAATGGTCCATATGGATGCTTGACTAAAAAAGTATACATCCTTGCCACAATCTGTTGGACGCTATTAATGACATTAAGCATTCATTGGCAAGATAAAAAAAGGAGAATTATGTGGGTTTGACAAAGATCACCTGGCTGACATTTGCCTAAATGCCAAATTCAAGAACATGTTGCTAAGAAATCTGGGATTATAGTATGACTGTGCGAAGCTTTCTTCAAATTCTATTGATTGATTATACAGAAGTTGTTTGAAGTTTCTCTGCTATCTTCAGCCATTATTTTATAGCACTTCAGACTTACTGGTTTAAAATGTAAAACCTTTCATGCCTGGATGATATATGGACAAAATTATACAATTATGGGATCTGTTTTTCAGAGGTCCTTCAAAGTAATTTTCCTGGTGTAGTACTAACAAATGCCATCATGAACAAAACATCAGCTTCATCTGAACAAGCCCTAAAAGCTTTGTTGGAAATATGCTATCTATCAAATCTTCTATTACGCAATTTTTCAGAAGAAGTAATTTCATGGTTTATCTGATTTTAGTGATAGAGGTCATTGGTAGTGGATCAGCATCACTGGAGTGAAAGGTTTTGATGCCAGTATGTCTTCTGTCACTTTCTGTCAGTAGTTCAAATTCTGCACAGCAGTTGTGAAACGATTATATTTAAGGTTTTTATATTTATAGTAATGGCAGTCATATATGATGGTAAATCTCTCATTTGTACAAATATAAACTTAAATCATATTAAAATGCTCCCTGCTAAATTTGGTTGAAACTAGTCCAGTGCTTTTTGAGACAGTAACATAATATAATTATGGATGTAAGGCAGTAACATGTTTAATTCCATCAAAAATTCTTAAACAATTGATGAAAAATCTTACATAATAATTGTTATTAAAATGTACAATAACATTTACAACATTTAATAATCCATTTTATGAAATAAAAATAACATGTAATTTATAATATTAGTGAAAATTATATATCTTGATTTATAAGCATTTACACCTAAGTGATATATTTTTCAAGTTGTGTTCATTCAGCAGTAAATAACATAATTATGCACTTTTATGGAAAACATAGTTAAACATTGTTTTTGTTCCTCACCATGATTTACAAATACTGGAGAAATGTTACTAAATTAATTTATTTATATTTTTTCCAAACGATTTTGTTTATTAATCAATGACATTTTGGTACTATCAAATTAAGCTATTTATATTAAATGTTTCATACTTTGCAAAATTTCCAGGAATTCAAGATAAGACCATGTTTTCTTTATTTTAAATGCTGACTGTTGAAACCATCACTGATATTCTTCACCAATATTTTCAAATATGCTGCTGTGGTGGACATATCGGATGTCAGATTAACACCAGTTTCATTTTGGACCAAGTAGACACCATTAGAAGACTTTGGGTGAAAACAGTGTCAATATGACCATTCATCTCTTTTCTCCTTTTACAGAATCATCTCTTTACCCTTTCATAGAATCATCTCTTTAATCTTTTACAGAATCATCTCTGGTCTCTTTTTACATAATCATCTCTTTACCCTTTTATAGAATCATCTTGCCCCCTTTTACAGAGTCATCTCTTGACCCTTTTACAGAATCATCTCTTTATACCTTTTACAGAATCATCTCTTTATACCTTTTACAGAATCATCTCTTTATACCTTTTACAAAAACATCTCTTTATACCTTTTACATAATCATCCCTTTATCCTTTTATAGAATCATCTTGTCCCCTTTTATATCATATTCTCCCCTTTTATAGAAGCATCTCTTTACCCTTTTACAGAATCATCTTTTTACCCTTTTATAGAATCATCTCTCAAGACTTCTAATTACATGTCTCTTGGACAGTGGTCATAAGGGAGAAAGCCATGCCCCTGCAGTCAAGACCTTTGCCTCATGCAATATTCAGACTGACTAAATTTACAGTGTAGGAAATTTATAAAACCTGAAGCTTCGCCTGAGAAACCATTACTTATCCAATCAGGATCTTAAGTTTATTTAACTGCCAAAACTAACACATGCCTATTAATGTTTGGAAAATTCCACATATTTCTTCCTTAATAAACTGATCTCTGCTAAAGTTTCAACTTAAGAGAAATTTTTCAGCAAGTACAAACACTGTTTCTGCAACATTTCAACCCTTGGCATTTTTGACAATCAACCTAATCTTCCCCCATTAACCTGACATCTACAAAATTCACACTGTTACAATTGCATAATTTATTAAATGGAGAAATAAGGCTGGTGATTAGTGTTTCTATTTTCATAACTTTATTCAACAACATTCACTGTTCAATATATACAAAAATTGTGGAAAAATATCAATATACTGTAAATTTCCATCTTGATTAAGGACAAGTTATTAACTGACCTGTGAAAGTCTTCAACAACCAGCCCTATCTACATTATACCAAATATTAGGCATTTTAATCATATGGAAATTTTCAACTATTTGATAAATGAAGACATGGTTTATTGTGGTATTGCTTATTTGGATGGATTGGAGAATGCCAAGAAAAATACATTGATAAATTATTGACAGAGGTATTTCCAATGAACTAATATTGGTCAACATTCTTGATTCAAGTATCATGCCAAAATATGATATACCATTTGGCAAGACTAAGAGATATTCTTTTTGGCAGCAAAACAGATGACAACTTTGATCACTTAAATTGCTGATAGCTTCAACAAAATCAACTGAATAAACTGTACTGAGTCATCAAACTTTGATTACATGCAGATCATAATCCTATAATCCAACTGAATCTACTTACCGTATACATGTAGAAGTCAAAGAGTTGAGCCAATGAAGTCAGAACATCAAAGGCTATTGGCTGGAGAAGACGCATCATCTGCATGTACTTTCCTACAAGAAAAATAAACACAATATGTTAGATGATTACAAAGAGCTGTGAATGCATTGTATACATTGTTGTTGTCGTGGGGATTAACATTATTTTTTGGCACATGGTGACCAGTATTACTGGTGGAAGAAGAACCCAGGAATGAATCACCCACCTACGGGAAGATACTGGCCAACTTTCTCGTGTATCCATATTGTCCAAGTCTGAGATTAAAACCCAAGCTGACAGAGATGCAATGGAAGTAATCTGTAACTGTGAATGCTTTATCCCACTTGGGGCCCCTTATTTTACAATGAGGGGTCTAGACAAGTGGTCTAATCAATATTGGTTGGTACTGCAACAATTACAGTGTCAATATATTTGATCAACATTCGTTGCCAATGCAATCAATAGCCTTTCCTTTACAAATATTCAAGCTGACAACCATTTGTGCCTGTAAGATTTTTTTCATCAGTAGCATGGATGTAATTTAAGAATTCTAGTATATTATAATTCTTAAACCTTTCTTGTCTACCCTCATTTGTTTCCTGTTGTATCATACATTCAACAATTATCAAAAATAACAAAGAAAATAAGCTAACATTTGGAAAAGTTACCATCAGTGAAGACATGTACAGGAAGAAAGAGAACCAATATCACAACAGTGAATATATATTTTGACAGAGGAATTGGGATAGAGAGATGGTCACACAAAGAGACAAACAGACAGATAGAAAGAATGTATCAAAACATTCCTGGTCCTTACTTATGCATTTACAGATATAATTTTTTGTCCAATTGGTATTCTGACAATGACATTACAACCAACTTTGAAATGATGTGAATAATCAATGCTGGACTCAGTCATACCATATATGCTTGCTTCTTTTAAGTTGAGTCAAACTACAAACAATTATCCTGCTCTGCGGTAGCACAATGAGCCTGCAGATCAGGGTCCATATTGTTTGTTCTACTGATTACTCATAAATGCACTGCATAGACCCAGATCTGCCAGCACATTATGTGCCAGCAAAACTGGGTCTGTGCAGTTTGCAGTTGGATATATCTTATAAGTGAATATATATGGTAATTAGTGAGTATTGGCAGACAATTGGCATCCATTCTAATGCCTAACTGTGTATAAACTGTCTGTCACCAGCCAGTGTTGTGGTATTATGTCTCATGTCAGGCACTTCTTGTTCATGTTAAATTACCATACTTAAGTCTTAATCAAATTCACACAAAGCTTATGAACAAAAATTGATGTTTTTCATATTCTTATAATTCCAAATACAAATGTGATCCAAAGAAAAGGATGGTCCTTGCTTCAAGAGTCAAACTTCAACTCCAACAGACTTGGGGTCTATAATGTACTTAAATTTGGATGTAAAAATGTGAAAACTCAAATTTGGATGTAAAAATGTGAAAATGCAAATTTGGATGTAAAAAGGTGAAAACTCAAATTTGGATGTAAAAATGTGAAAATGCAAATTTGGATGTAAAACGGTGAAATCCAAATCTTCTTGATAACTATGCCCAAAGAAAAATATGGAATTAATCCATTTTGTCCTTCACAAATATTTAAGCAGTAACAAAATCTGTGATGGGCAAAAAGACAGATTAACACACAATATACTATACAGAATATAGCACTGACAAAACAAGAAAAGAAAAACTTACCAATGACACGACAGATATTTAAAGATGTGTTCGTAACTAAGGACACATTTTTGTGGAAGCTTCTGCTTCTTGTTATTCTTCTTCTTCCTGGCCTAAAATATATCAAAATAAAAACATAATGAACAGGATGTTTATGACCTTTTCCATAATGCTGTATTAGGTTTTTAAGTAATTCAATGCTATCATTTTCTTGTTCAAAAAGCGATATTTTGACCAAATAAATATTCTTACTTTTCAATTTCTTTTATTATTCTTTTTTACCCATAAAAGGCAATACAGTTTAGTCCTGCATTGATTGAGAAAAGAAATGAAAAAAATTAGTTTGGAATCCTGCCTTTTCTACATTTAATTTCTTTCTTTTGTCATACTGCATGTATATCAGACTCGCATTCAGTATTATTACTTGACATGAAATCTCTTGCTGGTATACCCAGTTAGCTTTCCTAGCTCCAATAATCTATTTCAAAACTTTCAAACCGCTCCGATGGCCTAGTGGTTAGAGCATCAGCTGCGGAAGCGGAAGGTCGTGGGTTTGATCCACATCCGAGTCATACCAAAGACTTTAAAAAATGGTAATAACAGCAGCCTCTCTTGGCGCTCAGCATTATGAGGTTAGTGTTAGGACTGGTTGGCCTGGTGTCAGGATAATGTGACTGGGTGGGACATCATGTTACATGTATGCGGTATAATGCCCCAGTGCTAGACATCACTATAAACTGCCTCAATGCAGACATTGTATGACTGAATTTATTTTAAAGCTACATTAAAAATCCTAATCAAAGAAACAAATAAACAAACAAACCTTTCAAAATCATTGATACCATTGCCATCATTGGCCAGTATTTACCAAGTGAAATCATCATCTGAAGATGAACTTTATTGGGAGTCAGTCATTTGGGGTTTTCTAAAAGCATCTGCAAAACTTCATTTATCAATGCAAAGTTAAAACTATGACAAAATGCTTGTTCCAGGCCATGCCAAAAAGAAAGTTGACTACCTAAAACCAAGACATAAATTACAACAAGTGCTACGAGACCTGTACCGGTAGTGTGACTTATGTCATTACAAGCACTTTAAAGGTCAAAATTTAAATAAAAATTGTATACTGTGCAGAGTATATTCTCATATGTGCAACTTTGAACTAATTTGCATTAATGCTTTGCAAGCGCATGCTTTTAAACAAATTTTGCATGATTTTCACACTGACATGACCTGGTAGCAAATCTGCATTTTTGAGGTAAAAGACTATTATTGTAATATTTACCAATTAAGCTGATTTGGCAAGTTATCCATCACTAATGCTTAACAACATGTGGGAATCTAAGATGCAAAAATCCTTTTTCAATCATGTAGAATCAAACAAGTTTAATTCCACTGATTTAATTCAGATCAATTAAGATTGTGATTAGGTTTCCATTACAAATGTTTTTAAAAACAACTATCAAAACATAAATCACTGTACAATTAGGGATTAGGGGTTGAAAATAAACTATTTAGGGATTGGTTGCTAAAACAAAAGAGATGACTGCTAAACAAATGTTTTCAAAACAATGCTTCTATCTTTTCCTACATAAACATCTCTGCTGAACTTCTCTCATCTACCAGAATGCTGCTGACACAATGAAGATGTAGAATCAGATTTCATCCTAAATCTCCACTCAGGACAAAGTATATCTTGAGATGGCAGTAATTGATATGGGCATCAAGAAAGTGAAACTGATCTGCTAATTGTTTATTTAGCAGGTACAGTGGTTATATTTATAAAATATATTTATTTGTAGCATGTTTTTATATGTATGAAGCATATTTAGTTATCTATTTAACAGGTAACATGTAGTTATATACATAAAACATAATTTGTGATTGTTTATTAGCAGCTAATTATATATATATATATATATATATATATATATATATATATATATATATATATATATATATATATATATATATATATATAATGAGGACTTTGTATAGCATCTAATCTTTAGAAGCCCTAAGTGCTTTATAACATATATAATGATATGACTACAAAACAAAACAAAACAAAACATACATCATGAAATTGGAAAACATAAAACATGCTGAAAATATTTAAGGTTGGAAACATTATTAAATCTTCAAATTTGTTCTTGCAGTAGATAGCTTGAGCTGAGATGCATCAGCTCCATTCACAAATATCTTTCAGTTGATGCCACTAAAACACTTGTGTGTTCATTAGTACTTTCAAGACTGGACTATTGTAACTCAATTCTGTCTGGTTCATCTCAACATCTACTCCAGAAACTTCAAAAAGTTCAACATACAGCTGCTCGGATCATCTTTAGAGTACCATGATCAAAGCACACCTCCCTACTCCTCCCTCTCAACCTCCTCTACACCCTGTACTGACTATCCATTTGATCCAGAATCAAACACAAAATTTGTTTTCTGTGATACATTTCACAGACGGACTCCAGTACAACATACCTATCTGGTCTCACCCAAGTGTACACACCAGCAAGATACTTACGTTCCTCTTCTGACAATCGTATAGTCATAGTTCCCAATATGAAAACTAAGTCCTATGGAAAACGTTCTTTTGCATACCAGGGCCCAGCAATGTGGAACAAATTACTTATTGAAATTAGACATAAAGACATAAAGACACAGTGATTCCTTTCAGGAGTGCTCTTAAAACTCACCTGTTTCGACTACAAGAACAAACTTAAAGACATAATAATGTTTCGTACCTTAAACATTTTCAGTATTTTTTATGTTTTCCAATTTCATGGTTTTTGTTTTTTGTTTTTCTATAGTCATGTCATTATAGATGTTGTAAAGCACTTAGAGCTTCTAAAGATTAGGCGCTATACAAAGTCATCATTATTATTATAATATATATATATATATATATATATATATATATATATATATATATATATATATATATATATATATATATATATATATATATATATATATATAGAATATATGTATAGTATGTACGCTGTATCAATGATATACCACGAGATGTATAAATTTTTCATTAAAAGGAAACGAGGCTTGCCCGAGTTTCCTTTTAATGAAAAATTTATACAACGAGTGGTATATCAATGATACAGCGTACATACTATACATATATTTTATTTATATCACATACAAATACAAATATTTGCAAGTTGGAGTTACGATGTGCTCCTGATATATTGCCCGAGTAAATGACCTCCTCACAACCAAGTGTCTGTCTGCTACAAAATCTAGTTCTACGATTTTTCTTGTTATTCACAATCACATATTCAAATTGATAAGTTGATTGTTTAATTTTTAATTTTCTTTTTTATTCACATTTAATAAATCAATATAAGACACACGCATTATTTAAACATAAAATATGTTGTTGTGTTGTTTTTTTTAATGAAGAAAGTAGTGCACTGCAAACATGGTGATCTTATTATAGACTATGCATGTACTGTCATTGACCTACTGTCGTATGGAAATTCGCGTGGAATATAAACGAATTGGAATCACGAACCAACAAGAGGTAATTAAAATATTTTAATATATTGACAGTTCAACTAAGTCATCATTTTGATTTAATTAGCGATTCTACAGACAAAACTCTCTCTCTCTCTCTCTCTCTCTCTCTCTCTCTCTCTCTCTGTACGTCTCGACTAACATTGCCATCATTCATAGGTCCAGACATCGTCGTATAGCTCTCTCTCTCTCTCTCTCTCTCTCTCTCTCTCTCTCTCTCTCTCTCTCTCTCTCTCTGTACGTCTCGACTAACATTGCCATCATTCATAGGTCCAGACATCGTCGTATGACACAAGCAAAAATCCACAACGCTTGTATTTTATTTTTCGTGTATTTTTGCTCCAGAGGGGGGGGGGAGGCTGGCGACCATTTGGACAGTTTTATATTCAATTATTAATACTCGATTAAAACGGGTTTCAGAAACAACAACAAAGGCTTAAAGCACAATACAGTATGTGCGCATCTTAACCGACAAATTTAACATGTAGGCCTTGTGTGTCATCTGACGATTGCAACTATGTATCATTGATATTATGAATACTATAGATAAATCCCAAGGAAAGCGTAAGCATAGGTTTACGAGGAAACAGAGTACTGTGGGTTACTTGGTACAAGTTCAGCTATAATGTTTTCGTCCAGCTCAATATATTTCTCTCTCACTCCAGATTTGTGCTTATTTTGCATGAGAAGGGGAGAGGAAAAAGACAGGATTCCGATGAAATTGTGTACCATTTTAATATTTAGAAAACAGGGACTCTTAATATTTGTGTCGTTAACTTCATGTCATTTATGATTAATGAATGAGTAGAAATTCTTCATAGAGCTATAGGCCTACGGTAGAAAGAATGTTTATATATTCGTATTATTGCGCTATGGGCGGATCACTATTTGATATACCAATAGTATTGGTATATAGATTTGCTTTATACCAACACTTTAAATGCCATGTTATTTTTAACGTATGTGGTATAAATATATATATATATATATTATAACAAGTAGTTATATGTATAAATCAATTATTTAGCAGGTAGTTATATGCATCAAATTTATGTGGTGATAATATGTACAAAATAAAAAAAAACATCAACTGACACTCCATACATGCACTGTAGGAAGCAGGTATGAAGTATATGGGCATAATAGTTGAGTACATTTAAGTACTGACACAAACTGAGGGTCAAAAGCAAAGTTGTGAATGCATGAAACTTGGCAATGGTACAGCCTGGCAATCATCTATAGAAATATCTCAGGACGAGAGACTTGGGGAAGATTGTAAGGTTTTGAAGAGTGTCCATCACCTGTATGTGGAACAACAAGGGGCTGATATGAGGTATATAGGAACACTGATAACCAAAACTCGGTAAATCTGATCCTAAGGATTGTCATAATAATAAACATTTGCTGATTTGGCAACAGAGCTCAAATGGTATGTATGCAAGAAATTTCTCATAAAAAACAGCATGGTGGAAGGAGGGGAGGTGGGTGGTTCTTTCTGCATAAATGCAGCATCAACACTGAAGGAAAGCATCTTTACAGGTGTCCCAGTAGTTAAATGATTAAAGCCTTAACTGACACAATGTTAGATCGCATGCTCCATCATCTGATTGTTCAACATAACAACATATCTAAATTTAGTTACTAGCTTATTAATAAATACTGGCTGCAATGACATCATGTCTGAAAACATAGTAGACAAAGAAGAGGCCAGAGAAGGATGCATTGTGTATTTATCTACATTTAACCTATTAAATAACAGATATTTATATGTATAAAATATATTTAGTGATTATTTAGCAGGTAGTTATATGTATAAAATATATTTAGTGATTTTTTATTAGTGTTTATTAGTGGGTAGTTTATATGTATAAAAAATATTTATATAACAGGTAGCTATATATATCAAACATATTTCATGATTGCTTATTTAGCAGGTGGTTATATGTATAAAATATATTTAGTGATTTTTTATTAGTGTTTATTAGTGGGTAGTTTATATGTATAAAAAATATTTATATAACAGGTAGCTATATATATCAAACATATTTCATGATTGCTTATTTAGCAGGTGGTTATATGTATAAAATATATTTAGTGATTTTTTTATTAGTGTTTATTAGTGGGTAGTTTATATGTATAAAAAATATTTATATAACAGGTAGCTATATATATCAAACATATTTCATGATTGCTTATTTAGCAGGTGGTTATATGTATAAAACATATGTAATAATAGCAATGTGCTCTTATGTTGCATTAGTTCCTTGCAACAGTGAATAGAACATGTAATCAAGAAGATGTAAAAACATGAAAACCTTTTAATATTTATTAAATAACTAGTTTAAATTGGACCGCTCCAGTGGCCTTGTGGTTAGAGCGTCTGCCTCAGATGCAGGAAGTCATGGGATCAAACCCTGGCCATGTCATATTAAAGTCTTATAAAAATGGTACTAACATCTACCTTGCTAATCACTCAATATTATGAGGTTAGTGTTCGAACTTGTCAGCCAGGTGTCAGAATAATGTGACTGGCTGGGACATCATGCTAAATGTTTATGGCATGATGCCCCAGTGCTAAACATCACTATAAACTGCCACACTGCAGACATCATAGTAATATGACTGAAAATGTTTAAAACGTTGTTACAAATTCAAATCACACACACACACACCAGATTAACTTAAAACTAATCACATCTCAAGAAAAGACTTGGTCATCTATCCAATGAAAACTTGTAGCTCCATAGTAATATATCAAGTGATAAGCATATTGGAGAATATAAAGCTCATCTATCATAACACTATCTCAATATTTCAAGTAATAAGCATATTGGGGAATGTAAAACCCATCTGTCATAACACTATCTCAATATATCAAGTGATAAGCATATTGGAGAATATAAAGCTCATCTATCATAACACTATCTCAATATTTCAAGTAATAAGCATATTGGGGAATGTAAAGCCCATCTGTCATAACACTATCTCAATATTTCAAGTAATAAGCATATTGGGGAATGTAAAACCCATCTGTCATAACATTATCTCAATATTTCAAGTAATAAGCATATTGGGGAATGTAAAGCCCATCTGTCATAACATTATCTCAATCTATCAAGTGATAAGCATATTGGGGAATGTAAAACCCATCTGTCATAACACTATCTCAATATATCAAGTAATAAGCATATTGGGGAATGTAAAACCCATCTGTCATAACACTATCTCAATATTTCAAGTAATAAGCATATTGGGGAATGTAAAGCCCATCTGTCATAACATTATCTCAATCTATCAAGTGATAAGCATATTGGGGAATGTAAAACCCATCTGTCATAACACTATCTCAATATATCAAGTGATAAGCATATTGGGGAATGTAAAACCCATCTGTCATAACACTATCTCAATATATCAAGTGATAAGCATATTGGGGAATGTAATAACACTATCTCAATATATCAAGTGATAAGCATATTGGGGAATGTAATAACACTATCTCAATATATCAAGTGATAAGCATATTGGGGAATGTAATAACACTATCTCAATATATCAAGTGATAAGCATATTGGGGAATGTAATAACACTATCTCAATATATCAAGTGATAAGCATATTGGGGAATGTAATAACACTATCTCAATATATCAAGTGATAAGCATATAGGGGAATGTAAAGTACATCTGTCATAACACTATCTCAATATATCAAGTGATAAGCATATTGGGGAATGTAAAGACCCTATGTCATAAAACTATCTCAATCTATCAAGTAATAAGCATATTGGGGAATGTAATAACACTATCTCAATATATCAAGTGATAAGCATATTGGGGAATGTAAAGTACATCTGTCATAACACTATCTCAATATATCAAGTAATAAGCATATTGGGGAATGTAATAACACTATCTCAATATATCAAGTGATAAGCATATAAGGGAATGTAAAGTACATCTGTCATAACACTATCTCAATATATCAAGTGATAAGCATATTGGGGAATGTAATAACACTATCTCAATATATCAAGTAATAAGCATATTGGGGAAGGTAAAGACCCTCAGTCATAACACTATATTAATATATCAAGTGAAAAATGTTGCTCCAAACTTAGAAACCTTATTCAAAAGAAACTGTCTTGATTAGTTTTAGGACAGACAGACCTGACTAAATTCCAAAGTTAGTCCCATCTCACCTGGAATGTGTCTCCCCTGTAATCTCATCAATATAATCATGTTTGAGTTCATCAGGAATGTCAGAGTCACTATCTGAATCCCTCTCAACCTCCTCTACATCCTATAAAGAGGAAAATAATATTTAACAATATTTACTTTCTTGCAATGCAGTGTTTGTGTTGTGGAGAGTCTGCCTGAGAAGAGTATCCCAACAATTCATTATTTTTTATCACAGGACTTATGTGTTATTTACACGCATCATAATTTTTAAATATGCAACATGTGCAATTAAACTGCATGAGGTCACAAATGATGTCATAACACTGTGCAAAATAAAAGTCATAACAATCCTGGCATCCAAATGTATTTCAATGTCATTGAATAACACTATTCTGCAGATTGGTAAACTAAAATCAGCATATTCTGTTACATTTGTGCTCACTTTTAATGAAACTAAAATGAGTTAAAATAATTCTATCTTTTGCAAGTCAAGGTGAGCAAAAGATTGAAATTAGTCAATAAGTTTTTAAAAAATTCACTGAAGTGAGCAATTATGTCACATCCTCCATGTCTAAAATGCACTTTTAAGGACTGACAAACTTACATTAAAATATCTATCACCAGGTTTACAAAACGTTTTGTAATATATTGTTGACATTTGCTGTATTCTGTATATTTATATACACTTATACACATCTAGTTTGTTCCTAAAACTACTATTTTATCACTTCAAAAAATTTTAATCACTATAATCAGGTGATAATGAAACAGATGACTGTTGCAAAAATAAACAATATAACTTACCCCAGCCCCTGCAAAAACATCTTCATTCTCATCCTGGTCAACATGGATTTCAAAGGGAGAGCAATCTATCACATCATGAAAGTAACCTCCCCTTTCTTGAAAATTTGTATCATTGGTGTCAATACTATTGTCAATGTGGTTTAGCGCTTGGATATCTTTACTCAAATGTCGCATAAATCTGAATTCCTGGGAAAGAAAATTAAGAATTCATAAGCATTGCTGTGAAAATACATCATAAAAAACACAAAGTGGGCATATTTGCAAGAGCATTTTCCTTTATTCCAAAGTACAGACTAACCTTTTATTATCCCTATTTTAATAGCTGCTAAAAATAGTGTACTTTAGACTAATTTTGGCTAACTATAACACTGTTCAGAGGAGTGTATATTGTTACAATCTAACAGGTAAGGTTGCATTAAACAGGGGTACAAAGGTATGTAATATAGGGTGTTTTATGCAAGTACTATGTTATGATGGTATTTATTTTTGCAAGCAAAAGTCACATTAAATTGTATTACAATGAGCAAAAAGCTAAAATGACATAAAGAAACTGAGCAAACAAAATCAATCATACCAAATTTTAGTTTTCTAACCTGTCTTAGCTAACAATTTTGCAAGATACCTGACAGTACATTACACAATTCTTTGTCATGGTTTTTGACTCTGAACCAGATATCAAGAATAGAAAGTCACTGGAAGAGGAAGCTGTTGGAAGGAATTTCAAATGTTGGGAGGTCATGTTGCCATCATTCTCATATAGAACCAACTACATAATTATAAAGTGAGAAGTGTTTTAGCGAAAAAGCAATCTTGATAAAACTATTGCTTTAAAAGTAGTTATCACAGGATTTTCTGCCTTTATATTTAGGACAAACAAGATATTATAAATTTCTCAGCTAGGATCATCTGCTCAGAAGAAGAGATAAAACAATTTTTAATATGAGTAACATCATGCTGCAGTTCTGATTGACACTACATATCAAAAGAAGACAATTTTTCAGCAATATGAAATCTTTAAGTGAAAATGTAATGTCAATATGAGCATAAACAAAATTTTCAAGCTAGCTGCTGTGGTAGCCTTTTTGAATCTCAGATGAGTATAATTTTCATTTAGGACCAGCCAGACATATTAGAAGTCTCTCAGTGAAACCCCATGACAAATACAACTATTCATTACGGTATAGCAATGATAATGAGATATTTACGAAGGCTGAGGTGGTGTCTATACTGAATCTTAGATTTTGGTCTACTTCATTTAACACCAAATAAACATCAAGTATTCTTTTATTTAAAACCCCATGTTGATATGACCATCCATTCAAGGCATTGATATTTTCAAGATGGCTGCCATGGTGGACATATTGGATATCTAAGGGACATCATTTTTGTTCAGGGTCAAGTAGATATCATGAGAAATCTTTTAATGAAAACCCCATGTCATGTTAATATGACCATCTAATGAACAGTATCATTAACAAGATCTGACATGGCCACCAATGTGGCCATATTGGATGTCAGGTTGTGTCATGGTAATTCTGCAAGTAAATTTGGAGGATTAACAATAAAAACTTGTGCACAGCTGACAGATGGATGATGGAAAACAGTACAATGTATAAGCTCTTGTTTTCTTTCTATGAACTGTACAGATGAAAATGATAAAAAATATCAAAAAAATACTGACAACTAGATTCACTATGTGAAAATTTGATTTAACTGGACACATCTCCCAGCCTTCATTTTCCAAAAACATTCTTAGTTCGTCCATTTTAGCTCTGAAAAATAAAAAAAAAATAATATTATATCAAAGAATAAGTGATAAAAGCTAAATACGTTAGATATATACACAGCACTGCACTGCACCAAGTTCTTGGCTGAAACAATCTCCAATACCAAACTATGTACATGTCAGAAAAGCTGCAAAACATAAAACTCTTGAAAATAATGAGGATATTAAGTGGCAACTTCCATCTATCACTGACCTATCTTCATGATTCATCCAGACCAGGAGATTTGTTTCAAGGCATTTTCAAGGACTTCCAAAAGTTTTCAAGCAGTATTTTTTGGTTACAGAAGCTGAACTTTCTCCATGTGCTATTTAACACTGCATAAATACTTACAAACATAAAATAAAAACATATAGTTAGTGTACCATTCAAGCCAACTCCATCTTGTCATGTTTCATTTAATCATTTCAACTAATGTTAACCCATTTTCTGCATTTATCTATTCATTATTTTGTAATAAGAATTCAAAAAGTGTCGGATTTTTATTCAATTTTAATGTTTTATATTCCATATTACAAATTCAAGGAGTATTGGGACAAATTCAAAGAGTTTGTGAAGAAATTCAAGGACTAGACAAGGATAACAACTCTCTTCAAATTCAAGATTTCTTAAGGCTGTACAAACCATGATCTTCAATCTATTAATGAACAGTAGACTGAGTTTCTAAGATATCATAAAGAATGCCAGAATATGGTTAATAATTGCTTATAGTTAGAGTCCAACTACCCAGATCTATTATCACATAATGCTCTGGCAGATCTGGGTCTTTACAGTTTGCTAGGAGCAATCAGTAGAATAAACAATATAGACCCTGATCTGCTAGTGCATTATGCATATGCTGATAGTTGGAATATATATATATATGTTCTTTGCAGTCAACCTGATTTAGAAGCAAGTAGATATGGTACCTTTAATAAGCATTTTTCATAAAATCATTTCGTGGGCAGCAACTGATATTCTAAAGTAACTGCAAGTTTTCAAAAGAAAATGATTAACAAAGAAATGATGTTACTGGTTATGATTTTTAGAAATGTTACCTGTTATGATAAAAAGAAATGTTAACTGTGATGATGAAAATAAATGTTGTTACCTGTGATGATAAAAGAAATGTTACATGTGATGATTAAAAGAAGTGTTGTTACCTATGATGATCAAAAGAAATGTTACCTGTGATGATTAAAAGAAAAGTTACATGTGATGATTAAAATAAATGTTGTTACCTGTGATGATTAAAAGAAAAGTTACATGTGATGATTAAAATAAATGTTGTTACCTGTGATTATTAAAAGAAAAGTTACATGTGATGATGAAAATAAATGTTGTTACCTGTGATGATCAAAAGAAAAGTTACATGTGATGAATAAAAGAAATGTTGGTACCTGTGATGATTAAAAGAAATGTTAACTGTGATGATGAAAATAAATGTTGTTACCTGTGATGATAAAAGAAATGTTACATGTGATGATTAAAAGAAATGTTGGTACCTGTGATGATTAAAAGAAATGTTGTTATCTGTGATGATTAAAACAAATGTTACCTATGGAGATTTTTAAAATAGTTAAGACTCTGCTGCTTGAGTGACTCTTGCAGGCCCTCAGACTTGCTCTGGCAAAACTCATCTCCAATCTCTATCATTCTGAAATGTGACAAAATATTCTCTTATTTTTATGCATGTGACAGTTTGGGATTTCCCTGCACAACACCAGTGAATGCAATGGATTCTATTCTTCCATATAGCAAAGTACCATACTTAAAATTATACTGTAACAATGTCAGAAAAAAAATTGGTAAAATTATCTTGGAAATTATTTTTTTTTGTCAAACATACATATTAATTCATTTCATTTTCGAAATTTTTCTTCTATCTTATATGATGTGGAATAAATAATCTGTGGGAATCGTTCTTAGTTTCATGGGTTAATTTGTATGGATTTGTAAATTTATCACACATCATACATTTCTGGAAGGGGTGTTGGGCAAATTGTTTCTAAAGCACTAAATTCTTCATAACATCTAAAGATTGTTTTTTGTGGGGGTGAGAGTCATAAGTTTTTGGACAATAAATTATCTTCATGATCTATAATATAACTGAATTATTACATTGTGGAGTAGGTTACAAATTAGTATAATAATAAAATAGATTGTATTATTATTCTGTAACAAATAAAAGAGGCACATACAACAATTAGTCTTTCCATTATCTTAAGAAGTAACTACATAGTTTTAACTTAAAAGTGGTAATCTAAGTCAATTTAATGCTTTTTAAAGCACATTTTTAAGTAATTATGTTTCTCTATGAATACTTACCCAATCACATCATGTTAAAAAAATGTTCTGCTAACTCTTGAATCTAGAAACTTAAAACATAAATCTCTTTTAATTGTCCAATGGTGGTGCTCGACAGTTTCGTATTTGGCACTGGGTTAGAATTTTAAAGAAAAATATAAAAATATATTCCCTGGTTATACTGGCCATTTAAAAAAGACCTTGTATCTGTTAGGTATTGTTCAGAGAACCTTTAATTCCCTTTAGTTTGGTATATGATTGATGGGTGTAACATGGGTTGTAGAGTGCACAGCTTGGCCTTACTCCATATGTGCACCTTTAAAAAAACTGCTAGCTTCACTTGGTCATTTTCACTTCCTAAACTTCAGGGGTAAATTGTAAAACAAAAAAGAGTTGATAAGCTTTTTTTTACATTTTATATATATGGTAATTCATTCATTCATTGCACTTTCACAAGTTAGTATTGTCTAGTCTGGCAAAAAAAAATTCCTTATTTTAACTGCTGTTAAACATAATGCATTTTAGACTAATTTGGGCTGATTTTTTTAACACAAGGGAGCAGTCATTTTAGTTAGTAGTATGCTCTGATCATATACAAAAATTTCCACAAGTACAATATCCAAAGGGGGCCCTGAGTGACCAAATGGTTTAAAGCGCTCTCCATTATGCAACACTACCATCTCACCTCTGTCTGTGTGGGTTCGAGTCTCAGAATCTGCCAATGTGGGTATGTGGGAAAGCTTGCCAGTAGCTTCTCGTGGGTCAGTGGTTCTTTCTGGGAATTTTCCCCAGGTTCTATCTCCACCATTAATACTGGATGCCATGTATAGCCTATAGTGTGCTGAAAAATGGGGCACCCCATATATAGCGCACAGATCAAAAGCGCGCCGACAAAAGCGCGCAGCAAAATATGCCCATCAAATGCACGCCGTCGAAAGCGCACAGCATAAACTCCATATGCTATTTTCTAGTGAATGTAGGATCTTTAAATTTTGTAGAAATAAACTAAAAGTTTGAATAAGTTTGAGCAGCCATCAAAGTGTGCACACTCTTAATATTGAGTAGAAATAAACTAACAGTTTGAATCACTGTTGCCAGTGAGCAGACATCAAAGTAGACACTCTTAATATTGAGTTGAAATAAACTAATAGTTTGAATAACTGTTTTCAGTGAGCAGACATCAAGATGTGCCATTGATCGAATATCTGTGCGGAATCGCACATAACATTGCAATTTGAAAAGTGGTAGATATAATAAACTGAAATTCATTTAAATTTTTTTTCATTTTTTGACTTGTTTGTTTGTATTGATTATGCACATAACGTTGCAATTTGAACAGTGATCGACATAATAAACTGTAACTCATTTTAATAATAGTAAACCTTATTTAAATACCCAATTATTTTCTACTGTATGAATTATTTATACGTATGAATCTTTTTTATTTGACACACCGACTTTTAACATTTTTGCCTTGTGTGCTTTTGACGGCGTGCTTTTGTCTTGCTAACGACGGGATACCAAAAAAGTGTGGGAGGCTTTATTAATTTGTCATTGGGTGAGTACTCGAAGAAGAAACATAGTTGACTTAAAAATCTGATTTATCCATTGAATACCTTCCCCAATCACATTAACATGAGAAGAATTGGTAATAACAGGAGGCAATGCTAATCATCCAAACCTCTACCATAGTCACCTCATGGGAAGATGTATTCTTTACTGTATGCAGGTAAACTGCACTCCATCTAACAGCACAACAGATGGTCACCTAAGACATGACACAAGTATCCATGTAAGAGACAATAAAGCAACCCCTTTTTTCTTACTGAGTAAATCACCAAATGTGCTGCTCCATGCCTGTGATAAGAGTGTGCTGACTTTAAACAAGTATGGTGATGGTCTGCATTGTGACCACTGTACTTGCCATACTCAGTTCATGATTCTGCCAAGCTAGAGCACACAGATAGAAGCAATGATGCTGGGGCTTGGCTGGTTATATCCTCTTTCCTTATCTTGTCTGAACAAGAGAGTCATAGTGCACCCCATGGCACTTTTCCATGTGCTTTTAGCATGTAGAATGGATGGGTCACTTCTTCAATAAATCAATGGAGGAGAAGGAGCTTGGGATGATTCTTTGATTGCTAATTAATGGCAGTCTACTCTTGCTATCTGAGCTGAACTGCAGACAGCTAATGGACATGAAACTCACTGATCTGGAGCACAAATTAATTCAAATATTTTTTTATTGGATGGACCATTCTGTGTGAAGGATCTGGACCAGTTTTTGACAATAAATTGGCCAGGACACCTAGCGTGCCCAGAATATGTCTGATCTGATCAGTTATAATCAACTGTGCACAAAAGTGGGAAAGAAATCCCAAACCAGTCTGCATACATCTGGTGATTTTGCACCCCCTTGTTTGAGGAGATAGGCCACCACCATCGAATTGTCTGCCATAATGTGGCATAATACCAATCTATATAGCTGACTCTTCCAAAAATGAAACACATTTACTATGACCTTCACTTCTAGGATGCTGAGTGATGAGACAATTCTTAGTTCCATTTACCACAGACTATATCCTAGGTGGACAATATATGGGCTCCAAAATGAAATAGTGTCGATACATGCCCACACCACAACACTCAATATCATGAACACCTGATGCTGTCAGGGCATTAACCATCATGTGATGTATGACCCGATTAATCAATTTGGCAATGTGGGCCATGGATTCACAAGCATTGTTGTTACCTGCTTTTGTGGCCAGTTAGAAAACAACGAGCAAAGTAAAATCTAGCACTGAGGAAGTAGCAATCAAATTTCACTCTAATTTAGAGGTGACATGCATGACATTTTTGTCTAACTTATAAAATAGAAGGCTGGTCATATTGACCACTGCAGTAATTTTATCCAAGTACGGCAGATCAGTGCTGAACACTGGCAAATGTGTGTATGATACCAGCATAGAGAGAATTGATAATGGTAGTTGGTTTTCCAGAAAGAAAGCCATAGAATGGCCTGGTTTGCATATTTTATCAGTCAGGCAGTCAGAAATGTTTGTAACCTTTATTGACTGTGTTTAAAGACAGACAGATGGTTATTCATCTTCATCCTCTAAATCCACTGAAGCCTTGTAGTTGACAGGGCTAAACACTTTAAAGTCAGCATGCATACCTCTGTAGAATTCCTCCACAGCCACTTTAAAGCTGTATTCTGTGCACTTCATTGTAGGCTTGGTGTATAGTAAATCCCTGCACTCACTGCGGGAGCTGTCATCATCAGGTATTCTACTGAATAAACCATGTGAGGGCAGGGATAAGGCTGTGCCATTGTTCCTGTGTACTGTCTGATATCTCCACAAAGGATATGCTGTAAAGATTTGATTGCAGCTGCATCAGTGACCGGAAAAGTGCTATGGGTTGTCTTGTTGGTATGAAATGCCAGTGGTTGTTTTGGCCAGTTGGCTTGAATATCAGTGAAATGCCAGTGGTTGTTTTGGCCAGTTGGCTTGAATATCAGTGAAATGCCAGTGGTTGTTTTGGCCAGTTGGCTTGAATATCAGTGAAATGCCAGTGGTTGTTTTGGCCAGTTGGCTTGAATATCAGTGAAATGCCAGTGGTTGTTTTGGCCAGTTGGCTTGAATATCAGTGAAATGCCAGTGGTTGTTTTGGCCAGTTGGCTTGAATATCAGTGAAATGCCAGTGGTTGTTTTGGCCAGTTGGCTTGAATATCAGTGAAATGCCAGTGGTTGTTTTGGCCAGTTGGCTTGAATATCAGTGAAATGCCAGTGGTTGTTTTGGCCAGTTGGCTTGAATATCAGTGAAATGCCAGTGGTTGTTTTGGCCAGTTGGCTTGAATATCAGTGAAATGCCAGTGGTTGTTTTGGCCAGTTGGCTTGAATATCAGTGAAATGCCAGTGGTTGTTTTGGCCAGTTGGCTTGAATATCAGTGAAATGCCAGTGGTTGTTTTGGCCAGTTGGCTTGAATATCAGTGAAATGCCAGTGGTTGTTTTGGCCAGTTGGCTTGAATATCAGTGAAATGCCAGTGGTTGTTTTGGCCAGTTGGCTTGAATATCAGTGAAATGCCAGTGGTTGTTTTGGCCAGTTGGCTTGAATATCAGTGAAATGCCAGTGGTTGTTTTGGCCAGTTGGCTTGAATATCAGTGAAATGCCAGTGGTTGTTTTGGCCAGTTGGCTTGAATATCAGTGAAATGCCAGTGGTTGTTTTGGCCAGTTGGCTTGAATATCAGTGAAATGCCAGTGGTTGTTTTGGCCAGTTGGCTTGAATATCAGTGAAATGCCAGTGGTTGTTTTGGCCAGTTGGCTTGAATATCAGTGAAATGCCAGTGGTTGTTTTGGCCAGTTGGCTTGAATATCAGTGAAATGCCAGTGGTTGTTTTGGCCAGTTGGCTTGAATATCAGTGAAATGCCAGTGGTTGTTTTGGCCAGTTGGCTTGAATATCAGTGAAATGCCAGTGGTTGTTTTGGCCAGTTGGCTTGAATATCAGTGAAATGCCAGTGGTTGTTTTGGCCAGTTGGCTTGAATATCAGTGAAATGCCAGTGGTTGTTTTGGCCAGTTGGCTTGAATATCAGTGAAATGCCAGTGGTTGTTTTGGCCAGTTGGCTTGAATATCAGTGAAATGCCAGTGGTTGTTTTGGCCAGTTGGCTTGAATATCAGTGAAATGCCAGTGGTTGTTTTGGCCAGTTGGCTTGAATATCAGTGAAATGCCAGTGGTTGTTTTGGCCAGTTGGCTTGAATATCAGTGAAATGCCAGTGGTTGTTTTGGCCAGTTGGCTTGAATATCAGTGAAATGCCAGTGGTTGTTTTGGCCAGTTGGCTTGAATATCAGTGAAATGCCAGTGGTTGTTTTGGCCAGTTGGCTTGAATATCAGTGAAATGCCAGTGGTTGTTTTGGCCAGTTGGCTTGAATATCAGTGAAATGCCAGTGGTTGTTTTGGCCAGTTGGCTTGAATATCAGTGAAATGCCAGTGGTTGTTTTGGCCAGTTGGCTTGAATATCAGTGAAATGCCAGTGGTTGTTTTGGCCAGTTGGCTTGAATATCAGTGAAATGCCAGTGGTTGTTTTGGCCAGTTGGCTTGAATATCAGTGAAATGCCAGTGGTTGTTTTGGCCAGTTGGCTTGAATATCAGTGAAATGCCAGTGGTTGTTTTGGCCAGTTGGCTTGAATATCAGTGAAATGCCAGTGGTTGTTTTGGCCAGTTGGCTTGAATATCAGTGAAATGCCAGTGGTTGTTTTGGCCAGTTGGCTTGAATATCAGTGAAATGCCAGTGGTTGTTTTGGCCAGTTGGCTTGAATATCAGTGAAATGCCAGTGGTTGTTTTGGCCAGTTGGCTTGAATATCAGTGAAATGCCAGTGGTTGTTTTGGCCAGTTGGCTTGAATATCAGTGAAATGCCAGTGGTTGTTTTGGCCAGTTGGCTTGAATATCAGTGAAATGCCAGTGGTTGTTTTGGCCAGTTGGCTTGAATATCAGTGAAATGCCAGTGGTTGTTTTGGCCAGTTGGCTTGAATATCAGTGAAATGCCAGTGGTTGTTTTGGCCAGTTGGCTTGAATATCAGTGAAATGCCAGTGGTTGTTTTGGCCAGTTGGCTTGAATATCAGTGAAATGCCAGTGGTTGTTTTGGCCAGTTGGCTTGAATATCAGTGAAATGCCAGTGGTTGTTTTGGCCAGTTGGCTTGAATATCAGTGAAATGCCAGTGGTTGTTTTGGCCAGTTGGCTTGAATATCAGTGAAATGCCAGTGGTTGTTTTGGCCAGTTGGCTTGAATATCAGTGAAATGCCAGTGGTTGTTTTGGCCAGTTGGCTTGAATATCAGTGAAATGCCAGTGGTTGTTTTGGCCAGTTGGCTTGAATATCAGTGAAATGCCAGTGGTTGTTTTGGCCAGTTGGCTTGAATATCAGTGAAATGCCAGTGGTTGTTTTGGCCAGTTGGCTTGAATATCAGTGAAATGCCAGTGGTTGTTTTGGCCAGTTGGCTTGAATATCAGTGAAATGCCAGTGGTTGTTTTGGCCAGTTGGCTTGAATATCAGTGAAATGCCAGTGGTTGTTTTGGCCAGTTGGCTTGAATATCAGTGAAATGCCAGTGGTTGTTTTGGCCAGTTGGCTTGAATATCAGTGAAATGCCAGTGGTTGTTTTGGCCAGTTGGCTTGAATATCAGTGAAATGCCAGTGGTTGTTTTGGCCAGTTGGCTTGAATATCAGTGAAATGCCAGTGGTTGTTTTGGCCAGTTGGCTTGAATATCAGTGAAATGCCAGTGGTTGTTTTGGCCAGTTGGCTTGAATATCAGTGAAATGCCAGTGGTTGTTTTGGCCAGTTGGCTTGAATATCAGTGAAATGCCAGTGGTTGTTTTGGCCAGTTGGCTTGAATATCAGTGAAATGCCAGTGGTTGTTTTGGCCAGTTGGCTTGAATATCAGTGAAATGCCAGTGGTTGTTTTGGCCAGTTGGCTTGAATATCAGTGAAATGCCAGTGGTTGTTTTGGCCAGTTGGCTTGAATATCAGTGAAATGCCAGTGGTTGTTTTGGCCAGTTGGCTTGAATATCAGTGAAATGCCAGTGGTTGTTTTGGCCAGTTGGCTTGAATATCAGTGAAATGCCAGTGGTTGTTTTGGCCAGTTGGCTTGAATATCAGTGAAATGCCAGTGGTTGTTTTGGCCAGTTGGCTTGAATATCAGTGAAATGCCAGTGGTTGTTTTGGCCAGTTGGCTTGAATATCAGTGAAATGCCAGTGGTTGTTTTGGCCAGTTGGCTTGAATATCAGTGAAATGCCAGTGGTTGTTTTGGCCAGTTGGCTTGAATATCAGTGAAATGCCAGTGGTTGTTTTGGCCAGTTGGCTTGAATATCAGTGAAATGCCAGTGGTTGTTTTGGCCAGTTGGCTTGAATATCAGTGAAATGCCAGTGGTTGTTTTGGCCAGTTGGCTTGAATATCAGTGAAATGCCAGTGGTTGTTTTGGCCAGTTGGCTTGAATATCAGTGAAATGCCAGTGGTTGTTTTGGCCAGTTGGCTTGAATATCAGTGAAATGCCAGTGGTTGTTTTGGCCAGTTGGCTTGAATATCAGTGAAATGCCAGTGGTTGTTTTGGCCAGTTGGCTTGAATATCAGTGAAATGCCAGTGGTTGTTTTGGCCAGTTGGCTTGAATATCAGTGAAATGCCAGTGGTTGTTTTGGCCAGTTGGCTTGAATATCAGTGAAATGCCAGTGGTTGTTTTGGCCAGTTGGCTTGAATATCAGTGAAATGCCAGTGGTTGTTTTGGCCAGTTGGCTTGAATATCAGTGAAATGCCAGTGGTTGTTTTGGCCAGTTGGCTTGAATATAAGTGAAATGCCAGTGGTTGTTTTGGCCAGTTGGCTTGAATATCAGTGAAATGCCAGTGGTTGTTTTGGCCAGTTGGCTTGAATATCAGTGAAATGCCAGTGGTTGTTTTGGCCAGTTGGCTTGAATATCAGTGAAATGCCAGTGGTTGTTTTGGCCAGTTGGCTTGAATATCAGTGAAATGCCAGTGGTTGTTTTGGCCAGTTGGCTTGAATATCAGTGAAATGCCAGTGGTTGTTTTGGCCAGTTGGCTTGAATATCAGTGAAATGCCAGTGGTTGTTTTGGCCAGTTGGCTTGAATATCAGTGAAATGCCAGTGGTTGTTTTGGCCAGTTGGCTTGAATATCAGTGAAATGCCAGTGGTTGTTTTGGCCAGTTGGCTTGAATATCAGTGGGTGGTTGGTTCTTCAAGTGCATGCTTGCATCAGCTAAATGGATCCCCATATATCTCTGCATAAACAAGTGCTCCTGGTTATTGAGTATGGCTAAACAGAAATTGGCCATATGGCTCATCAACATGCATAAAATATCCAACATGCAAAGACTACCAAGCTCTAGAATGTGGGGCAGCCTGGAAAAGGGAGGACAGCCTCCCACAATCTACAATGATTCAATGGAGAAGTAAGATAGAATAGATGGAACAAATTCAACTGAGGCCAGCATCTGTGTTGTTTCCACATCTGTGACTCCAACAATTCCTACTTAGCAAAAGTGGTTGGCAGGTCCTCAACCCCTTTTTCTTCCATTTGGAACTGACCTGATATTATGGTCACTTTGGACATTGTATGCAACACTGTGATGATGGAAGGACCATCAACTGAACTGGCTAGTGATAATATTTGTACATCAGAGTACATCAGATTCCTTTTCTCTGGACTCAATCTTTTTTAGCTATCCCTGTCCCCATCATAGTAAAGCAGACCAGATGCTTTCCAACCATAGTTCACACACACAGCATATATTTGTTGATAAGCATTTTGTACATGCAAGTTTATGTCCTGTGCATTTGTTCATCTGCTTTTGGGAAATAACAAACTGAATTGGTTTCTGTGCATCAAAAAACAACACTTATTACTAAATAAGTAAGAAATATTTGCTGTGTACATGAAAATAACCCACACTGTGTACTAATAAAATCATGTTGGATCACGTGGTCTGAAAGTAAAGTCTATGACCGTGTTAAATTGACATGAATTCAAAACTTTTTCCATAAATAATGAATGCAAGATATATAGAATCTATGTTGGGGTTTGGACCGAGACAATGAAATCCCAGCCTAGGGGTTATATTATTTGTCTCCCCACGAGGCTTGTCCGAGAGGGGAGACATAATGTAACCCCACGGCTGGGATTTCATTGTCTCGGTTCAAACCCCGAAGTAAATTATTCTTCTCACCCAATAATATCCTTTAAAGTAAAAAGATCTCTTTAAAAGTGTGCAAGTTGCAATGTTTACATGTGGCGCATGAATACAAATAAGCTAATGAGGGATGTGGTGTGACATTTGAGTCCGAAGTATACAGTTCATAAGCGTGAGCAAAGAAAAATAACAACATAAAACGTTGCAAAGTAATGAGGTATTATAATATTTAATATATGGATGTTATATGAAATTAACAATAAATAGTTATAATTTATTAGAAAGAAACTGTTTCCTTTCATCATTTCCAATTTTGAGTATCCCATTCTCCCGTATAAAAGACCCTCATCACCCTTCAAATATGCGGACCCCAGAGGATAACAATGTGCTAAACTTTCAAGTTCATGGATTCTTTGAAAATTTATATTTCTGTCTTGGAAATATGGCAAGTGATGCAGTGAAATTTGCTTATGGATTAGTGTGTTGAGGGATAAATGATTCTTTCTGGCTGGTAAGTGTATTATTTGTCAATAAATATTGCAGGTATATTCAGCTGGAGCACAACGGAGATGCTTAACCAAATTATAATAGAGCATGTTTGACATAACCCATTTCTGGCTGTTGCTAAGTTTTCCGTTGTTTGTTTAGAGAGTTGGGATGCTATGAAGTGTATAGGTATATAGTCTTATGTGCACAGATCAGTGTTTTCTGACATAGTTCATTTAAAAAACCATTGAAAATTTTATCCTATCTGTAGCACAGTAAATTTTCAGGTCAGCGTCATTAAATGTAGCTAAAAGTATATACAATGTTTCACACGATGTGTTTACAACTAGTATAGTTGCTTTAGCTGCATTTAATGTTCTGAAAATGTACTGAGCTAGTCCTGCATATAGGATAAACTTGACCATGCTATTAAGTACGAACTAACATAATATCAAAACCTCAAAATAGTATGTGTGTGTGTGTATTTGTCTCTATCAAAATGTTTTTGTTTTGGTTTGTTTTCTAAGACAGATTGACCTTAAATAACTATGTTTTTGTTATATATCATTTATTGTTGTTGTTGTTGCTGTTGTTGTTGTTTTATTTGAGAACAACTATGGCACAGCAGAATACAAGAAGGGTTTATTTTGTTAAAAGTAGTTCTCAGCGTGTGGACACCATGACTGAGACGACTGGTCTGAGATGACTAGACTGAGATAAGAAATGTAAGGTTAGCAAAACAGCTAGATTTCTGTCACTTGGGTGAGAAAAATAGTATACTTTTACACTCAATACATATGACTTATGTTGATGGATGGTTTACTTATCCACAAGATTGACTTAGATTCCATGAGAGGTACTGGATATGATTTCTCTCATATCAGCATAAGCTTAAAGCTGGTAAATAACTTTAGTCATCTTGAGATGGTAAGGGTTGGGAAGAGTTTCTTCCCTTAATCTAGATGGAATAAAAATGGGAAATGTTTTAGGGTTTTCTGTGATTGGTGGATTGAAGAGGTAACTGAGTATCTTTGTAATATTAATATTATCATAAAATGTATCAAAAGGAGAAATGTTATAATGTTGCAAAGGTTGGCAGCTTAGCTGGAAAAAGATATTCTAATTGAGCCAGTGGCTAGTAGATAATGTCCCTGATCAATAGTTAAAATTCATTTTAGAGAAAAGACCAAAGTTAAAGTAAGAACAGAAATTGCAGAGTACCTAACTTGCTCTCTAAAATAGGATATTTCTGCCACAGATTAATACAATTACTTCACATTTTATTTCTTCAATACTAAGAACAAAAATATGGTGAGATATGAGTGAGCTCAAAGACATGAAACACACCTGTTAGGAAAGAGAGTGAATATACAAATAGAACAAAATTTGTTGTGCAATTTTTTGTGATTTCAGTATATAGATTTGTTCATTATATACTGTACACAAACATATATCTAATTCTAAATCTTCTTTCTACAGGCAGAGTTAAGTGCAGATGAGACATGTTAAAATGTTTAACAATGGTTTAATAACTGAAAAAAACTGGTTTGAGAAAAAAACGAAAATTTCACACCCGAGTGCATGTATCTTTACAGCATAAGTACCTGTTGACTAAATCCAAAAACTGGATAAACTCATCCAGTTTGAACTCTGACAAGTCTATGCCCAGAATATATGTTCGTACTTTCTGCTGCACATCTTGCCAGATCCTGATCAATCCATTCTCAAGCTTCTGTTTTATATATCTCTTGTCAAAGGACAGCTCAACACTTCTGGACACATCTGAAATGCAGATAATGTTTCAATAAAGTTACATGATGTGAGACACTCTGTAATAGAAAAAGTATGATCTTAAAGCTTTAATTCTTACAGAAAGTTTTGAATGTTGGTCTTCAAAGTATTTGAATATAATTTGCTGATCATAAGAGAGGGCTGTCAAATGTTTAAATATTTAGTATATAGGATCCTTTTCCTCTCTACTTCTTATTCTTCTGTCTCTGCTGGTTTAATAACTAAATCAGGTTTAGTTTACTCTTGGGAAAAGAGGCTGAATAAAGTCCCTGCAGTACCAATAATTTAAGTTATAATTGGTGTTTCTGCTGTTTATTGTGATTTCAAATATTTACGACTTTTTGGACACTTTCTAAGTAGCATTCCTTCACATATGTAATTTGCTGTTTAGAAAAGAAAAATGTTTTTTATTTAAAAGAAATAAATTAGAAATATGTTATGGAAGACAGATATACCACCCAAGTGCCCAAAAATGGAGAAAATACAGAACTTAAATCTTGATGTGATGGTTGAATTATAGAGATGGGTAATGCTATATTCCTCTATATACTGTCAAGGTGGAAACCCATAAACATAAACCACAGCATGAGCATTGGTTCAAGGTAGTGAGAGAAATATGTTTTGGTTAATAGTGAGAGTTCCATGAGGCTCAGGAGGTTCAGTGCTAGTTTTTTTTTGTTGAAACAAGAGAATAATAATCTCCTTTGTTGGACATAAATATTTGTAAAATTAGATTTTGATATTAACCTACATTTGATCTTAAATATTCAAATAACGCTAATAACTTCATTATAGAATTGTAATATAAATGTAATTGACTTGCAGTCCTCACAAATTTGAGACTTAGTAAAGTCTGCTGAGTTGCCTCCCCCTCTGTATTAAACCATGTATATTCATCATAAGCAAACAGAATTAAGAATTACGATCAGAAATTAACAGAACCAGATACATTAATAAGGCTGCACAAGTTAATTCCTCAATGTAGTTATCAAATAACTGAAAGAAATATTTAAAAAATGCAAATCTCGCAAAATAGTGGTTGAAACGTCACTAAAAAACATAGTGTAATATAAAGGAAAGGAGTAAATCAGAAGTGATTTCATATACTAGTATATGTACTTGTCATCTTCAAATGTAAATGCGATTTCACACTGAATGACAGAAGTAAAACTGTATTGCTATGTAATTTTGTTTCCAGTTGAATTCATACAATATTTTAGAAAGAAGTTTCATAAATTATAGATTATATACATACAGTGATTGTGTTTATTTTTCTTTAAACTGTTCTGAAACTGAACCTTGGAAACTGTTGGTTTTTTTTAAAACCTGTTATGAGAGACCACATGACTTGAGAAACCATTTTTTGCTGGCATAAGTGGCAGTCTCAAATAACAGGTTTTACTGTAATACATCATTCTTGTCAGTAACAATGAAAGACTGACCTACATGACTTCAGATGACTTCTTCAGGGCAAGTAAATCTGAATGGGACTGGCAAATAAATCTATACCTGATTCAGTGGAGTCTGTTTGAATGTCATGTGCCTCATGCCACTTCATCGTCTTGTGATAGCTCCTCATTACACCCCAAAGTGCCTTACACAGGTCTATTAGGCACGGAGTGAAGCTCTCAATAGTAACATACTGAAAAAAGGCTCACAGAAAATAAATCGATGAATGAAGTAAAAATATATTGGTTAATCTCACATAAACATGGTTAGTGGACTAGCTGTTTCACACATCTGGTTAATTAACAGCCACACAAGAATGTATCACTATTCTCTTTGAAAACGTCAATATTGGAAGTAATAAAAGACTGACTTTCTCCTTATGCTGTGTATAATTTTTCAAAAGAATACAGATTATTAACTTCATTACTATGCAAAGTTTATTTAATTTCTTCTAAAAAACTATGCTTGTGTAATTACAAGAATACCATGAAGAAGTTTGGATTATAAATCAAAATTTTAAGTTTGAATGCCTGTCACAAAGATGATTCTCTAGATTTGCCACATGAAGAATTACCTCAAAATAAATAACTGTAGAACACGTATTATGGAATCTTTTATTATGCCAAATGAAGAATCAACTTAAATAACTAAAGAACATGTATTATGGTATCTTTTATTATGCCAAATGAAGAATCAACTTAAATAACTAAAGAACATGTATTATGGTATCTTTTATTATGCCAAATGAAGAATCAACTTAAATAACTAAAGAACATGTATTATGGTATTTTTTATTATGCCAAATGAAGAATCAAAATAAATAACTGTAGAACATGTATTATGGTATCTTTTATTATGCCAAATGAAGAATCAACTTAAATAACTAAAGAACATGTATTATGGTATTTTTTATTATGCCAAATGAAGAATCAAAATAAATAACTGTAGAACATGTATTATGGTATCTTTTATTATGGAAACAGGATGAGCTAAATTGGCAAAATGAAGAATCACCTTAAAATAAATATAAAAAAAAATATCTGGAGAACATGTATTAAGCTATCTTTTATTACAAAACAGGATGTGCCAGATTTGCCTCATGAAGGATCATATAAAATTACATAACTATAAAATATGTATTATGGTATCTTTTATTACAAAAAGAGAATGAATCCAATTTGCCTCATGAAGGATTAAAATATGTAACTCTAAAACAAGTATTATGGCATATTTTATTATGGAAATTTGATATTTCAAAAGTATGGAGTACCTAGATGGACTTATGACTCTATAGTTTTTAAATAATAGTAAAGATAAAAAAAAAACATCAAGTTTTGTAAAATTCAACAATTCATTTATTTCCCAAGAATACAATGTGAAAATTTAAAAAGTAACTTAGAAATTGTGAATTGTGTGTGTGTGTGTGTCATATTTTGTTTTAACGTTGCTTTAACAATTTTTCAGTCATATCGCTATGATTTCTGCAGCGTGGCAGTTTAAAGTGATGCCTAGCACTAACTTCTTAATGATGAGTGACATGCAAGGCAGATGTTAGTACCATTTTGTAAGTCTTTGGTATGACTTGGCCAGGGATTGAACTCCTGACCTCCCACATCTGAGGAGGACACTCTAACCACTAAACCAACAGAGTGGTCTGAATTGTGAATTAAATCCCAAATAGTTGTAAGAGTTATACAAAAATGTACAAAATTTATTTCTAATGAATTCCAGTGGTGCTCCAAATGAATTCCAATTATGAATTTGCAGATGTGCCAAAAGCCTGGAATAGTGTTTATGTGTGGTCAGTTAGGCCCAAATTCCTATCCTCAATTAAGGATAAAGGTCAATCACACAATACAAATTAAGTATATATAACATAAACATAACATATAGTTATGGACAAAAAAAGCCAACACACAATAACAAATCAAATATAGATAAAAGTCTTACCTTGCAGAGATCGGCATACTGCTTCTTCTGAAAGTTTGTCTCCTTTGTACCAGAGCATAGTTCTACATATCCCAACACTATCTGGAATGCTGTGTTATGTATAGCACTGGCAAAATGCATATGTAATTGATCCATAGCTGTCTGAAAAGCATAACAAATAAGGAATCAAAACATTATGTATTGGACATATTAATGCAGGGCTGAATAAACTGAAGAGCCTGACACCTAAGACTAGCATGCATTAGACAAATGATTTTGAATCTGAATTATGCACTCAAACTTTATCCCAAAGCCAAGTTTCCACAAAGAAAAATACCCCTAGGATAAACTTTTTCCCTAATATTCTACTCCAGAGTAATTCCTCCATGGGGGAAAAAAAACTACTTTAGTGTCCATCTCCCTGGAAAAATAATGCTCATGTTTTTTTTTTCCCTTAGAGCAGAATCCCCACACTGGTGACATTGTAACCTAGTACCAATAAACTCCCATCACCACCATGGACTCCTTTTTTCCCCTGAGATGTATCAACCAGCTACCATTAAAAAAATAGACAAAATTAATGTATATTTTGTGCATGATGGCATATGGATCAAATACTGTAGTGTTGATCTAAATCTCACAGCTGCATATTAAGCTACTCTGGATTATTTATATATCAATAAAAAGTTTATTATTTTTACATCAGTGCATTCCATTACAATGTGGCATCCAGGGTTTACATGTCAAGCATTCATGAAATCTCAAGTACCACCTATACTTGCTTATTAAGTTGAATCCAACTGAAAACTGCACAGATAACCTCTGCAAGATTTTTGGTGCTTCAGAAAATAAAAATCACCAACTATTGAAATGATATTTCTTTTCCTCCTAAGAAAGACCAATATGCAGACAGTTTACAATGTTTATGAACATACATTATTTTACCTAAATCAAAACCAACTGGCACGTGTTACAGACCTACAAATCAGCATGATTTCCATCATTTTTTTCTTCAAAAATGACACCATTAGGTAATTTCAATGTTTTCTTCATGGACAACACATATTCAGAAACCACAGTAGCTTAATTGTTAGAATAATGGCTTTGTATTCTGGGTCACCCACCCTGGTCAGTTGTCTTGGTATGTCTTTAGAAAAAGCACTTAGCTCAGATGTACCCAATAATGTGTTAAAAGTGCCATTAAAACCAATACGAGGAACTCAAATGGACTGATGCTCCACTACTGAAGAAGAATTACCTAGAATTCATAAGGCTATTTCTTTTTGTTTCAATGGCTGTAGTGATATTATTTTCAAATCAGCCACTGTGGCAGTCATATTGGATGTAAGATCAGTGCTATTTTCATGGAGGGCAAACTAGATATCATAAGTCATTTACATGGAGGGCAAACTAGATATCATAAGTCATTTACATGGAGGGCAAACTAGATATCATAAGTCATTTACAGATAAACCCAAGCCATAACAATGGCCATTTAAGACCAACTAGACATAAAAATTCTTCTGGTGAAGAACTTATGCTGATATGACTTTCTATTCAGTAGATGTGATAGGAAGATTTTCAATATGACTGCCATTGTAGCCATATTGGCACCATTTTCATTTAGAAGCAACTAGACATCATAAGAACTCTTTAAGAATAAACCCCATTTTGGTATCAGGAATTCAAGGAAAAACTATTAACAAGGTTTTCAAGATGACCATGGTTGCCATGCTGGATGTCCAAGCAGAACCATTTACATGTAGAACCAACTAAATATCATAACAAGTCTTTCACTGAAAGCCACATAGTTGATATAACAATGGAAAGTGCATTTTTTTAAGAACAAGTCTCAGTTTCATTAGTATTACTGTGGACTATTTTTTTCAAGTACAATTCTCTTCCAGATCGAATGTTCTACTTTACCATGTCATTAAAAACATTCAGTCATGAACTGACTTTAAGAATAGGCACTTATGATGCTGTGAGACATTACAATATCACCAAAAAACAAACATCTCGGTTTATAGGCACTGGAATCAAATGAATAAGTACCACTATATATGGTTTATTCAAGGTCCGATTTATCTCTACACAGCAGGTAGGACACATGATCTACTTGTGTTCCATTATGGGGTGTATAGTGGCCACCCCACCCATGGTAAAGATTCCAAAATGGTGCTGTCAGAAATGGTCACTTATAAAAAAAAAATGCTGTTTCAAGCGATCTTGTCAAATGGTATGTAGAAAAATGAATTCTTGTTGCTTCATAATGCTTCATTTGATGTATGACAAGAACCCTTCCAGAGGTTTCTGTCTGTGACTCAAAGGTCATAATTCAATTGTAGAATGAATTCATATATCCCAAACCCCGAAAGATATAAGCACAATTAATGCCAATATGTGACAAAAAAGAATAGGCTGAGCATAAAAAGCGTAATCTATATTTAACATGCCATAATTATAATACACTGTATTAAAAATGCCCATTTATTTGTGCTCCTACCTGGTTTTGCAGCTGGCAAAATCGAAGTGAATTTAAACAAGAATACAAACTCAAAATATACTGTTAAAGTTTTTATATTCAGCACTCACTTTAATTACTCTACATGTGTAAATTCGCTTAATGATTGTGAAGTCATAAATTTTGCAATGAGCATGACATGTACTCGGTCTAAGTGCTCAATTATATTACTCTCAAATTCTTCTTTTAAAGTTTGTAAAACGGTGTTGTTTTGTCCTGCTTTTGATCTCACATGTCTTGAAGTCTGATCCATCTGCTCTAACATTTTTAGTTATAACATCCACAAGTCACACTGTGAAGCTGTTTTGTGTAAGATCTAGTGCCTTTAATTATAATGAATTTGTGAGGAAAGTTTAAAATCAAGAAAACTCATTTGTTTCCTTGAAAATATGTCCTATACATTTGCTATAAGTAGAATATAAGGAAAGCGTACATGTATGTACATTATGGACATCTGGTACTCTCAGCTATCTCTTTAAAAATATTCTCAAATTTATACATCAAATGAAATTAATAGGATGATATTAAAAATGTCAAACACCACTTTTCATTACTTTTTTTTTATTTGTATGTTCTAAAAAAGCATAACTGATATAATGGTGAGAGCAAAACATAATTAGATGGAGAAAAAAAAATCATAATGATTATACCAAAAGCTTAATGGTTGGATGTACATGAATTATCTGAAGTTCATAAAATATCATGCAAAGTAATATAAGAATCTATCAAAGGGTTCAGGTAATGTATGCAAATGAAAAACATTAACCAAACCTTAACAAAAGTGTCTGTAATTGTGATTTTTAATGCAGCAATAACAATTTTAGTCATATCACTACAATGATTACAGCAGTTTATAGTGATATCTAGCATGGTGGCATCATGCCATTGACATTTGGAATTATGTCAGACCCAGTCACATTATCATAACACCAGCTGATCAGTATGCTATGATGTCTGCTGTATATCAATTTATAGTGATGTCTAGCATTGGAACATCATGCCCTACACAGTCACAATATCCTGACACCAGGCCTACCAGTCCTAACGCTAACCTCTAAGCACCAAGCAAGGCAACTGCTAGTACCATTTTTAAAAGTCTATGGTATGACTCAATGGGGGTTCAAACCTGCAGCCTCCTGCATTAAAGGTGGATGCTCTAACAACTTAGGACACTATATTGGTCCCTTAACAAAAAAGTGGCTGCTATGTCTCACTTCAAATTAATGTGGGTCTGACAATAATTTCCACTTGACAATAAATGTCATCTAAACATCAACTGGATTACTTTAGCACAACAAGCTGTTCTACCAGGCAAATTTTGTATAATACTTGCAACAAATCCAATAGTTATTTGGTGTGCAATACTGGGTAAGAAATTTATGTAGAACAAATAAAACCAAGTTTTTTTTATACCTGTTGTTTGTAAAAGGAATCAGAACTGTGAAGATTGAAAAATTTACCATCAATTTTAATCGGCTGGAGATAGTTTCTATATTTTAGCACTTTGACTGCATTAAATAATGATGGCTATATTAACTGGAAGTTTTTGTCCACTATTTTACTTTTTTTAAAAAGATTTTGTAATTTGTACAGCCATAGAGAATATATTTTCAATGATTTTCATTGATTCTTGAAGAATTTAAAGAGTCTTTAAGAATCTGAATCTTACTTTGTTAACTACTGTTGTTGTGTGTCATTTAATCCACCAATTTTTATCCTATTATAACTATTTTATTCCTTATTTTTGGACATTAATCCACCAATTTTCATCCTATTATAACTATTTTATTCCTTATTTTTGGACATTAATCCACCAATTTTCATCCTATTATAACCATTTTATTCCTTATTTTTGGACATTAATCCACCAATTTTTATCCTATTAGAACTATTTTATTCATTATTTTTGGACATTAATTCACCAATTTTCATCCTATTATAACTATTTTATTCATTTTTTTTTGGGACATTACATAAATAAAAAATAATCTTCATTTAAAAAGTTAAATATTTTAGTCACAGACCTCCCAACCCTAACAAGATCATTTCAGTAAGGCAGTTAATATTTTCTCATAATTTAGACCAATTTTCAGTAAGGGCTGTTCCAGTTAAACATACATGGTACCCAGAGAAGGCAGTTTGTTTTAAATATATGCCAGGTACTTTGCTTTTACATAGTTCATATTAATATGATAAGAGCTTTTAAATTGCATCTATGGGTGGGTACATCACTTTAAATGTTCCTTCCCTGTGTCCCATGTAGTTTTTAATGGAACAGCCCTAAGGTGTTGTTGTAGTGGTAGGGTTTAACACAATGTTTCAGCACAAGATAGGCTATACATGGCGGCCAGTATTAATGGTGGAGGAAGAACCCAGGAAAACCCGTGCAAAGAAACACCAACCCACTAGAAGCTAGTGGCAAGGTTTCTCACATACCCACATTGGCCAAATCCGGGACTCAAACCCACGCAGACAGAGGTGAAATGGCAGTGATCCATAACGGAAAGCACTTTAGACCACTCAGCCAATTGGGGCCCCTTACCCTAAAGTGTAACAAAATATCATGTACTGCTATTGTTAACTTGGAAAAGATGCATTTTAAAAGTTCAGAAATGTGATCTGAGACTGATGCTGTGAAGGCAAAAACATTATGTTAAACCAAAATGTTTATAAAATACAATTTGACTTTAATTACTTCCAGTATAATTTCTAAAGTACACTTGGACTTTATTACTGCCAAAAAAATTTCACAAACTGCAGTTTCAAATCCCATGGAGCTCAAAGACTTCTTTCTATCTCTCAGTTTGACATAATCTTTAGGATTTTTTCAATTTCATGTTGTGATGGCAAGGCATTTGTTTATTGGACAACGTTTCTAGAAAATGCTTTAAACAAGAGTTTGATCATCCAGGTGTTTTACATGAAAAATATGGGCAGTTTAAAGCATCCAAGATACTTGTGTAAAGTTAGTCAGATTCTTGGATCAGACCAACATACTCTTTTATGACATGAAAATCTAGATTAATGCAGACAAGCCAGTAACCCAAGTTTTCTGCAGTGGTTGTATTTTTTGGCATTTCTCTGTAAGACTGTAATTCAATGATAATTTCAGTAAGATGCAAATCAAATCAATACAGGTTGGTAGGTCTGTATTCAGTTAAACATTTTGCATTTTCTCAGATAAATCTGAAGTGTTTTGGGGCATTTTATTCAATGAGTTTTTCAACTAATACAAGAAATTATCAAGAACAGCACAAGATTTTGAAATTCAAGGCATTTTCAAGGCAAACTCTTAAATTCGAGGCTTTTTAACCTCATAAACAAAGCAGTTTAAACAAAATGAAAGACCTCATTATGCCAACATCTGAGTTGCCCATAGTGCACTTATATAAGCTTAAAGAACTTTTTGTAATGCATTAATGAAAACACATTCCAGTGATGTGATAAATAGAATCTTAATTGTTTGTTTGTTTGTTTGTTATGGTTTAACTTCATTTTTCAGCACAATATAGGCTATACATGGCGGCCAGTATTAATGGTGGAGCAAGAACCCGGACAACCCCTTGAAAGAACCACTGACCCACGAGAAGCTACTGGCAAGCTTTCTCACATAACTACATTTGCCGAATCTTAGACTCAAACACACGCAGACAGAGGTGAGATGGCAGTGGTCCGTAACGGACAGCGCTTTAGACCACTCGGGGCCCCTAGAATCTTAAACTTATGTTTATGTGGCAGAAAGTTTATGAAACAAGTCTTATAATAATATAAAAATTTGCTACAAGCAGCTGATGGCATAAAATGTTACTCTACTCATTTCATGAATTTACTATCTAATAAAATCTAATATTTGTTTTAATCTACAATCATAAAACAACAGTGAACATTATTTTTATCAAATCTGTAAAACTAGGCATCAACCAAATATTAATTTTATCATAGCCTACCTGTGTTTTGCCAAGCAATTTGTATGCTGTCTGAACCTTTTCATAGTGGTGGACATCAAAATTAGTGCAGATTTTGGATAAGGCTACGTCTAACTGCTCTTCCAGCATATCAAGTGTGTCTTGTAATTTCGAGCTCAGTTCACTGAAAATATACTTATATTATATATACATGCACTTAAGTTAAACAAATAAACATATTTGTGAAATATTTTTCATATTTTGTGTTTTATTTCCTATATTTTCACAGGTGCAAAATATATCTTTATATTTTCACATGTGAACTCACAAGGTTTCACATCATGTCATGCAATACACTATTATATGGTGACAGATATTATACTTGCATCAAGAAAACTGAGTATTCTGTGAGCTCAAGCAAATAAATGGAAACTGCAATATCTTTCTGACACTGAAATTGCTTTTTTGTGATTATACTGACTCACTATTATTTGCTTATTTATCAAGTTATGTCATATGAACTTATCAACCATGTTAAAAACTCTTTGTGCTGCACTACTAAATTGGACTTGCTTTGTACTTGGATAGGATTCAACAGTTTAAATAATATTAAAAAATCGTACTTACTGCAACAGATTAAGTCATCCCAAAACAACCATTCCCTGATTTAATGAAAACTGAGTATTCTGTGAGCTCAAGCAAATAAATGGAAACTACAATATCTTTCTGATACCAAATTTTTGGTGGTGATACTGACTCACTATCATTTGCTTAACTAACTTGTCGACAATGTTAAAATCCCTTTGTGCTGCACTGTTATTTATCAAGTTATGTCATCTGAACAAACTTGTCAACAATTATAAAAACCCTTTGGGCTGCACTGTTATTTATCAAGTTATGTCGTCTGAACAAACTTGTCAACAATGATAAAAACCCTTTGGGCTGCATTGTTATTTATCGAGTTATGTCATCTGAACAAACTTGTCAACAATAACCCTTTGTGCTGCACTGCTAAATCGGACTTGCTTTGTACTCGGATAGGATTCAACACTTTAAATAATATTAAAAAATTGTATTTACTACAACAGATTAAGTCATCCCAAAACAACCATTCCCTGATTCAATGATATTTTTATGGTCTGGTATGTTTGGTATATAATAAAAGGGAAATTTTCTTATCCTGTGTAAATACCATATATATTTCATCTGGTGGTATTTAAAATCTCATATATTTTAATCAATTGCTTTGCCAATCATTAAAATACTTACCACACAATGACAAAAATCTGGTATTAATGTAGGAAAATGAAATATATTATATTTACTTCACCAAACTTCACTATATTCCTGGTAAACCTTCAAAGAACTCTTATAATTATTGCAATTTCCCCACATAAAATGTTCATTTCTTTTACTTAATATGTTTACTGGAAAGCAAACAATGTGGCTGTATAATAGACGATCATGTGTAATACAGGCAAACTCTATTGCGGTATCTGAGAATAACAAGGGTCCATGGATAAGAACTGACTGATAATTGTACATATGTAAAATCCAGAACACCTTGTTTTTAAAAGTCTGACATTATGCCTGTTTGTCTATTAGTGTCTGCATTTCAGTACCTGATACACTTGTAGTGGCGGAATGTGGCTGCAGCTTTCTGACACTCTAAACAAAGCTGTATGGCTCCACAGTAGTCTCCCTCCTAAAACAGAGAAATATGTCAATTAAATAAATAGCATTATGACCGGAAAATCATCCTTGCTTGCAACTTCATTATCTCACAAAGTATAGACAATAGGATACATCAAGTTACAAAACACTGCAAGACTATGATGGAGGAATCAAGATACAGGAGAAACTGAATATTCTTGCCTCATTACACCATAGAAATCTTATCTGCCAAGTTATAGTGTATCATATGAAAAACAATATTTCAAACAAACCAAAAAAATCCACAACCACAATTATGTCCGGACAACCACAATTCTGAAAAATGATTTGAGAACAAATGAAACGGGGAATGGGAGAGCACAGTCTCAAACAATTCCATAGCAGTCTCATTCAAAGGAATATCTTGCTCTGAGAAGGATTTTTTAGTTTATTAATGCTTCGAACAAATTACAAACAAGCAATCAACAAATTCTATTGCACAATTTATCAACAGAACAGCTGCAGATGATGTGACATCTGGTCAACATGGAATCATGATGCATGGGAAGTGTTAGTGTAATTTAGATTTTAACGTAGCTTTAACAAATTTTCAGCCATATCGCTACAATGTCTGCAGTGTGACAGTTTAAAGTGATGTCTAGCACTGGAGCATCATGCCGCAGATATGTAGTATCATATTCTACCCAGTCACAATATCCTGACACCAGGCTAACCAGTCTTAACACTAACCTCTTAATGCTGAGCGCCTAGTGAGGTAGCTGTTAGTACCATTTTTAAAAGTCTTTGGTATGATTTGGCTGGGGTTTGAGCCTGTGACCTTCCACATCTGAAGTGGATGCTCTTACCACTAGACCACAGATGCAGGTGATTTTCTTATTATTTGAAACATTCATCTCATTTCATCAAACCAATAAATCTGGAAAATTCCATTAACAAGCAGTAAAAATATATTAAAAAATACTTTCTTATGCAAATAAACACAGGCAATGATTCGATTAAATTTTATAACTATTAATAAATACATTCAACTTGATTGGTATTATGTCTATCAAACGAATTTTGTCAATATTGACAAAAAAAGGTTACATTGCCAAATCGAGTGGCAATTATTAACTCATTCAGCCCTGATCCCGTCAATACGTGTGATCTGGTTTCTGCTTTCAATGTCCGATCCTGCCAATAGTCTAAGTTTGTTGACTGCTTTCAATGTCCGATCCTGCCAATAGTCTAAGTTTGTTGACTGCATTCAAGGGCAGATCCTGTCTTTTGTCACTTTGAATATGTGTTAGATACGTCTCTGATTGGTTACAAATGTTTTTTTCTCCAAAAATTAGACCAATATTAACCAATCAAAAATGACTTTACTTTTTTGTGCAAATTTCAGTAATAGATGGCAGTTTCACTACATCTGTTTTGTTCATCAAAGATCGTAAATGATGACAGACATAACACTTGATGACAGTGAGAACAAAAATGAGGAGTTTCTTGGGTTTAATCTTGAAATAATTTAACAAAAAAAAGGAAAAATATGTTCGGCATATGTTTTAAGAGATTTATATTAAGATATTGAAGTTTCTGAGACAGAGTCATCAGAAGAGGATGCTGATAGCAATGATGATTGAGTTCTTGCAGATCTAGCAGATTGTAGCAATCGTGTTAATTTCGTAAATAGGGTATGAAAGGTTGTGAAAGACTTGGACAAATAGAGAAAAAATACAGCAATGTGTATAAAAATTCATTTGGAATAATTGGTGAAAACTTCGAGGATTTTTATTGGATATAAGAAGAGAAATTAAGGTAAGAGTAAATGCATGTGCATGATATTTACAAAATTGTCTAAACATGTAAAACTATATGGGGCACACACAGCTAGACACAGCTTAGTGCTACTGGGGCATAGCAGCAATAATGCTGTTAACAGTACTGGGGCTGAATGAGTTAAAGACTAGAGTTTCTAAAGAAAGTTAAACAGATATGTAATGCTGATGATGATTATGATTGTGATGATGAAGGTAGTAGCTATAGCCTTACAAATACTGCAGTAACTGCTCATGATGATAATAATCATGATGCATACAATTATAACTATGATGCATAAAATGGTGAACATGATGCATGATACCCATGATGCATTCAATGATGGACATGATGCATTCAATGATGGACATGATGCTTTCAACAATATATATATATATATATATATATATATATATATATATATATATATATATGATGCATAGAATGATAATTATGATACATACAATGATAATCATGATGCATTCAATGAACATGATGCTTTCAATGATACCCATGATGCATTCAATGATAATCATGATGCATTCAATGATAATCGTGATGCATTCAATGATAATCGTGATTCATTCAATGATAATCGTGATTCATTCAATGATAATCATAATGCTTTCAATGATAATCCTGATGCATTCAATGATACTCATGATGCATTCAATGATATTCATGATGCATTCAATGATAATCATGATGCATTCAATGATACTCATGATGCATTAAATGATACTCATGATGCATTCAATGATAATCATGATGCATACAATGATAACCATGATCATGATCATCAATAATATTTAATGAATAAAGACTGAAGAATAATTAATTAAAAGCATCTTCAATATGTTAAAGCAGCATAGTAGGGTTTTCAACAAGCTTCAGATCAGCATATTAATGAAACGACAAAGAAAGCTCACTCTAAATACTGACCTCCATCATTTCACGCAGTCTCATGTCTGTTCTTTGCTGACAAAAAAGAAAATATATTTATAAGCCTTTGTGTGTGTGTGTGTGTGCATGTGTGTGTGTGTGTGTGTGTGTGTGTGTGTGTAACAGTGCAAGGTGTAAACTGTAAACTAGCCATGAAGATAATAATCAGGCCTCAGATTATAACACCATTTATAAACACAAACACAAAAATCTGGCTACAAATCTATAGTTTAAAACACAATCTCTAGATTATTATTTAGTGTAAATTTTGATAATAAATTAAAAATGTACTTAATTTATAAAAAAATTATATGGTTATTTCTTCATATGATGTAAAAATGTACACACCAACTGACACTAAAATACAATAATAGTTACTGGGCTATCATGTTCACAAGTGATGAACAGACAGACAGACAGACAAACATATGAAAAGATTTAAAATTGCAATTTTAAAGAGCTATCTACATGGAGACTGGAGTCATTTTAAGTACCAAAAACAGCATGACCTACAGGCAGACATACAACCTCAGAATATAAAAGCCCCAATCAGGTTATTGCCTTTTGTGCCACTGTACTCACTAACTTCAGTAAACAAAACCATTACAGGGTGCCAGCATCCTCTGAAAGGTTAATCTATGTTGTACTGGGATCTCATAATAGGGAAACTGTGCACACTCAGATGTATTATGCCTTAGAAGCCAGGGTAAGTTCTTGAGTCACAAGTAAGCTTAAAAACTTATATCTTGTGAAATGTTAGAGCATTTAACTAAAAGGATATTGGGCAATTTGCTTACGAATAACCCCAACCCCACTGCATTTAACACCCACCACCATGATGCAAATGAGTCTCAAGTCAAGCAAGAGTCCCTCAAACAGAACGATGCATTACTGTCCAACAAGAATTTATAGAAATTCAAAAATAAAACATTTTCCTCATTTTATCTTCTGAGTTATGAAACCATCTTTGATGTTGTGAGTTATAAGATTTTTAAATTATGATAGCCATATTAGATGCTAGACTGGCATTATTTTCATTAAGGTGAAACTTTACCATTAAAGACTTTTGGTCAAAATCCCATGCTAATATGACAGTATTCAGGACAATTAGTGACAGTATTATAATCAGATGAGCATGGTATTAACAGTATAATGGTTTACCACAGTATTTTTTCCAGTGTTACATATTATATAGTACATGTACTTATTTTCTGTACTGGTACTTCAGTAGTTTCTGTCAGTATGTAGGGAAATTTCTTAGTAATCTTGCTAGTCATATTAACAAAATATTTTCATTTCAAATCACAAAATAATTTTAAAACTTATGTTTTTAACCAAACATTTTTTTTTGTTACAAATTAATTTTGAATATACAAATATAATTATATTTATGATTCTTCAATTACATGTCTGACACTTGTCATGCATGCCAACATGGTGTAAAAATGGGATGTTATGAAGGTTATTCAACCAAACCACATTTTTTAAAATTATTAGGGAAAAATGTAATTCTTTAAGTTTTTTACAATTGCATGTTAGCATTTCAAGCACACGCATCACTTGTAAGACTGAATCATCCTAAGATTTTCAGGACAGCAACTGTTTTCTGTTTTATGTAATTTCTCAATTCCACTAAATATTTTCTCATTAACCGAGTCAGTGTGTTTTATGTTAAATGGCCCTGTGTGATAAATATCTTGGCTGGATGTTGGCATCCCACTTAATCTCTCCCTGCCAATTATATCAAAGTAATAGCTAGTAAATTTTAGGCTTCGGTGTCAATACTTCCTTTTTTTTAATCAACAAACACTGTAATGTCAGCAGAATGTCTTTTACAGAATGCCAGCCAAACTGTAAGCATAACCATTTTGATTACAGCTTTGTAGATGACAACTGATGCAAATATTATCATAGATACAGTGAATTAAACTTAGGGGAGGATGGTGATTTTTTTAAATAGCTAATATATTTTTTTTATATTTAAACTCAAGGTAATTAATTTTTTATTTTAAATAATATCATGGATAGAATACGGTCTTATTTTGCAAGAAATCAGAGCAAGATAGTTTTTCCAGCAATTAATGGAATTTTTTTAAAAAAAAGTTGCAAGCATCTGCCTCAGAAGATTACATTTGTGATCGATTACATGACTGCGATATACAATGGTATGTATCACGGTATGTTCTGAAATACTGTAGTATAACATTTTTGTTTTACGCAGTTCTGTCAATACGTTTATTCCAGCAGCCATAAGCACCATTTTTGTTTAGGACCAACTCTTTGATGAAACCCTTTGTATGTTATTATGACAATCAATTATCAAGTATTAATACCAGGATTTTCAAGACAGTCATACTGGATGTCAGATCTTTTTCAATCAGAACCCACGTGACATCATGAGAAGTCTACTGATGAAAACTGTATGTTAATATGACTTTCCATTTAAAAGGTATAGCTACCAAAGATCTTCCGGATGGCAGAATAAGAGGATATATTGGATGTCAAATCACATTCATTCAGGACCAACTAGATATCATACTTAATCTTCTAGGGAAAAGACTATTCTAATATGACTTTCCATTCAACTAGATATCATACTTAATCTTCTAGTGAAAAGACTATTCTAATATGACTTTCCATTCAACTAGATATCATACTTAATCTTCTAGTGAAAAGACTATTCTAATATGACTTTCCATTCAGAAGGAGTAGCTATAACAAGATCTTCAAGATGGCTGCCACTGAGACCATATTGGATGTTAGATTGGCACCATTTTTAGTTAGAACAAGCTCAATATCATGAAAAGTTTTTCAGTTAAAACACCATGTTGATATGACCATCTATTCATATGGATATCAATGACACCCACATTGATATGACCATCAGATGCAATAGCAAGATTTTCATGATGGCTGCTGTGGTGACCATATTGGACCTCAAGTGGGCACTATTTTAATTTATGACCAATCAGACATCATGAATAGTATTTCAGTGAAAACTCCATTTTGACCAGCAGAGTAGCAATAGAAAGATTTTTCAGGGCCCCGACAAGTGGTTTAAAGTGCTTGCTTTTACCAATCACTTCCATCTCACCTGTCTGCATGAGTTCAAGTCTCAGGCTCAGCCAATGTGGGTAAATGAGAAACCTTGCAAGTAGCTTCCTGAGGATCAGTGGTTCTGAGCAGAGTCGCCTCCACCCAAGTTCTTCCTCCACCAGTTATAATGGCTACCACGTATAGCCTAACACAAACTGAAAAATGGCATAACACCCAAACATAATTTTCAATATGGCTACAGTGGTGGCCATATTGGAGGCATGATCAGCTCCATTTTCATTTAGCACCACATAGACAATGTGATGTATGTGTGTGCAAAGTTTTACAAAGATAACAAACTTGTACAAATGGATGGATGGATGGACAACAGACAGATTACAGACAACTGATAACAGGCTATTTCCATAAGCTCTTCTGGTGTATGACCAGGAGAGGCAAAAATTGCAGGATCAAAACTATTTGTCAATACAAGCATCTTCAGATGATGACTATAACATTTATAAAGCTTCGTGGAGATCCAATAAAAAAATATTCGACTAGCTGCATTAATAAGATTCTGTCCTACATGGCTATCACAACCAAGTCAAAAAGGGGCATTAACTCTTGTACAAAATTACATTGTGATTTGATGAAATGAATATCTTCAGATGATGACCAAAGCATTTACCAAGTTTTATGTCACTGTATCAAAAGCTTTGGAACTAGCTGCATTAACAAGACTGTACACAGTGGAGAAGAATAGTTATAAAGATAGGTTGGGTGGATATAAGGACTAACATAAACCATAAAAGTAGGTGGGATGTATAAAAATAAATATATTTACCAAACTAGGGTCAAATCAATCCAGAATCACTTTGATATGAATATGTTACTGTGCATTTTCTTGCACCATTTTTATTCTTTGCTGAATACCTGTCCCTAATTACATTGAAAAGTATGGGGAAAGATCAATACACTGAAAAATATGTGAAAAGGTCATTACATCAACAGGTATGCGGAAAAGGCCATGACAATAAAATGTGTGTGGAAAAAAATGGCTTTAGATTGAAAAGTATGACGAAATGGTAATTACATAACAAAGCATGGGGAAAATGATCATTACATAAAAATATTTGGGAAAAAGATCATTACATTGAAAAGCATGGGAAAAAGATCATTACATAGAAAATTGTGGGGAAAATATCATTACATAGAAAAGTGGGGGGAAAAGATACATAGAAAAGTGGGAGAAAAAGATCATGACATTGAAAAGTGGGGGAGAAAGATCATTAAACATAGAAAAGTGGGGGAAAAAGATCATTACATTGAAAAGTGGGGGAAAAAGATCTTTACAACAAAATTATGAGAAAAAGGTTATCTCACATAATGGTATGAGCTCATTATATAGAAAAGTATGGGGAAAAGGTATTTAGATAGAAAGTATGGGGAAAAGGTCATGACACAGAAGAATTATAGGGAAACATTCCCTGTCACCCATTACACATAAACAATAGCTGAATGAGAATTTAAAAATTCATCAAATTTGACCAGACTGAAAATCATACATTTCTTTTATTAATTGCATAAAGTATATTTTGATGAGTTAGGTTTCCGATATGACACAATTACAGTATCAAACATGAACTGGTTTTCTGTAACAGAAAGTCTGAAGCAATTCATTTACAGTATTGTCATAAATGCTACTATTTCCCAAGTCTCTTATACTTTCATTTGTCTATTTCTTTCAATGTTACTGCAATTAATAAAACTATCCAGCATTTCTCTTTTTCATTATTTAATATTAGACAGAAGTCAATACCATATTATTTTATGCTTAATCACTCACAGACCAATGCATGCTGTAATAACATCTACAAAATAAACTTCTAGATGAAATTATACTGTAACAATCACATCATTTTGAGCTGCAATGTAAGCATTTATTTAACACATGTGAACATGCTTAAAGTAAGCTTTGATCATCCTTACCATGGTTTTAATTGTATGCAAAGACTTGAGAAGTCCTTTCAACAGCTGTCTCTTTCTGTAATTGGCCAAGAGCCCCAAGCTGGCTGTAGTAAAACTCTCTCTTGCAACTGACAGCTGCCTATATGTACAAAGATTGATAATTTACTTCTTTATCTCATTTTTATACTTTATCTCATTTTACAACTTTATCTCATTTTACCATATTATCTCATTTTGCCACTTTATCTCATATTTCTGATACTGAATTATAAAGGTGGTCAAATCCATTTTCAAATATTACTAATTTTGTGTTAAATATTGCATAATTTTGCATGCCTTGAATACAGCAAAGCATCAAAGCTATTGTAACACTTACTCTGCATCTCAGTGTTTTTGGATTTGACTAAGTTCTAGCTTATGCAATGATATGTGCATCCCCATCAATAATCAGTGGTTTCTTCCAGTTTCATTTACCTCAAACACTGTACTATGCCAAATCTGAGCAATGGAACCACTTATTATAACCCAGTAGCTGCAACCCATAAGAGTACAGATCCTCTCAATATATCCCAGTAGTTCGGTCGATACAAGTACAGAACCCTTCATTATAACCCAGTAGTTGGGGTCCATAAGAGTACAATACTCCTCATTATAACCCAGTAGTTGGGGTCCATAAGAGTACATCTCATTATAACCCAGTAGTTGAGATAAATAGGAGTATAGATCCCCTCATCATAACCATGTAGTTGAGATAAATAGGAGTATAGATCCCCTCATTAAAACACAGTAGTTGAGATAAATAGGAGCATAGATCCCCTCATTATAACCCAGTAGTTGAGATAAATAGGAGTATAGATCCCCTCATTAAAACACAGTAGTTGAGACCTGTTGCAGATGGTTACGCCCAGGGGAAAATTACAACTAACGTGTGAATTTGCACTCAACAGTTTAGGAAATCTGGGAACAAACAGAGGGTATCACAATATCCCCCACTAAATCATAGTATAATGAACTGAGTACCAATATCTCCCACTAAAGCATGGGTATAAAGAACTGTATCCCAATATACCCAACTAACACATGGGTATAATGAACTGAGTGCCAATATCTCCCACTAAAGCATGGGTATGAAGAACTGTATCCCAATATACCATGTAGACCAATATACCCCACTAAAGCATGGGAATAATAAACTGTATCTAAATATACCCCACTAAAGCATGGGTATAATGAATTGTATCCCAATATACCCCACTAAAGCATGGGAATACTAAACTGTATCCCAATATACCCCACTAAAGTCCAATTTTTCTACCTCTACCACCCTCCTTTCAGTAGAAAAAATAAGCTGACTGAATCTCTCTTTTTGGAGCATATTCTGAATCTCCTGGAGTATGGAAATTTGATAGGTGGCAACCTGATTATTCTTGGAGATTTCAACATTCACTCTGACTATCCTGGAAACCCATACTGTTACACATCAATATTCCTCGACTGCATTCATGTTTTCAACCTCAACAATCCACCCATAAACATGGTCACATTTTACACTGGATTCTTCATAGACTGATGATAATATTCTTCAGTCTTCCCAGGTATCCCACGAGCTTGCATCAAATTAACTATGCATTATATACTATCTTGACATATTAGTCCTTAACCCTCCACCTTTATTTGATACTAAGAGTAAACTCTTAGTGATAAATAGAACCAAAAGCAAACCTAACAACTTGCTTACCTCCTACAGCAGAACACCTCGATAACTTCCTGCGATCATTGCCTGACTAACATGCCCCAGCCACCAAGTGCAGAGTATCAATTCAAAAGTGTTCTCTATGGTATAGTAGTCTTAGGGACCAGCTTCACACTGCTAAAAGAGACTGCCATAGGCTAAGATGCTTTGGCTTTCCACCAGACTCACTATTCATAAGAAATCTATGAAACCGCTAAGAAGAACATCCCAAACATACTCCACACAGCGAAATCAGCTCACTACAGTACTAAGATCATGGAAAGTTCCAGCCGCAAAGAGCTCTTCGAGATAACTAAGAAACTAATGTCTAGGCACAAATGTACACCACTTCCAACTACCTTCTCTCCAGTCAACCTTCCAGACAAATTTCTTCCGTGACAAAGTAAAACTATTCATGATAAGCTTGACAACACAATTTCATTTGACTCGTTGTCACCATACAGTTGTGATACAGAATTTCCATGGTAACCATTAGCAGCATTTGAACCTGTCTCTATGGATTTAGTATGTACAATTGTGATGAAGAGTGAAACAAAGTCATGTGAACTTGATCCAATTCCAACATCACTGCTGCTTGAGTGTTTAGATCCAATATTGCCTTCACAAATTGATGTTATTAATACCTCTCTCTCATCCACGGAATTCCCATCATTTTTCAAAACTGCCATTGTAAAGACTCTGCTGAAGAAACCAACAATCAATGATAATGATTTAAAGAACTACCACCCAGTTTCTAATCTCTCATTCATATAAAAGATCTTAGAAAAAATTCTTCTCCAACTTCTATCTCATTTGAATTCAAACAATCTTTTTATCAATGTACAGTCTGCTTATCACCCTTGCCACAGTACTAAAACTACTCTTCTAAAAGTATTTAATGACCTTCTCTCAGCTTTGGATAGCAGAAAGATTACAGTTCTCAAACCCTTTGATTTGTCTACAGCATTTCATGCAACAGATCATGATATAGTGCTGCATCCTATCCAGCATGTATTTGACATTCATGATACAGCCTTACTGTCATTCAAGTCCTACTTGGTCAACAGTACATGATAGAGCTGTACCGATTAATCGCCCGTACGCGTAATCGGGCCGATTATTAGCACAATCGGTATAATCGGGTATCGGCAAATATAATCGGTGCCGATGCAAATAATTTTTTTAAATAACCAATTTTTCCTGATAAAAGTTGTATATACAGTCGCGTTTTGACTGACCGTAACTTAATCCTTTGTAACACTAGAGCTCAGGATAAATGCAGTATGCAAACAAGTTGCTCATTAACTAACACTACTGTATAGTCGAATAACCATATATCGAGATAAACACATCGAACCATCAATTAATCTTTTGTAACAAAGAGATTGCTCTAATAAAGTATTTAAAAAGAATTTATCTTGCTGCCAGTTTTGCGAAATTTTCAACTCCAGCGTCCGGTAACATTTGTAAACTGCAGTAAACCAGACTAAAGTACATGTCGCTAACCGCCATTGTAGTGCCAAAGTCATGTGAATAGCCAGTAAGATTAACATCAAAGGGAGTAATGATGGATATATACACAGTCAATTTTGAGGTTTGTGTTTTTTCTTTATCTTTATGAAAACTCACAAAACACCGATAGTCCTTATATCCCAGTGAGAAATTGTTTGAAAGGGCTTCAGTGTAGGTTTGAGTACGTCGTCTGTCTTTCAGTTAATCCGTAAGCAAAAAAAAAAAAATCGCCCACCCCCACGGTCTGTGGACAACAGAGTAGTAATTTATTTGGACACATTGTTTCAAGAGCCCGAATAGATTGGATTATTAATATTGGCTCTGCATAATGTCGAACTTGAAACTATCAAGTTTAGTCTGGAATTACTTCAAAGTAAATGCAGTCAACGAGTTGACAGCACATTGCACACTTTGCAAAGCATGCATTTCCAGAGGTGGAAAGGATTCTAAAAATTATACAACATCAAATCTTATCTAGCACTTGCGCTGCAAGCACATCGCCGAATATGGCCTGTTTCTGGCAGATAAAAATGAAAAGAATGCTCTGCAGATAACCTCAGCAGCTTCCGCAACTTCTCGTACTCTGACTATTGACGCCATGCTGGACCGAAAACAGCCATTTGCATTTGATGACCCGAGAGCTATTAGTTGGCACAAAAACATTGCAGAATTCATTGCAGTAGATGTACAACCATTTTCCGTCATTGAAAACATTGGATTTCAACGCCTGATGGCCAAGGCAGAACCGCGCTCAGTTACACCCGAGTACATAATACGATAATCAAATAATCGGTCTCATAATCGGTATCGGCAATTTTGATAATCGGCTATACGCGGTATCGGCATAATCGGCAAAAAGTAACATCGGTACAGCTCTAGTACATGACCTGTTCTCTTCATTCTATACGCTCAGCCACTTGCAAGTGTAAAAGATCATCATCCAGTGTCTCACCAATTGTATGCTGATGACACCCAAATATACAAATCTAGCCACCCTACTAAAGTTGATGCTACCATCCAAGGAGTAGAGAGGTGCGTTTCTGATGTGAAATCATGGATGACATGTAACAAACTTCAGATGAATAATGATAAAACTCTGGCCATTCTGATCACAACAAAAAGACTTTCTCAATCACAACCTTAAATAATAAATATCAGCATCACCAACATTAAACTCACAGTCATTACGAAGCCTAGGTGTTACTCTCAACAGTACTCTCACATTGCACCGAATTGTCTTGAAGATATGCAAGGATGCATATCTTGAGCTGAGATGCATCAGCTCCGTTTGCAAATATCTTTCAGTTGAAGCCACTAAAACACTTGTGTGTTCATTAGTACTTTCAAGACTGGAGTATTGGATTCAATTCTGTATGGTTCTTTTCAATATTTCAAGATGGTTGCCATGGTGGATATATTGGATGTCTGTAAAGAGCACCATTTTTACTCTGTGTGTGTGTGTGTGTGTGTGTGCTTAAAGTTTCTGGTGGTAGTTCCAAATGAAGCCAACTAATATCCTGAACTAATGTAAAGCACTTTTAAATGCATCATTATTACATTATACACCATACAATCCCTAAAATTTAATTCCTGAAGTGAAACAAAAAGTTTCATACAAACATACAAATAACAGTTTTCAGTGAAGAGACAACAAAAACAGGTCAATGTATCATAACATTGCCTGGAGTGGTGTAGATCAATCCAATGATCACACAGATAAAATTCCACAAACACATAATGGCTAAGAGACAACAAAAACAGGTCAATGTATCATAACATTGCCTGGAGTGGTGTAGATCAATCCAATGATCACACAGATAAAATTCCACAAACACATAATGGCTAATGCTAAAGAAAAAACAAAAATAACTTTCAAACTGAGGTCCACCTATAAAACAACAAAGTCATCAGTATAAGAAAAGTCAGTCACTCTGACCTACCATCCCTTATTGAGTCTCATAATGTTGGATGATGACAGCATGCTAAAAGCTGATGAAATTGAAGGACTGTAATAGGTTAAAACTAGGGGTCAAGCTGATTCCAGATGACAAAAATGTCTGCATTATTTCCTTTGTATTTCATAAAAGGCAACCTCTAATGATATCTTCTTAAATTTTTAAACCAGTTTTACAGGTTTGAGAAATGAAACTTTTCAAGTCAGTTGTACTTAAACAAAAGATTTGCATATGCAGATAATACAACATTTATGGGTGGGCTTACATAATGCCTATTTTTTCTACATGGTTCATACATAATTTATTTAGTAACTGAATAAATGAATGATGTTCCTATTGCTGTGTTCAATTCAAATGTCTGTGTGTACAATTAATACAGATTTTCAACTCTTGTGCTCACTCATCCCCTTCCCTCATGTTCCTGTAATAGGCAAAATTAGTGAACCATGTATGTTTCCTATAGTAAATTCTGCAATAGTGAACATGTATGTTTCATGTAAATTCTGAAATATAAGATGTTTACCTTCTAGCATCTGCACATATAACACTACCCAGCTGTAAGGTCTTCTGCAGTTCCATCACTCGTTGTAATTCCCCTGCATAGGCTGGGTGATTCTGTAGCACTAATTCGGACACTCTTCTAGACACCTTGCAAAATGTTTAAACATTTTTATTTTGCATGCAAGAAAATGCACAAAACAAAGGCTGCAAATGGACAAACACTGGGCATGAAGTGTATGATGTATTGAATACCTGAGCTAGCAGAGCAATAATATGTATATGAGTCAATTCTTATGTGTATGTGTGACATGTTTTCCTCAACCTGTCAACACTTATGAATAAGCTTAAAAAGCGATGTTTTCATTTCAAAGGATAGTAAAATGTGGCAAAGGTAAATGTTTTGCATTTTATTAAAGACTTAAGAATGATAAATTAAAAATTAATGGTGAAATATTTTCATATTTCTTCATGCCTTTATTTTTTTAACATGTTACAAATATATACTTATGTTTAAAGATGTGAATACACTGTAATATCAGTGATATTATGCAACACTTAACTATATGTTTTTACTGGAGTTACACTGTCAGCAAGAAAAATTATCATTTTGCAATCTGAAGAAATAAATAGTGATTACATAGGCATTTAGGCATGGAAACTATTTTTTGCTTAAAACATTAACCCTTAGCGCTGCCTTTATGATGCAGGAGGTAGCAGCCAACTGCCAAGGTATGTAGCGTTGAGGTCATGTAAGATATACTAAAGTGGGTGGTATTATAGAAAGGTAGACAGATTTAGCTCTGCAATAATACCAAATAATCTGGACATTTTAGTTGCACTACAAAATAAAGAGGGAAAAACCTAATTTTTGGACCCTATTTTATCCACCCAAAATTGGCCTATGGTCAGATTCAGATTTTGTGTCCAGATTTTAGACTTTATGGCCTCAGATCTAAGGCAGACCAGTCTAAAGAACTCCAACTTTTCACCTTCTGCTCATGTGCGAGCAAATTGACCAATGAAAAATGTGTTTTTAGCACAACTAGGCATTGGGCAAATGGAAAATTGCTTGGATGTCGATGTATTAGGATGTATTCAAAAATAGTTCCATAATGTTTCCTGCTCGAAAACAGCAAAAGCCTCCAGGGGTTAATGTGTTCAGTCATATGACCTGCCAACATTTGCTTATCTACAAAGTTATGTTCCTTGTCAACACAAACAAAAGTGTAGCATATTATTTCACATAAAACAACTTGCTATTGTGGTTAGATACAGTAAAATATTTTACAATATTTAAAAATGTAACAGATTAGGTTATCTCAAACTTATTGTACTATTAAAATACTGCTATTTTATTACAGTCGTATTAATAAGATTCAACTTGTCATGAGGTGAATTTATAAAAAGCTGTTGAAGGATGAATTTAATCTTCATTCAGAAAAAAGATTGGTTGATAAGAAAAAGAAAATACCATAGCAAATACATTTCAATTTGTGGTATATAAAAACGCAAATAAATTTCTGGTTCCACCACTCATTTTAAATTCCATGCCACGCAATTAAATAAATTCAGAATTAATCAAAGAAACAGTGTAGTTTGTTAGGGTAACGCTAATATTAATTATGTAATACTTACCTGCTGTTATTGCATTACTATCACTTGTCCTGGTGCTTGTCTGCAATCCAAGGTGAATTTCCTGGAGAAAGTTGCATATGCCTGCATTACTTACTGTCATTGTACTGAATTAACAGTCCAATAGGAGGCTGATGGACCCAGCACACCATTGGTAATTAGTTAAGTGCTGTTCAGCAAACTAGAGGATAGCACTTTTCACAATTTGCTGGGCTGATATAATTAGGACTAATGCATAAATACCTTCACTTTGGTGCAGCATGGAATAAATGAAGTCATTATTATTATTATTATTATTATTATTATTATTATTATTATTATTATTATTATTATTATCATCATTATTAAAAGTGGAGTGAAACAACCAGAAGGTGGATTTCATGACATCACCTACAGAAGATTTATTTTTAAAAAACCAAGATGCACCAACTGTCATAATTCATTTGACTTTTATTCTCATGAAAGAAAGATCACTCTAAGAATGCTTTTTTGATAGAATAACACACCCAGAAATGGCAGCTATCAAAATACGAGAAGTAACTTTGAGAGGAAGAAATTAACAGTTTCAATCATTTCTCTTTTGATTTATCCAAACATCAAACCTAAATGGGAAAAGGAATCTATCTTCATCATCACCAGTACAGCTGCAACTAGCCAGGGATTTCATTTGGATCAAGGGCAACCAAAGGTCACTGAATTTTGGTCAGAATCCTAGTTGGCAAGAAAAGAAACTGTTTCAAATTTACAACTGAATTTTAAACACCCTTTTCAATCAATAGCGCATGAATTTTCTTTCATTCCCCTCATCAACAGTAGGAAAAAAGGAATACTTCTTTAAGAACAAGATTCCTGAACATAGTCTCACTCAAGGCTTCAAAAAGTGTTAAGATAATGACCAAACAATGCACAATATGTTCCACCAAGACATTAAAGTGAAAGAAACTGCATTCTAAAACTCAAAGTATTTGAACCATCCAAGCCATGGTGAAGCACAAAGAACACTAAAGAGTATTGTAGAGTGCTGCCCTATTTCCATTAATGGTGGAGATTTAGCCAAGATAATCTACAACTGCAGTTAATGGATGGCAGATAAGCTCAATGTTTCCAACTGCATCAATTACAAAATATTCTCCACTTGGTGTCATAAACCTTAGAAACTGATTACCTTCTAGACTGTGATGCAGTTGGCAGACTTGTTCTCAAATTTATCTTGGCAGATATAATGTCTAACATGAACTATGGATTATTGTGTTTGAGGGATCCTCTGTGCTGTGGCAATAGCTCTCTCCTCAGCATTAAATCCCTGGAAGCATTCACCAGTTTAGTAAGCTTGATTGCTGAACCATGACAACAAGGGCTGGTGGCAAGGCTTATAATAATCAGATGCCACATAGTGGTCCTGTGAAGAACCGGAGAGATTGTTCTGAAAGGTGAGAATATCAAGGCATACTGTCATTACCACTTCAGATTGAAATTCTCCACCATCTATGCTCTCTGGTCTGGAACTGAATAAACATAAAATGATAGCTTGTTGTTAAACTTCATCACAAACAAGTATATCATTGGCTTAAGCCCACAGCCAAAAAAGAGTCTCTGCAACCAATTTGCACAGAGAACATTCTGTGAGGACAGCCTTGGCCCTGTCTGGACAGGATGCCTGCCAAAATAGATCTCTTGCCTGGAATAAATAGGATATTGAGGGTAATGTCCTCCGAAACAGCCAACACATGAGGTTGCAGACATTCCAGCAAAAAGAATGGACATGCATGCCCCCTTAATGTCTAAGGTAAGCCATAATCAATGTGACGTTCAAGGCAACCATAACACCTCAATGTATTAAGTGGTGGATGCACACCTGTAATGCTAGAAAAAGTCTGCATTTTCAGGTTGCTTTTATGAAGATAGAATGTTTTCAAAACCATAATCCCTGCAGAACTAACACATAGGTTCTATGTGAGCAGCCCAAATGAATCTGGGCATCAAGGTACTGGATTTGTTTGTTTGTTTGATTAGGATTTTTAACGTAGCTTTTAACAATTTTTCAGTCATATCGCTACGATGTCTGCTGTGAGGCAGTTTATAGTGATGTCTAGCACTGAGGCATCATGCCGCAGACATGTAGCATGATGTCCCACCCAGTCACATTATCCTGACACCAGGTCGACCAGTCCTAACACTAACCTCTTAATGCTGAGCGTCAAGTGAGGCAGCTGTTAGTACCATTTTTGTAAGTCTTTGGTATGACTCGGCCGGGGATCGAACCCACGACCTCCCGCTTCCGCGGCGAACGCTCTAACCACTAGGCCACCGGAGCGGTTCAAGGTACTGGAGAGAGTAAGGTTATGGGGTGTGTATCAGAACTGCAGCCAAAACATGTTTTGATTTAGAAACCAACTCAGAAAGTGACAAAAATCTGGACTCATGAGGAATTCAATACTGACACAGGAACCATGTGATGTTGCCAGTTTGCTAGTAGCAGAAACAGACTAGTCTGAATGTGCAGTTCGTAGGGTAATGACACCATGACAATGAGACAAGAGACAAGGAAGTGTTCTCAAACAGTTCTGCTATTCTGGTACATGAACAGATATTCATTGCACATAAACGAAATTTAGAGATGGGATCAGATCTGATTTCTTAGTTGGGGATTAGGCCCAAATGAATCACAGTCTTCCAACAAAGGGGCTGATTCATCAGTAGGACATATTGTAAAATGTGGCATACAGCCACTCAAAATACAGGATGATGGGAACTGCCAATGACCTTAAAATAGCTGTTGTTACATACATCAACCAGATAAAGGATCTGGGAGGGAAGGTTGGCTGAATGAAAGAACCCATAACTGGAAGACCTTGTGACACAAAGGAGCAGGATTTTCTAGTTGAATGGAAGGGTAGGTATATGAACGTAGACATCCTGGAGTTCTATGGACACTGCCCATCTTGAAGTACTCTACCAGAAATACTTTTTTTAATGGATAAAAATCAATAATGAGTCAAATTTGCCCCTCTTAATTCAAAACACGGAGATCCAGAAACAGTATCTTTAACTTTTCATGTCTGAACCCTCTATACTGACTCCTTCCTCATAAGGGGGCAACCCTCTTTCTGTGAAGATTCCAGTTTACAATGGTGAAAGAGGTGGAGGGTCCAAGAACCTTGATCTAATTGAACAAAAGGTCCATCCTGGCAATTGGAAATGGCTTAGTACAGCAACTTAGCACATTAGGAATAATAATGTATATGACTGACAAAGATTATGCCAAAATACATTTTAATGGTGAAAATTGTGGAGTGGCCAGCAACACATGATCACCATAACAAGTCCAAGGGAAAGAAGGGGAGATAAGCGGAATAATGAAAATAACTAAGGCATCAGACTGAGATCATGTTGTTTTTGTTCTTAGAAGGGATTTCACTTTGGAGTGGCACCAGGAAAAGATAGCAATGCAAAATGGCAAATATTCTACTACCATGCTTATACAATTACTTTTAATTTGATGTTTTTATCAACAAAGTGAAATAAAATGCATAAAAAATTAGTAATTTTCAAATTGTACACATTCTATGATACCATGACACATACAGTACTTGGCAGCAAAATGTCATAGTTCTGTTCAGGCCACTATCTCTCAGTGACAAGGAAGTATGGATGGAAACTGAGTTTATCTTACATGAAAATTATATGACTGCTGAAACAGTGCTCGTCTAAAATAAAACCCTAATTTTCTTCTGGAGTGCTTCGAAAAATGTTATGATTAACTGTTTCAAAAGATCTGCTTCTATAACAAATGAAGCCTGATACTAAACAAAAATGCTAACAGGGATCATGCTGGACTCACTTTTGGACAAAATGAATTCTCATAACTGTTAAAATGAAGTGATGGGATAATACGAAGAAGTGAATAAGAAGTCAAAATTTTTAAAGGCAATTTAAAGTAATTTTACTGTCTCTACAAGTAACATAATACAACACTGCATGAGATACTAATATTTTTGAAAATATTAAAAAGTTTTCTATCTTAAATCTGAAGAACTGCTTCATTATTAGCATTAGATGGTTCACAAAAATTGGTAACTATGCTCATCTAAGGTAAATCATCTCATCCAACAAATTTCATATCACATTTGATATATCTGATAAATTGATAAATCATGTGATATTTTTGATACACTGATCAATCATGTGATATATTTGAAAAATTGATCAATCATGTGATATATTTGATAAATTGATCAATCGTGTGATATATTTCATAAACCCACCAATTTCTTTTTAGATTTAGTCTCAAAACTTCTTTAACACTACAGAATTTGCATTTGGGGTCCAAAAAGTATGGGATTTTAAACACTTCCTAGAATTTCATGTCTGTCTGGTTGGTGGTAAAATATCAATAACACAAGTGCGTATTTGACGAGACTAGAAACTAGTACATTAGCACAGAAGTTAATTTCAAAGCATGCTTCAGCTGTTTCTAAGTACATATTTAATAACCTAAAACTGTTTTGAGGAAAAATATTGGATTTAAATGGGCAAGGGTGAGTGGTTGGCATCAATTCATGTCAAATGACATAAACTTCACTTTCCTGGCATGCTAAAATGTAATTTGATAGATGATGAACATTGGTTATTTTTCTCAAAGCACCCCGAAATATGACCAACAGTTCTGCATGTTCTGCAGGATATATGAAACAATGTGACTAATAAGTAACATCATACTTACACACTGAAGCTGTCTCCGAAGCCATATTCTATCGTTGTCAATTTGCTCAAGCTCTAGTTTTTCAGGAAGTTTCTGGATAAAAAAAGACTTGTTACCATTAAATACAAGACACTAGCTCCCTGATTTAGTGCACCCTGGTTACTTGCAAACCCATTTATAACATTGTGGCAGGTGTAGATCCCAGTTAATCTCATTGAAGAAACCCCAAATTTGACCTCGATTGCTCAACGTGAACAAAATACTATTCAACTGATTGATGAAACAGTGTTTAATTACTGAAAAAAGTAGATGAGCCTGGAAATTTTAACAAACATCATGAATTAACAACTTTTAATAAAAAGTTATATTTTGTTCAATTTACTCTAAAAAGGCATTCTTAGTACAGTATATTTAAAAATAACTGAAACAATATCAAAAATGTAAGTTATGTCTGCTGCTGGCAGCAATTTAAGAAATAAAAAAACAATTTTACCAGTCAGATCAAGTGAATTTCAGTTTCAGTTTTATCTGAAATGAAATCATCATAAATGTATTGTGCCTTCTTGCATTCAAGCATTTGGAGACTGCTACAGTGGCCTAGAAGGTTAAAGCATTAACTTCTGATGCAGGAGGTCACGGGTTTGAACCCCAGCCAAGTCATACCAAATACTTATAAAATTACAAACAGCTGTCATGCTAGGTGTTCAGCATTAAGAGGCCAGTGTTAGGACTGTCAAGATAATCATAATGTGACTGGGTGGGACATCATGCAACATGTCTAGGCATCTGACTGCAAATTTGTTAAAGCTATGTTAAGAGTCCAAAACATGCACACACAAACACACAGTCGTACATTTTTTAGAAGTGTCAACTAACCATCACTGCAATGCCAGTGGATGTTTTCATGAGAACCTAATTTTAAGTGCCAAATTATAGAAGAGTTTGTTGCATTGTTACAATCAATTAAAACAGATCTGCTTTGTTTTATTACATTAAGCTACTCTGTAATTGAGACATAAGAGCAAACAACTTCAACAGTAAAAGCTAATTACTAACAATTATTCTAATGGAAGATTAGGAGGATTTTTGTTTGTTTGTTTGATTAGGATTTTTAACAGACATGTAGCATGATGTCCCACCCAGTCATATTATCCTGACACCAGGCCGACCAGTCCTAACACTAACCTCTTAATGCTGAGTGCAAAGTGAGGCAGCTGTTAGTACCATCTTTGTAAGTCTTTGGTATGACTCTGCCAGGGATTGAACCCACAACCTCTCACTTCTGCTTCGATTATTTCGATTAGGATTTTTAACGTAGCTTTAACAATTTTTCAGTCATATCGCTACGATGTCTGCATTGAGGCAGTTTATAGTGATGTCTAGCACTGAGACATCATGCCGCAGACATGTAGCATGATGTCTCACCCAGTCACATTATCCTGACACCAGGCTGACCAGCCCTAACACTAACCTCTTAATACTGAGCGTCAAGCGAGGCAGCTGTTAGTACCATTTTTGTAAGTCTTTGGTATGACTCAGCCGGGGATCGAACCGACGACCTCCCGTTTCCGGGGCGGACGCTCTAACCACTAGGCCACCGGAGCGGCTTTCACTTCTGCAGCGGACACTCTAACCACTAGGCCACCAAAGCAGTTGAAGATTAGGAGGAGCAATGAAAACAAACTTGTGCGAATGAAAGATGGGCAACTGGATGACAGACAAAAGGAAAGTACAGAAGCTCTTCCAGTACATGACCAGAAGAGCTAAAGACTAAATCCTACTAAGTCTTTCACCTGAGACTGGCAATTTGGTGACAAAGCTATCTGTAAATGTTGGCCAGAAAGAAACCCAAGCATTTTAGGATAAAATCTTTAAAATGTGTTGTGACTTCCTAAGTTTAAGTTGGAAGTGGCAACAATGATTTTCAAAAAGACTGTAACCATGAACCTTATTACTGCTGACAAGTTTGAGGTTTCCAGTCTTTACTGACACACATGTACACATGCCAACATCTGGAATCGTGGGAGTGTGCTGAATAAATAAATAATTAGAAATTAATATGAATGATCTGAATGAATGGAATCAGCATTCAATAAATACATGTAAATGTAAAAGACAAGTTCCATGTCTTTTGGTCCCATGCTACCTCCAATTCAAGTTGACTGGTGTCATATGTCTCATCCTTGAAGTAGACCTCTCCTATTGAATCTATCACCTCTTGTTCTTCCTCTGGGTTTGTGACCTGCTGTTGCTGCAAAACAATTAAAAATTGATTTACTGATGCAATAACTGGTCATTTATGTGCTTGTTTTTTATTATAACAATCAATCAGTCTTCCACAAAAATAAAAACATCCTGTAAAATTTCTTTTAAAAAGAATAATCACTGATAGAAAGCGATGTGAAATTAAAGTAGCAATATAATACTGTTAGATTTAAAGCATTAAATTTTGGATATCAAATGTACTCGCTTATAAGTCATGTACAACTGTAAACTGCATTCCTCTTAGCCAAATATATGTTGTTGTTGTTGTAGGGTTGAACGCTATTTTTTTAGCAAACAATAGGCTGTATATTAGCAGCAGGTAGTAATGGTTGAGAAAGAACCCAGGAAAAACCTTGAAAATAACCACTGACCCACGAGAAACTACTGGCGAGCTTTCTCACATATCCATATTGGCCAAATCTGAGACTTGAACCCACATAGACAAAGGTGAGATGGCAGTGATCCATAACAGACAGTGCTTTTGACCACAGGGCCACTTGCGGCCCTCTAGTCAAATATATACCATCACATAAGAGTCACTTTTTAGAAAAGTATGGAAAAAGTACAATGTCACTAAATGTCCATAACATAATAGCTCAATGAGTAAATAAAACTTGATAAAATTTGCACAAATTGAAGATCACTGATTACTCCTATCAAAGACATAATGAAAAGTTATGTCTGTGAAACTTTTCAGTACGGCAAAATTATTGAGATCACATCAGCTGTCTGCAAAGGATAATCTGCACAACAGATTTAATGTTGGTTGTAAAGTGTTGAAAATTTGTGGTGTTTTTTTTCATATTCTTTAACAGGACTGTAACAGTGATTATACAAATGTCATCAGCAATTCTTTTTCATTATTTAATAAAGAACAGAAGTTGCATATAATTTTACAAAACTTTGTTACTTTACATTCAGAGTTCACAGCGATATGATACAAATGGGTACCATGTGATATCATACTGATGACATCATAATTTAATAATCACATTATTTTGAGCTGTGCAGTAAAGATTGAATTACCTGCATCTTTCATTTTTTAAGATTTTACTTTCTGGCATCAGATTTGTGGAGCATCATGTCATAGTATCACATGCTATTATAAAATCATGCAAAGAAATGATTGTTGTTGTTCTTGCTGGGATTAACACCATTTCTCAGCACAAGATAGGCTCTACATGGCAGCCAATATAACTGGTGGAAGAAAACCCCCAGGAAAATCCTGGGAAGAATAACCAACCCGTGGGAACCTACTGGCATGCTCTCTCACACACCAATATTGGCCAAGCGAGAGACTTGAACCCACATACAAAGGTGAAAGTGCACTGATCAGTAAAGATGTACACTTGGGGCCTCCACATAAGGGTGTAATATCATTCAATGATCTGTAATAAGTGATAAACAGAATTTTACACTGTTGCCCATTTTTGCTTAATTTGTGAAACTGACTGAATTGTTTAAGACTATCACTTGCCAATGCTTACAAATGTAGAAATTATTTACTTCATGTCTCAGATCAAATGAGTACACTTGAATGATCCTTTACTGAAGTTTAAATGCAAATCAAAATGCAGTTATTACAAAATTGTCTATGATGGTGTCAAAAGTTTTTTTAAAATATAAATCAGACTTATTTTAGAACAACTACTGCCAAACATATGCATCATACTGGTTTATAATTCTAGGGGAAGAGAAAATGGAGTCCTTACAAAGATAATTGCCTAACAACCAAAAATCGGCTGATCATGAAATCTGGGTCAGCAGGATGTAGTAATTTCTTCCAATGTTGTTAATTACATACAGTATGAACTCAATTTTTAAGTTTCTATATTTGTAATACCTTCATTCATATTTGTAAGCATGTAACCATCATTTCAGCAACTATCAAAAGGCCTTTAACACCAGTATGCTTTCTCTAAAGTCGATCAAATTCTGTTTAGCAAAATTGTTGCTGTGTTTTTAAACAGTATTGTCAAAATGCCCTTTTTTGTTTTTTATTAATAACAACTATATTCGATGGCTGATCATTATCATTTGGTCTATTTTTAGCAACACTGGCCATGACAGAACAGTATCAGTTTCATAAATATGATTGCCCTTCATGTCAGAATGATTTCTCTCAAATTTCTGGTCAAATAATCTTTCAGCAGTTTTGCAAATTTTATGATTTTTCTAGATTTAGTAATGGCAGATATATTGTAAAGTGAAATGGCATGTTTGCAAGTCCTTCATCCCAGTCATTAATTGGTATGTTTGCAAGTCCTTCATCCCAGTCATATTGTAAAGTGAATTGGCATGTTTGCAAGTCCTTCATCGCAGTCATTTTTGTAAAATGTTGTCAAACTCTGGTAAGCAGTTTCCAAAAGTAATTTGAATTTTTTTTAAACATTTTTAAATTTTGCCAAATTTGGCAGTGAATTGGCAGCATTGCTACCAGTTGATATACCTAGAAGCTTTCTGTCTAATTCAATTCTATCAATTTCTGTTGGCAGTAAATTGGCAGCAGCTACAAGCTGAGCTACAAGTTGATATGCCTGGAAGTTTTCTGTCAAATTTGGTTAATATTTGTTGAGCTTTTTTTTTAAATGAAGTCACTTGAAGGTTTTCTTTTTTAGTATCTGATGGAAGATTGGCATCATTTCTACAAACCTGCAAACCCTCCAGGCCCAGAGAATCCTATGTCAATCTCTGTTTAGTACTTTTCCTATGAAGTCATTTCAATTTTTTTCTATTTTTTAATAGCATCCACATTTTATGGCAGATCAGCACCATCTGTACAAATTTAAATCCCTTTTAATGCCAGCATGTCTTTTGACAAGCTTGATTAAATTTTCTTGAGCAGTTTTGTAGAACAGAAGTTCTTTTTCTATTTTTCATACTAAGTATGATAAACTGATTCAAAGACCAGGCATCATTGATTATGATACCAGTTGGTGACATATACTTTAGTTCTGGTTTACATTCATGTTTATAAAGGATTAAATCAAATTCAGTGGTGTTTATCAGATTTTGCAATGTGGTGGTTCATACTAGTGCCGAATGCATATTTTGCCAAACAATTGTGATTGCTGGTAAGCATTCTCCAGATAGCAAAAAGTGTCTCTACATATGTAACATTATTCTCAATGGATGATGCTTCTTATGGGGCAGTAGTTCTTTCCGGGTGTTCTCCCATGTTCTTCCTCCGCCATTATACTGGCCGCTATGTATAGTCTATCATGTGCTGAAAAATGACATTAAACCCTAAAACAACAACAAATGGACATCATCAATCCATGATCCAGAATCACCTTGCAATTAGGTCGTAAATGTTTGTTAGGGTAAAAAATTAAGTTTAAAAATAAATATTCATCACTTTATAAGTACAATCCAACTAATGTGTTGTAGATTGTGCCATACTCCATATTCTCAGACTTTCTTTCTTAGCATAAACAAATATACATGCAATATATAAGATCTATCTTTTATAATTTAATAACTGTGATACAATCTTGCTGTCCTCAATCTAAACAAAACAACAAATAATGAAACAAATGTTAACATTTTCAGAATATATACTTTTAAAAACAGGAAAAAAGCTCAAATTTATCCAGGAAAAATTACATTATTTTCCAATAACTTCAGTCTTTTTAATAGACTACAATTTTTGCAGCTATACAATAATGACCAAACAAACAATAATCCTTCCAGCCAACCTTCCCCATCAGCATTATAAGACTCTGGTTTTGATTTATGCACAGAAATATTAAAGACAGTGACTGGCCATTTTCTAGTTGTGCTACAAAGAGTAAAATGAATGAATAGGCATTACAGTTGCAATCCATGTTCTTGTTTGCTTACTTACATTAAATTTGGTAAAAGAAGGCTCCCTCTGAAAGTCATCATGGCTTATCTTTTCTTCAACTGGTGACTGTTGTGAATCCTGTAATGAATGTGATACAATTAATCACAACAACTGGGCTGTACAACTCTTATGTATATATGTAAATGCTGCTCTTATTGGATGCATGCAAAAATACTGTCATTTGTGATATCCTAATGTTTTGCCAATACACCATGCACCAAGTCTTAAGTTTGCACTCTACAGATATTAGGTACATACTTGTGACAGAAAGACAGGTGTAAGGTAATTTCCGTATGCACAATGAAGAGACTATTGGCATACTGTATCTCCATGCTAATTTCATGTAATTTGGATAAAATATCTTTACATGATGAAGTTGTGGAAATCATGAATTATCTTAGCACGCAGCTGATCAAAATGGCTGCTCCCATATGCTCAAAAAATCAGCCTGAACAAGTACAAAAACTTTAGCAGTTATTAAAATAGAAGAAAAATAATTTTGACAGCTTATGAAAGTACACTGAATGAAGAAACAAATATACAAAAGGTATGAAAAGTTAATGGCTTCTTTTTTCTTCTTCTTCTACAGATGACTTTTTTGACATCAGGAAGAGAAAAATGACCAAGCAGAACTAGCATAATTTTTAAAGCTTCACATCTAAGGTAAGGACAAGCTGTATACTTTATAACCCAAATTACACCCATCAATCATATACATGTCATGAACATATGCAAGGCTGCATATCTTGAACTGAGATACATCAGTTCCATTCATAAATATCTTTCTGTTGATGCCACTAAAACACTTGTGTGTTCATTATTACTTTCAAGACTGGACTATTGTAACTCAATTCTGTCTGGTTTGTCATAATATTTACTCCAGAAACTTCAAAAAGTTCAAAACTTAGCTGCACGGATCATCTTTAGAGTACCTTGATCAGAGCACACCTCACCACTGCTCTGTACCCTACATTGGCTATCAATTCGATACAGAATCAAACACAAAATGTGTTCTCTGTGCTATGTTTCACTGACAGATTCCAGTCCAACATATCTATCCAGCCTCACCCATGTGTATACACCACTGCTCTGTACCCTACATTGGCTATCAATTCGATACAGAATCAAACACAAAATGTCTTCTCTGTGCTATGTTTCACTGACAGATTCCAGTCCAACATATCTATCCAGCCTCACCCATGTGTATACACACACACACAAATTCTTTCTTAAAAGTATGGAGAAAACATAAAATGTTTATTATCAATTTGGGAATGAGATATATGAATAATAAAAGACAAATGTGGTGTTTCTCTTAAAATTTTATATGTATTTTTCTTTTACACAAAAAAGTCGATTTTACTACTTAAAAGTATGAAAACTAGTGTGTAAAAAGTTTGTTCTGGAATCTCGCAAACGTTTTTTCCTTATTGGCTGCAGACTATACCATATGGCTATTTTTTTTTTTATTGCCAATATTGTTGGCTGTTTAAACATGTAAATATAACCATTGGTTTGGAGTGGATAAATTCAGAGGCCCATGAAAGGAAGCCACAAACTGGATACAAAATACACTGAAATGTATCTATTGTTACATAAACAAATTCTTTGTCCATATTAAACAGTACATTGTTATATCATAATCAACTTATCTTGACATCTAGCATGAGTACTGTATGTTGTTAGATATCCACTTTTTTGCTGTTTACATTTCTGATCATGGAGATCAACCGGACAAGGCATTATCTTGTAATCTATCTTTTGTCAGATTTTTTGCCACTCACTAGTAATTAATATATTTACAAAGACTGACATTTGTATGTGGATGTAAGTAAAACTCCTATTTTTTTCACTCAGAATGAAATCCTCCAGAACACTCACATTTTCTGTAATAATAAAGATCATCAGATGAACACCTGCTACTCTATCATCTGTTGAACTTTGTTAAATTTCTGATGTATGTGTGGAAGACAGCATCACACTGCTGCCACAAATGTTTAAAAAAAAACCCACATCTTACTTATTGGATTATTCATTAGGCAGAGAGAAACAGTAAAACTAGAATAGACCAAACGACAGCAAATTCTTTTTTAAAAATGTACCCACATAAAATAGTTTGCTGAAACGTCAAAGGAAATATATTACCTTTGAAGCACTGCTTGTTATGAAAACATACTCAGCAAATGGAGAAAAAAAATCAGTCTCAATCATGCAATACAATTATTTGATGTTGCATCCACAATAAGAAACGGGCATTTGTTTGGTTCTCCAAAGCTGTCCTTTAGCACTGACTTCAATAAAGCATGCAACCTTCATCAAAGAAAGCTGGCTACAATCTTCAATAAAAACAAAGAACTTTTCTTCAAAGGAAGTCAGTACCAAACTTGAATCAAAGCAATGGAATCTGGTGGATTGTTTTGCATTTTCCAATGCAAATGGAACAAGTTAACTGTGATGTGAAAATTTCATTTTTGCAGGGAAAGTGTTTATGCTTATGAACACTACCAAAAGTGACTTAAAATGCGAAGTTTTACCAACTTGGGTTGTACTGAAAAGTAAATGCACTTTGTCGATTGTTACACGATTGTACTATGTTTCTTCCACAAAATTCAGACCAATATGACTGTGATAAAATTACTGAATACTTAATCTCTTTATGGACTTACCGGTACTTGTATTGTATGACGTGACTTTTATAACATTGTCGTAAAAACAAATCGGCAACCTCAATATTTTTTCTATAATTTTAACAAAATGTCACCAGAACAAGTAGTGAATATTTTTCTTAAGTCCGTTAATGTAACAGGCAAGGAAAATTGAAAAAGATGGGATAGTTATTACTTTATTGACAACAAGCAATACAGCCATAATATTACAACATAAATCATTACATGACTGTTTTGCACTACTTCCATAGTCTTTGCATCTCGCATCACCACTAGTGCATAGAAGTCACCTGAAATAAATGCATTATCAAATGTGAAATATCTACTTTCCTGACATATGCAGTCTCTCTCTCTCTCTCTCTCTCTCTCTCTCTCTCTCTCTCTCTCTCTCTTTCTCTCTCTCTCTATATATATATATATATATATATATATATATATATATATATATATATATATATAAGGAAACATTGGGTATTATGCAAATCTATATTATGTGTTATTTTCCAAAAAAAAGTTTTGTAAGGAACTTTATTTAATGACATTGTAATAATAAAACCCTATGATCATGCTTTGCAATATAAAAAGTGACACATAATGTGACTGTTGATTTGATGCATTCAGAAATTAATTGCCCCTCCCATTTATGGCTAGCTTCACAAAGTATATTTCTGTCAACCAGGAGTTCAGAAATTTATTTTTGCCGCACGTTACATGCTTTACTAGTAGTGAAATGCTTCCCAAATCCCAAGAATGATCACTGAATGCTGTAGATTTTTTCTTGACAAACAAACTAGGATCACCATTCTCACCAATGAAACTTATGCAAGTCAACACCTGGCATTAACAATACATAACATAAATATAAGCTTTAATTACCATCGATAAACTAAAAGAAGAAATGAAGAAACATCACACAGAGCATAAATGCACCATACAAAAATTATTCAGAATAAATATGTTATTCTTAGTAAGCTTTGTTATATGTATATATGAGTTAACAATAAGGAAATAAGATGCGATATAAAATGTGGGAAATAGTTATCACATGTATGGTAGCTTGAGATCACATTTGAACTGTTAACATAAATTTACACCAATTTTAGGCATTGTTAGTTATAACAAAAAAGGGTATTGTTTATTTGTCAATCAACTGCTAATGCTACAGGCAGTTTCTTTGAAGTATAAGGAAGAGGCTTGAGTCTAACCTTTAGCTATTGTGCAGTCAGAAACGATGTGTCTTTTGAGAATTTAATGTGTATTGGACCCACAAAAAAATCTGTGAATACATGTATTTAGTGAAAATGATGCTCAAATATGCTTAAAAACTTCCTGATGGTAGGTCTCAATCTGCATGTTTTTGAATCCAATCCCCAACTTGGTTTTTGAAAAGATTTTTTTTTTGCATAACAATCTAGAATAACTGATCAGTATTAACTAAATTTATTCAACAACTATTTTAATTCTTTGGAAATCTTTCTGTACATTCAAAACTTCAACATAGAAGTGGGATTTTTCATTGAAACATATTTGGATTTATTGTAATTGAAAGGACTTTTTGGAAATAGGATTTCATTCACCATGCTGTAAGTTAATTTAATTCTTTCACTCCCGTATTTGTAGAAACTATTTTCAATTTTGCAAAACTTGTTTGGTTTGTTTTTATTGTGTAGTTTAAGACCCTGGAATCATAACACAGGATTGATGGCAAAAGTAAAAGATAAATGAGTGAAATTACCATATATCACTTACCATGCCTGGAATCCTGTTTGGTGACACAATCATTCTTCAAAACATCACAACAAGTTATAAATGAATTGATGATTTGTGCCTTGATAAATATATCACAGAACATCTGCATTAACTTTATATCATATTTCAGCCACAGATGGCCAAGTATCCAACTGTCGAGACATTTTCTGGAACTTTTTACTCATTCATCATAATGTGGTGTTGCACTTGAAACATTATACCATTGCTACATGTAGATGATGTTGAACTATCCAGTAAAACATCGGGTTCTGTGACTGTGTTGTCTGATGAATTTGCACTAAATCCAAATGCTGTTAATTTTGTTAACTTACTCTTAGGATGAGATAAACATCTAACTTGCGTTTACCCATGATAAAATTGCACTGTTGACAGAATATAATTCTGATTAAGATTATTTCAATTTGCTTTATATTTATTAACAGCAATTTGTACTTCAAAGATAATCAGTTTTCTCTGAATTTTCAGCAAAACTACATTACTGGTACATTTAAAAAAAAGAAAGAAGGATTAGCCATCCTTCAATTAATTGCAGCTGGTTCTGTTCACATCTTCAGAGGTCAGTCGATGGTAGGTATAGTTCGGTAGAATGACTGAGTAAATCACAGCATACAGTACTCAGGGCAGATTTTTACATAAATGGATTATGATGTACCATTGCACTGTAACGATGGGTTAGTCAATACAAAGGATGCGTGTATGCAACAAATTCCAATGTATTGTGTGTTCAAGTTCATAGCTCCTTTTGTGGTCCCTTTGTGGTCTCCACTCCAAATCCATGATTGCATGTACAAAATTAAACAGCCAAAAACTTTTGTTGCGAAGAAGAAAAAAATTGCCAGAAGTTTTATTTTGTCAACAATAAGGAAAAACAATCGCAATTAGCAGCATTGGTGAAGCCCAGGAAAATCACTGATTGTGGATTCAAGTATATGATGAGATTTGCGGGTGAGTATGGTACACAGTGTTGATACTCTGTTCATGCTATACATTAAACATGTATACATAAACAGTATTCATATAAATGTACAGATTAATGGTTCTCTAAATAAAGTAAACTATTATATATGCCTTCTCTGTTTTTACTACAGTGATGAAGCATTATTTTACTGCCCACATTTATTACCTACACCCCCCACTGCAAATGTTTTGGTGTACATGCATCATTTTCTTCAGCTATCTGACCTGGTTGCTTATAACATGGTTTGATCTATAACACGGTCAGATTCCATGGCTCCCAAAAACCGTGTTATAGCGAGGTCACGCTGTATCAAACTATAGAGCACACCTTAAACAGGTATGAAAGCCAAGCAAAAGGCAACAAAAGAGCAAAACAGACAGAAGTAACATTTATTTTGATGGAATCAAATTTCTATATTTAAAATTCAACAATGAGAAAATTAATCTTTCCATAGAAAAAAAATGGCTGACAGAATTTCATTTTTATACAGAACATTAGTGATGGGAAACAGTCAGAAATTCATAATCGATAAATGGGTCCCCTTAACCAACTGATCATCGATTATAATCGATTACTAAGAGCAAATTTTAATTTTTGTTAAACAGGTATATCTTTGATCAAGATAAGAATACCTACAGGAATTAAATTTTACTGAATAAATTTAGAAGGAATTCCTTATAAAATACCAGGACAATGAAAAGATCATAAATGTCTCATTCTATCTGTGAGAACAAGCTATGAATAGTCTAATATCCTTTTGATATGGACCCCAAGGATTAAATCCAAAAATCATTATCTTCTCAAGTATGGTTATCACATGGGCAAGCTATGTACCAAGTTTGGTGACTTTCCACACAACAGTTTATGAATAGAGGAAGTTACAGAGAAAAAGTATCACAATATACTGTACCATATACATGTATATGTATACTTTCGCATATAAATTGGATCCAACTGCAAACTGCATAGACCCAGATCTGATTCAGCATAATATGCTGGCAGATATGGGTCTATGCAGTTTGTCGCGAGTAATCACTGTCTGCTCCCAGCTCATACATTTTTGTCTGGGTAAATTTATAAATCTGGCTGTTGGTGTTCTTGAGTGTAGTACACATGACATCTGTGTCTATGATGGCCTTAGCAACTGTCAAACTGATGGTGAGGGGCCCTGATTGGCCGAGTGGTCTAAACGCTCACCGTTACAGATCGCTGCCATCTCACCTCTGTCTGCGTCGGTTCGAGTCTCAGGTTCGGCTAATGTGGGTATGTGAGACAGCTTGCCAGTAGCTTCTCATGGGTTGGTGGTTCTTTCCAGGGTTTTCCAGGGTTCTTCTTCCACCATTAACACTGGTCACCATGTACAGCCTATCTTGTCCTGAAAAATGGCGTTAAACAGTAAAAACCCTACAACAACAACAACAAAAACAACATCAAACTGACGATGACATCCAAAGCCAATTATCTGGGAATCACCAGTGATAGCAACCCATCACAGAAAAATCATATTGACTCAGTTACAAAGACGGCTAATAACACCATAGTGCACCTTCATAGAAACCTGTCTACATGTCCTTAACAAGTAAAATCAACTTGCAACAAATCTTTTGTATGTCCAGAGTTGGAGTCTGCATCAAACATTTGGGACCCATCTACCAAAGTAACCATTGCCAAACATGAAGCAGTATAACGAAGGGTGGATTGGTTTACTATTGGTGATTATCCCCCAAAAAAAGTATTGTCACCATTGTAATCCAACATTTGGGATCAGACAACAAGTAAATTTTTTTATGATGTATCAAATTGTACACCAGCTAGCTGACATTCCAGCAGCACCATACCTCCATCAGATTTGGACATACATGCAGATTTGTCATCCCCTTCAACAGAGTCAATGCATACAAGGACTCCTTCTTCACATCGGAAATCTGCCTGTGTAGTCCTACAATGTAAGACATTCAACCCTGTGATTTATGTTTTTGGGTGTCAAGGTCTTACTGCCAAAATAACAGTGCTGTGTAATATGTTTCAATGTCAGTTAACATCAGAATAATAATTCAATTTGTCAGGAATATCTTGAACACTTTGCAGTCCATATTGATGCTTTTCAACAAATTAAAGTCACACTTTTTCAGTCAGACTTACTTAATCTGATGTCCTTTTCTAATAAATTCAAATACTCAGACAAGCAAATTGCTATGTTCTCAGTTCTGTTGATGTGGAATGTGATGGAAGCCATGAATACCGAAATCAGTTAAGAGGATGATAAGAATCTTGAATGAAACAAAGCTATCTAAATACTTTCTTTAATATTAATATATTATTATTTCATTAAAGAAACAAAATTCACCTTGCGCTAATAGAAAAAAAGATGTCAGAGTAAGTAAAATTTGACTAAAACATTATGACTTGAAGAAGAGTGTCAATGCGGACTGCAAAGTGTGTGAGATATAACTACAGATTTAAATTTTTTTATGATGTTGGTGGACATCAAAACACTCTACACAAGTGCCAGTATTTAGGCAGTAAGACCTCAACCCCAAACAGAAAATATCAGGGTTGATGTCTCTCTTACAATATAAGACTATCACCTGTGGAACTCTTTACCACACAAACTAGTCAATGCTTATTTCATTGATGCCTTGAGAACAGTGGTTGGTGCAATGATCACTTAACTCTCGACCAGGGATGTTTTCAAACTGTTTTTAGCTGCACTTGGACCTCCCACCAAGTATACATAACATAGTGCACATAATGTGCGAGTATGTTCCAGAGGAACCCAGTACATTATTGAAGACGTCGCTAAGACCAATCAAACGTTCAGGCTGGCAGATAATTCCAACTTTAAAACAACATTTCTGGCAATAAAAACATTGAAATATTGTAGCAAAATACTGTGTTTTAAGGCAAAATCACTGACAAATGCAAGTGCGATGTATTTTCGAGGTTGGATGAATGACAAAACGTAATAAATTCTCTGGTGTGAAAAAAATGTGCAATAATATAGAGTTTGTCTTCGCTCTGAAAATATTACTTTTATTATTTTTACTCATTTTTAATTATGCTTACGTCCGGTACCTATGGTGTTTAAATGTACATACATAGCCCCTCCCACTGTTCTCTGAGGACTGCTGTTGAACCTCAGAACAATTACCCACAGAAACTGTTGGCAATTTTAAACAATAACAGTTTTTAAAATGTGACCTGTTTGTGTATCAAGGACTTAAGCTTCTTCTTGAGGTCCATGGTATTGAAACAAAGTACTATTTTGTAACGCTACGATTAAAACTTGTCACTTTGTCGTCCATATTGAAAACACTAATATTTACGCAGGATTTGCGGGTCAGTTCCCGGATTAGATTAAATGACTGGCGCATTGAAGCTCTCTCTCTCTCTCTCTCTCTCTCTCTCTCTCTCTCTCTCTCTCTCTCTCTCAATAAGTGTGGTTTTGTAAAGAACGATATTTATTTAGATTTGTTTTAGTGAACATATTATTACTGTACACAATTTTCTTTTTAATATATCGACTCTTTAATTTCTTTCTTAATTTTTTTCAAATGCATATATTTCCTTATATCTCAACGTTCTTTAGCCCATCCATCTATCGACGTGTTCGGTGCAAGGCACTTTTTTGATATCGATAAAATGACTCCGTAAATAATGTATGTAATTTTATTGCTTAATAGACCTTTAATACAAATTAAAAAGCACTATTTTGTACCAAACTCTTTAGAAAACCAGATGCATGGAGATAGTCCCAAGGTGTTGTAATGCCAAAAGTCAAAATCAATATACATCCAGGCATTTAGTTTTATTTTGTCATCTAATAATTTCTTTTTTTCTCTCTCCATTTCTTCTTTCAATATACGAGTTCCTTCGAACAACATTGTATTATTTTTTTGTTGATTGACTTTGTATATTGAAATCTCAGGCCTAACGGTTTCAATTCCATTATTTAATGCGAAAGTACTGTTCTTTTGAAACCCTTTGTTCTCAATCAGTTAACTTATTTATTTTAAAGGGTTCGTTTTAGTGTCAATTTCAAACAAGGATACCGCACAGAGGTTATTAATATTTTCTTGATCTGCATGATATTTCATATCACTTTAATATTGTTCAACTTCAGTTCAAACCAGGACATGTAAGATCCCTTATCCTTTTGATCTTAACATTCAGATATGCAATAGATAAATCATATTTTTTAAAACCAATGAATCATCTTGCTTTCATTTTTTAAGATTCTTTGTGGCATCGAGTTTTATTTTATTTTTAAATTTCTGATAAATAAAAACATTTCTATCTAAGATGTCTTATTGTTCAAGTCAGCCATTTTGTGCTAAAATCAGTTTTATCTATTTAATTTCTTGGATATTTAAGAGTATTTTATTGCGAAAATTCTTTCATAATTGTTCCAGTTCTTATGTAAGGTATTGTAACTATGAAGAGATCTTTAATTTCTCCGATAACACTTAATCATATATCGCATCTTCCGATTCGATTGCATCAATTGACTAGCTTTAGGTAAACTATTTCTCTTTCTCTTACTCTTTGCTGCGCTTGCAAAGCAACAAAGTATCTTGGCTAGTTGTTTATTTATTTTTTCTTCTCACACGTCCCATCTTGACCTTGAGAACAACCAATCATTTTATTATTGTGTTTGATTAGAATTTTTAACGTAGCTTTAATAATTTTTCAGTCATATCGCTACGATATCTCCAGTGAGGCAGTTTATACTGATGTCTAGCACTGGGGCATCATGCCGCAGACATGTAGCATGATATCCCACCCAGTCACATTATCCTGACACCAGGCCAACCAGTCCTAACACTAACCTCTTAATGCTGAGCGTCAAGCGAGGCAGCTGTTAGTACCATTTTTGTACGTCTTTGGTATGACTCGGCCGGGGCTCGAACCCACGACCTCCCGGATTCGCGGCGGACGCTCTAACCACTAGGCCACCGGAGCGGTGTTGTTTAATCTCTGGAGCAGAGATGAAGTTTTGGTAGATTGCCTTCTGAAGGTGAAGAGACACTTCACGTCAGCGAAGTGGGTGACGTTTGAGTTGCTTCCCTCCTGTATAAAAATTTGTCATATCTTATTGCCGTACATTCTTTCCATCTTTTAACTTTGTATATGCGATTTTGTTTGTTGTGTAGAGATATGTCTTGTTCTAAAAAAATCCCCTTAGCATCTCTTTTTTATATGTGTTGTATAGTATGTCAGTGTGTGCCAGCCAATGGTGATCCATTTGACAAATACAGACCATTCCGTGTTGAAATCATTTTCTAGCTTCGTCATCCAATATGTAGGCAGCTGATTTTTCGGTTCACCCTTCTTCCAGCAGCTTATTTTAAATGCCCCCCCCCCCCAATCGCCGCTAAAATAAAAAATTTCCTCTGGAGAAGTGAAAGTAGCGGCAGAAAGCTAGTAATATGGTTTAAGTAAAAAAGTAAATGACTTTTATCTTGTTTTTGTACATGCCCTAGATTCTACAAGTTACAGCAAATGGAGCAAGAACATAAAAAATTTCACCTTTCAACCACTCATTTGATCGTCAAAAGCATGTTAGTAATGAAAAATGATACTCCGCAAAATTGTAAACATGCTCTGACAAATAAATAAATTTATTATCTCATGCATAAAGTATAATCATAAATACTGATATTTGATTGATCACAAACAAATAAGTTATTTTTTTTTACCGAATGTATATTTAACCAATAGATTCTTCCCGAAAAGGTCACTAGCAGACGATATTCTGCCCACTTTATCTGAAAGATGATCACTCGGGCAGTTTCTCCTATATGCGACCACCAAATTAAAGCATTTTGAACGGTAGGCGTGACACGTGGACATTTAGTTTCACATATAGACAAGGCACACGGAAGTAAAATCAACGTATAAATTACAAATAAAGATACCAACAGAACGCCCGAATATAGTTATGTTTATGTATGTTTTACAACAGTATCTTGAGATTCAATGAATTTATACAAACTTCCAAAGACCTCAACGCTCAACGGTAAATATGACAGCTTATGAGAAATATGGTTGCTGATGACATTCTTCGGTGACTATCTATGCAGTCATTTATTATACGACCTGATAATTTTCAAAGATCTCATTTGAATGATATTGCTCTGATCGAACCATGATTTACAAAGAACACGTGAGGACAAAATAAATACAAGTAAGATTAAACTAAATATAGACCTGCTGTATTGACTCTTGAGTTTTCAAACAAAGGAGACTAATGACTTGTCATACATGCGGAAATGCTTATTTTGTATTCTGTAGGCTAAACATGAGGGCCATTGGACAAATAGATTATTGTTTTACGGCATTACGCCATTTAATTAAAACACAAAATAAAACACTTAAAAGTAATATCAGTCAATTTTCATAATTTAAAAATTGTAACTGTATTTCCCTTTTATCTTTCACAATAGTTTGCACATGAAATGTCCATTTGTAAATCCCGCAAGTGCAATCTATTTCGTACACGATTGCAATTTAGTTATCTTCTCGTTTATTCTTATACGTGTGTATATTGATCCATTTGGTAATTATCATATTTGTTTTTTCTCGGTACATTTGTTTTACCTATAATTATTTTTTTATCATTCGTTATTGCATTGTGTCATTGCTACGTTCAATCCTTCACTCACCGATTATCTTTGACTTTCATTTTCATGTCCTGTTCTCTTTACTTTCTTTTCTTATTCTTTCTTTTTTAGTAGTGTTTTATTATTATTTGTTTCACATTTTTGCGATCATTGTACTCATTTGACTGATGATAAATCGCTTACAGAATTTTAGTAACTGTAGGTTTAACTTTCGTGTGAGTTCACTGTAGAGGTTTCATTTTAATTAGGTTGGGGTGGGGTGCCCCCAATATTATATAAATTATTAAAGAAGATCCACCCTGGCTCGTTTTTGTCAGAAATTGATTTCCTTTGATCCGAACACAGAATTCCACCACACACCTGTGAAACGTGTGATGACAATTACTACGTAACTGACTTTGGCAAAATAAGTCAGTAGTTTTACGGTCATGTCAGTTAACTATCTAGACACCTCATGTTCGCCGATTTGACCTTCATACATATTTACGGTGCGAAATTATTAGCCCCAGGGTCTAACATATACAGGTTGAAATCTGGTTAATCCTTAAAACGTGACATCCACTTAGGGTCTTCTTCGTTTCGTATAAGTAGGTCACCAGACTGCATAAAACGTTTATTTGAGGTCACTTTTCCTACTGTTTCTACAACATATAGTGTCAATTTCACGCAATATTATGAATATGTTCATATGAAGAACGTTGAAATATATCAACTGGTTAAATTAATCATCGCCTATGGTGGGACAGGGTATGGTCTGCACAGTCTGATAATGAGTTTTATAACAATCGAATAATACAAGAAGACACAGGTTTAGGGTACTTCTTTCAATGAGTTGTCAGCGGACTTATCAGTAGAAGAAATAGTGCGCATAAATTAGAGCATTAGATGATGAGTGTTATCAATTGTGGATGGCAAAGTAAAACAACAGAAACATACAACAGAATCCAAATATTTCGTTTTAAAAACTGAAAATAAATGCTTCGTTGTCCATTTTCAGGTGAAAAAGGTTTTTACTACAGATGAAAACGTCAGAAGATGTTAACATTTCTATGTTTAAAGTTAAGAAGTTAGGCTAAAGCATGCAACTGGTGGAGATTATGTTGTTTTGGTGGTATTTTTTATTCCTAGTTATACAGTGTTACAAGTGGATAACAGAAGGTTATAATAATGGTTTACTAAAGTCACTGAATTCATCTAAGATTTAATAAATGCAACCACAGACAACTCGCTTCTAATATTAAGTCAGCAGCAGGTCCGCGGAGAAGATTTGTGGACGCTAGGAAAAATTCTTCAGTATCCCCTATGCAGTACAAACACAATTTTCTCTACTATTTCGGTGGGCCCTCTGACTGTTGTGAACCCTATGGAATTTTTCCTAGTAGCCTTACCCTGTCCGTGGCCTGGTTACCAGTCGGACAACAAAGAAACAGACCATACGGCAATAAGAATTATATAGACAAGCATACAATTAAAAATGCGAGTGATAGAAACAAGCTTACAGTTCCAAATGCGAGTGATAGAAACAAGCCTATAGTTCAAAATGCGAGTGATACAAACAAGTGTACAATTCCAACATGCGAGTGATATATTTAAGCCTACAGTTCAAAATGCGGGTGACACATACAAGCGTACAGTCCAAATGCGAGTGATACAAACAAGCATAATGTACCTAATACTATAAATTATGAAAGAAATAAACAAACATTGTGCCTGCTGGAGATAGCGCAATCTACTGGTGTGTGTGTGTGTGTGTGTGTGTGTGTGTGTGTTATTATAGATTCACGTATTAATTTTCTAGTCGATAAATTAGCATATAAATTGATCTCCAACGTCGTATTTCTCTACAAAAAATGCAAATTGCAGCATAATTGCAAATAGATAACTAATTAGTGCATTAATTTTTAACTTTATGTTATTAATATTTTATCTTAAATTTCTTTCTCTTTGTGTTAAATGATAAAAAAAAGTTTTGCTCTTCAGCTTTCATTACTGTGTAACAACTCATATAATTTAGCCTTTTTAGCTGGATCTTGTTCTTCAGGAATAGTTATGTTCTTTATTTTTTACATTGTTGTAAAGAAAGTCAAGATCGGTTTTAATTAATTAAATTTTTAAATTTACTACATAAGCAACACACCCATATTGTTTCAATTTTCTCTCTTCTTTATCAGTAAACAATTTATGATCAAGTCCTGCTTGTCTTGTTAGTAAATAACACAGGTTGTTTGTTCGGGTTTGAGGTCCAGACACAGCTAGGTTACGACCTTATGATATTCTAGAAAAGACCGTCCATAAATGATGTCACGCACCTTGGTGGGGGAGGTGGGTCACACATTTGTGACGATGTGTGACGAGGGGGAAGAAGGTGTTTAAAAAATATGACGTCACATAAAAATGCGCAACTTTAAATAAAAGTACCACTTAATTTTTTGATTGCTTACAATTTATTTAATGATGTTTTAAATAGCTTCAAGCGTGTCGTGCATATGCTCAAAACAAAATGGATTCGTATTCGAACTAACAACAACCCTACTACCCCTCCAATAGTTTTTTTTTCTCTTCCAAATAGCATTCTTCCGTTTCCAGTCCGCTGGTGTCGTCAAAGTGAGGTTGAAATGATCTTTTTTATCGCCCAACTTACTTAGCGATAAGCGAACTTACTACGATATTTCGTCCAGCGAATATTTTGAGTTTTGAAAGTGATCTTAATTTATTCAACGTCCTTCTGTGAGCAGTGGCGTACGACGGATAGGGGGCGAGGCAGGTGGGGCATTTGCCCCGGGCGCCGGTGGCTAGGGGGCGCCAAACGGGGATCAAATAAGCTAGTATAACTTGAACAATGAATTTATTAGGTACAAATCTTGTATAAGAGAACATAAATAAACTTACTGTTTTAGAGAATCAAATCCAACATTAATCCAATATAGAATTCACAAAATAATCCACTAATGGAATTGCAAGAGTCCTGATAAATAAATGTTCTAATAGTTCCAGGTTCGAATCTTGACGATGTAATCCAAAATGGCTGACGATGTCACGTGATGCAGTTCTTGTTTTATAATCATCCAAATGAAATTATGAAACACATGTCCTTTTCCAGATAAATACAATAAATTCTCTTGCTACGACGAAATGACACAATGTCCAGAACAAGGTAATTAAAATTAACACTCAAACATAAAAACACAACTATTAACTTTATAAAAGCCCAGATTCTACTGAATCTCTCTCCCAGTACAATGATTTGAATACCCGTTTTTAATATGTAAACAAGGGATCACGTGATTTTCTAGAAATTGATAGAAGGTCAGAGGAAGAGTCTACCTTCACCAAATCACATACTCAAAGAAAGATCTAGATATTTCCTACCCCCATGAACTAAAAATAAAAAGTTGTCCTTGAAATTAACCAATAGTTTTAGAAGCTTGTTGACAATGTCTAAAGCAGAGTCAGGAATTAGGTCAACAAGCCAAGGTCAACCTGTTTACAGCTAGATTCTATGTCAGCCTGAACTTTCTAGAATAATTTCCTAATTAATGAATATTAAACCCTAAATGACAAATTTGGATTTAACAATTAAAAAATAAATAATTTAAATCCAAAAGACGTAACAATATATATATATATATATATATATATATATATATATATATATATATATATATATATATATATATATATATATATATATATATATATATATATATATATATATATATATATATATATATTCCAGTGTCTTTTTGAGGCGTACGTGCTAGCATATCCTACAAAGAGCAGAAAGTTTGCCAGGAAGAACTGGTTCAAAGTGGAATGGAATTTTTTTTTTAAAAAATTCAAATTTGCAAGTTAAAGTTGATCACTAGTTGCAAGAATTAAAAATACATCATATGCCGATAAAAAAAAAATCCAAAAATGTGCTTATGGCAAACCCCGAGAATTCTGTGTCGCAGTCTGATGGACAAATGACCAATGCTCAGGCTGATGATTCAGCGTCTACTACTAGTAAGTCAAAAGCGTCAAAAATTTCTTCAGCCCAACTGCATTTGCAGTCAGAGATTGACATTCTTAATTCTGATCTCGTAGGCTTGTACGAACGACTAGAACGTGGAATGCTGACACAGGAACGGGATGTAGAACTGAAAGAGAAGAATAAGAAAAAGAGTGAATTGGAATACCAGCAGATGAAGAAGAAGAATGATCAAAAAAAAAGATCACATAAAGTAAGAGACGAGAAGAAAAGAAAATGGAATGCTCTGTTTGAAGATTATCCAGAACTACTCACATCTTTGAACGTCAGGGCCAAGCCTGGTAGGCAGAGAATTGAGGAAGAGCAAGCCTTCATTGCTGGAAACTATTGTGCGTATTGCTATGCATGGATCGGGATCGCATGAAAGAAGGCAGAGCGATGCATACAAAAGCATAAAAACATTTGATCAGCTGACTGAACAGTTAAAGCTGGATGGCTTTACAATCAGCAGAAGTGGGCTCTACCTTCGTCTTTTACCAAGGCGCAGTTCATCTCTTGAAGGACAGCGTCATGTGTCAACGGTCCCAGTGAAACTCATTAGAACACATAACGATCACGATTCCAAATATAACGATGGTTTGTTTTGTACGGCAATAATAAAACACTTGGAAGAGTTGGCGTCCATGCTAAAACCGAATGAAGTGTGCTTTTTTAGTCAAGACGACAAATCTCGTGTTCCAATCGGGTTGACCGCTGCTAACAAGCAAAGTCCATTGCTGATGCACGTCGAGTACAGAGTCAGGGGTTGTCTGACCATGATTGGGTTGTAGCTGCAGGACACAAGCTAATTCCTTCGGTCTATGCTGGAATCCAAATTCAGTCCAATGGTCTAGGAAACCGAGAAGCTGTTGGTTATTCAGGACCGAACTACAAAGTAATCAGATCGGGAAAACATTCGTCATCAACATCATTCATCCATGGACTTGATTTCGAAAACCTGCCGTGTCTCAAGGAGTTTGACGCCATTACAAGGAGTGGTATTGATAGCCTGGTGAAACCAATTTTAGTGTCGACATTTGATGGTGACCCGGACGAGAACCCGAGATACCAAACAGTGATCAAGGTTGCAGTCCACCACTTTATTCAGTACGATTATGACGCTTTAGTCATCACTACCAATGCTCCAGGAAGGAGTGCATTTAATAGGGTCGAAAGAAAAATGGTGCCGCTCAGTAAGGAACTTACTGGATTGATATTTCCACATGACCACTACAGTAGTCATTTTGAACGAAAGAGGAATTACCATCGACGCTGATTTAGAGAAGAAGAATTTTCAGTTTGCAGGATACACTCTAGCCGAAATTTGGTCACAGTTGATAGTCGATGATTTTCTGACAGTGCCCGAATTCATCGATCCAACAGAATCTGAGCTCCATGAAAAATATATGTTGTCCAGAAATCAGAAATGGTATGACGTCCACGTGCGAACACGCCAATACTTGACACAAATTGTAAAATGCACCGACAACATGTGCTGTTCGAAACCAAGAAGCTTCTATTTCAGTGTAGTAACAGAGAGATTTCTTCCTCCTCCTTTACCAGTTGTTCAAACAAGTGAAGGTCTGAAAATTCCAAAACGGACAATAGACGGAGCATCACATAGCGTCCCATTTCTGTTTCTAGCCCTAAGTTTGAAAGTGGATGACATCCTTCCTCTCTCTTCGAATACTTATAGGTCAATTCCATATGATTTGTACTGTCCGTCAGTACAATCCGTGCTTAGCGATAGGATTTGCAAGAACTGTCGCATATACTTCGCATCGTTAGTCATGATGCGCATTCATTCTTTAACACACAAGCATTAGTCAATTATTCCGCCCAAACGCATCAGGCCACGGAGAGTCGCTGCACGTCGTCAACGTGAACTAATGGATGTAATCGCAAACGAATAAAATGGAGAGAGTGCAGATTAAATAGACAAAGAAGAGCTTGATCTGAATGGAATATCCATTCCACTAGATGAAGAGATCCGTGCTCTCCCTATTTATTCCATGAAGGAACATTTTGCTTCGCCATGGAAGATTGCAGAAGCATAAATTTTGTATTTTTTTTTACTAATTGTCATTAAACATTCAATGATTCTACCAGAGCATTTCATTTTGTGGAATGCAGAATGATTTTTATAATTATACTCTCTCTAGTCTTCTTTGCTAAACTACAAAGATTCAAAGTCTTTTTTAATATAGTATAATTACTTTATTTGATAATTATAGAAGAATTTGAATACATCATTCTGAACATCTGCAGTTTTAACTAGACAACGAATATTTTCAAAAGAATGTTATGCCAATTTCAACTTTCCAGTGCCTCCTTTTTAATATAAGTTTTCTCCTACAATATCAGAGTGCAGCGTTACACTAAATACATACTAAAATGACAATAAAGTGATTTGAAACATGTTAGTTTTAAAATAGGAAATACGGCTTTTTCTGGAGAGGGGGAGCTGAGCTTTATGGGGTCTGACTTTTTGTGACACGTGAAGAGCGGTGGGGGTCAAAACTCGGCCAAAATCGCGTGACGTCATTTATGGATGGCCCCAAATGATACTGTTTACAGTTTAGAGTAATTTTCCATTATGATTTTTAAAAATATTCAGGAAAGGTAATTAAGACATAGGTAAAGTGGGGATGTATATTAGGTTGTATACATCAAAATTATTAATTATTTCGTAACAGTCTTTTCTGGAATAAACATTTAGTTGTGTTCAGCTATAATTTGAGAGGATTTATTTATTTAAATTATTGATCGGAATTACAATGTGGTTATTGACTTTTTGGACTAAAATGCTATTTTGGGATTATTGTAAATTCATTCAAGGACCATTCGGATTATAGCATTGTAAAACATCTATATTGTTAGCACTTCAGCTCATTCGCGGCTATTAACACATTTTATTATAATCGTGTGCAGTGCGTGGTCGGTCATTTAAAGGAGATAAACATGCAAAGCAGAAATTCGCTCAAACTTTTTATATAATTTGCTATATGTATATGGTTCATTTTCTGAAAATATTTCATTCTTACTCGTTAATAAGAAATTTATTAAAACCGATCATATCTCTCAATCCGTCTTGAATAAAACAACTCACTTCCCTTACCTCCTCTCACAAATAACGGAAGTGACGTCATTTGAGGCACTGTTTAAACACTGGTATCGTTGATGAATTATGGAGAACTAGTCCCGTAGAGAACTCGCCCTGGGAGAATGATCCTGTATATTAATTGTGAGATGTCGCCACATGGTTGTTAAGGCTTTTATTTATTATTGTCTTTCTTCAACTTCAACTTAATAACTTACTAAATCTATAAAATTTCGAACTTTTCAGCTTTTCCATTTGATCACCTCATCCTCCGTACTTAACGAAAAAAGAAGTAGTATCTGTCCCTTTTGCTCTGCTCTTCAGATCATTCGATACATTTTAATTGAAGAATAAAAATAGAGCGGGTGTAAGCATGATATGACGTTCGCAGTTTTATATATAAAAGGGCTCCAACCTAATAATGAATGATACTTGAACTCTTTTTAAAAAAGCGCACATAGTTGTTAAGGCTTTATTTATTGTTGTCTTTCTTCAACTTAATAACTTATAAACTCAATAAACTTTGGAACGTTTTAACTTTTCCATTTGATCAACTCATCTTCTGCACTTAACGAAAAAAATTGGTATCTGTCCATTTTGCTCTGCTCTTCAAATCATTCCATGCATTTTAATTGGGGGAAAAAAGAACCGGGTGTACGCATGATGTGAGGTCTGCAGTTTTATATATGAAAGGGCTCTAACCTAATAATGAATGATACTTGAACTCGATTAAAAAAAAATACAGCATTACTCAGGAAATGCGGTCGCTACTGAGTTCAACATCGTTTAGTTTATTTCTTTTTATTTGTTCGTGTTCGTAATTTTATTATTTCTGAATAAAACAAACTATTTAAAGCTGAAAGAGAAGTTTTAAAAAAATATGTAATTACTGAATTGCCGATGCAAAATAATTAGGTTTACGTTATTTTATTATATATAACAGCATGATCATGTGTAATAACGGGATTTTGTTACCTTAAATACATATTTTAACTGCTCGACGTACTATGGACATAATTAGAAAACCATCTTTAACAACAAATTAAAATCTCACGTTTAAATCCTGTACAAAACTGAATAATATTTTCACATGGTCCGAATCAGCTTGGAAGTTTGGAGAATCAGCCAGATTTGGGTCGAATCAGTCAGCAATTTGTACCGAATAAGCCTGGTCGGAGTTTGAGAGTAATTACCACCTTAATGAATAATGTTATTATAATATCTGAATCAATCAAGAAAGTTAAAAGCAACATCTGTGTATATATAAAAAAGTGTATCGTGGTGTTATAAGAAATGTAACGAGATTATATGAACATAACAGCCTTTCAATTATAACCGAGTTATTTTATTATTATCGACATTACACAAACAAGATGAATGTGGCACATACTCTAGAAAATTTATTCCGCAATGCACAGACACTTAGTATTTCGTTTTTTGCGATTTTTTTCCCCCATAAATGTTTTATATTCATTTATTTGATTTTTAATTTTTAACGAAGTACGGTTGTGACGGGGCAAATTTCTGGCGATCTATCTTGAACCCATTAGCTGAGACAAGAGAACCATAATTAGATTTCTAGAGAATGGAAGCGAATCAATCGTCACACTGCCATGTTCCGAATGTCTTTTCGAGGGGAGAACACTAAATGAACGGGCGTGTTTCCCCACACTGAAATTCCTAGTTTAATATCGTACATCGAAAATTCAAATCAGTCTAAGCTGCTCTACAAGGGAGAATACTAGTCTTTTGACTTCAGTCTCTGACTCCGAGGACAGAATTTGCAAGAAGTATAATGCCACCTAAACAAGCAAGCTGAAGCAAATGCGTCATCACCACGATCTGGGGATAGGAAGCGCAAGAAGAAAAAGCGATTGAGATGTTAGAATCGTATAGAAGAAAGGACTAAACACGATAAATACAAAGATGAGAATGTTATAAAGTAAACTGATGCAAAAAAAGGAAAATCTTTTACTACATAAACGACAATAACTCATGAAAAATCAACAGCAAACCGATAAAAAATGGCCGAGGAACGGAAAATCACATATAACCTACTGAAGTATTTTAAGAGTAGAAAGGAGAGGAAGGAGCATACATTAAATGTAGATAATGTAGAAAAAGAAGGTACTCAAATTCTAGAATTACAAGGTACACAAAGAGAAAATATACCAGGGACAACAGCAGGGCTGGTATCTCTAAAAATCATGGACCCAGAAATACTAGGAAAAATTTACTCCATTAACGGACACTAATGAGGTAAAATCACGAGGTAACTCACCAGCAATACTATACGGCGAGATAACCATCAGCTGATAAATAGTAATAGTAAAAAAAAGGCAGAACCATTTATAAAGAAAATTTAAAAAAAAACAGACATGGAAAATACACTTAAATGATATACCTATGGATATACCACTAGCAGACACAGTCCAATGGTTTGAGGAAAGATTCAAAATAAAAGTCGTGAAATCCACACTCGGAATAGTTCCAGGATTTTCAATATCTAATGGAACTCGCATATTGGAAATCGAAAGGAAAAAAAAAACAAGCTCAAATCAATAATAAAAAAGAGCATTTTACGTACAAGGGTTTTTAATCAAATCTTTGTATAAAGGATACATCTACCATAGGACTTGCAATAAATGTGGAGAAACGGGCCACATACCACATAAATACCCACAAATCACAGAAGAAATGGTAACTATCACAAATCATGAACATCTAGATACACAACCCCGTTAACAACAAACAGCAATGGGAGAACAAAGACTGACGCAAACGCACAAACAAGAGGAAATAATACATAACAATAAAGAGAGCAGAAAAGAAACGAAACAGCAAAAGATACGACAAGGAAAGAAGACGAAACCAAATGTAAATACCTCGATGGACAATAACAGTCTAGAAAGACCAGGAAACGAGAAACATGGGAAAGGCACCACTAAAGAAGCCTGAAGAGAAGAACAAAGAGACTGTAAATAAGAAAAAGAATAAGGATCAGAAACCAGTACAACAACAAAAGCAAGAAGAGGGAGAGGAAAAAAACACCCAAACTGAATGACAATAATAAAGCTCCAGAGGAAGACCAAAGTAGTAAAGGAAATGGAAAAGAAACAAAAGAGAAACGAGAAAGAAGAACCAGAAACTGAAATAATAGAAAACATGACAGCAGAACAAATATTTATCCGAGATAGAGAAAACAGAAGAAGGGAAAAAAGAATGGGAAAAAGACCAGAGAATGATGGAAGATAGCCTGTACGACGATGAATGCCTAGAAGAACCACTACTTTATTACTGAAATATAAAACTATATATATATATATATATATATATATATATATATATATATATATATATATATATATATACAAAATCTATAACATGCATACAAAAAAACAAGTAGGGCAGGAGTGCCTCCCCATAGTGGTCTGAGAAGATCAACGGGTAAAGCAGCCTCCTAAAATAAAAAATCTCGTGATAACCTATGACCAAGGGGCCGGATGCCTGGGAAGAATATACGTATACGTAATCGTCTAAGTATACGTTATCGTCTCAAATGACGTCACATGCTGTTTTGTAAGTAAGTGAGCTAACCAATTCGCGGCAGGATCTTTCTGATTGATCTCGGAAAACAGGACAGTATTTTGTATGAAATGTAAGTGCAAATACAATAGATGCAAACAAACAAAAATTAGTCAGGATAGATTATATACACAAACTACTAAATATCCATCTATTTACAATAAAATTATGCAGGTCTGGGTTTTTGTCCCCTTTAACATAGTCATCATCAATAAGGTACAGAGCCTGCAGTAAACCGGGAAACGTCAGTGGACAGTTGTTTAAATTGTGTGACAAGGTCTGTATAGTTCCACAGCAACAGAACGAATCAGTGGCCTGATCCATTCCGACAAGGTTGACTGCCCAATGACTCTGCCCTGTCCGAAAACAGTTCAGCATGGTCATCAAATGACGTGGAATGTTTAAGCCATGAGGGATGACAGATGGCTCAGCTACGAGGGAGTGGTTTACAACACCTGTTGAAGACCACTCGATACTCCATGTCAAAATAGCTGTCATATCATCCGGTAATGAACATAACCAGCTAGGTCTCTAAGTCAAGACGGCTGGATGTGATGTAATATCCCTGTACAGAGGAATTTTCTCACGGACATAGACCTTGAGAAAATGCGACATCACGGGCAGCTCTCCTTGGATTGGAAGACAGACTCAGCACTGTGACTGAATTTTGTAAAGTGTGTTAGGATTGGTGAAAAAACTCAATCAGTTTCGATCCGCTGTTCCAATTCCCTTAGTACCTACATCACAACCCTCCTAGTTTAAAATTGAAGTCGCATTGTACCTATGGCATCCCCAATCCCTACTCGTTTGTTACAACTGATGACATTTGTATAAGCGTGTCTAGTAATAACTATCCCTCTTCGGATAGCCATTACCTCTAAATGACCTTGTTATAGTTGTTTATCGGCAGATACGGCCACTAATTAATCTGATATTATAGATTTAAATGACTCCAAACCAAGCCGCGGGTCGCAGGGTGCCCTGACTTTATACTCTATCCTTTCTGCGTCCTCTTTGTCATTCCGGTTGTCTGTTTGACTCCTCCTGCCCACCAGCTGTAATTTTTGCTACATTTATGTCAGTGTCAAAATTATGCGGAGTTAGATGTTTTTGTGCTTTGTTTTGTGGTGCGTTTTTTTTTTATAATCTTTTGGGGGGTGGGGGTGTCCCTATTTTAGCCCAAAGATGTGACAATCACACATCCAATTTGGATGTTTCTGAGTTGTGAATATTCCTACTAATCAGTTTGTGATTCTTGTATACAGTGCATGTTTATTTGTTTCCCCCAAAATCTGTACGAACGAGGTTGGTTAAATGTAGCTGACTTATATTTGTTATCTTAATTTGCGTTTAGAGACGCTTGCCAGACATTTTGTTTCCAGGATACCCAGTTTAATTGGTTTAACAGCATTGATAATTATTGTTATCTTTTGGGAAGTACCTAAAAGATTTGCCATAATATTATTGGATAAAAATGAAATTCTATAATTAAATTAGATTATGGATATAAAGATGATATATCACATTTCTTCTTGTTGCCCCTTAAGGTGTAACTACTTACAAGCTAAGCCATGATTTACTGAATATATATGAAATTCCATAACTAAATTAAATGTGTGGTATATTGATATTTCACATTTCTTTTATTTTCGATTTCCCGTTTCCAAACAGGCCATTATATTTGTGTAGGTTTAAAAAGTTAAAAATATTTATAGCGGGGGAGGGGATTATGTCCTATCTTTTACTTCATTAGGGTGGGTGGGGTGGGGTGGGTGTTGTTATAATGGGATTGATTCCTAGGGGATTTAGTCCTGGATGGATATTTTCTTTTGAAGCGATTTTGTCTGTAACGCGTCTTCCTCCTCGCCATCGTCAGTTCCTCTTCTGTTTTGCTGATTGAAGTGGATGTCTCTCCCCTCTGGTGTTGGCCTCTTCTCCGTCTTTTCTACCTTCCTTTTTCTTTGTCTTCTTTTTATCCTCGTTATTGTTTTTTTCTTGTCTGTGTTAGGTGTCGTTACTACTATTCTTGTTTTCGCCTCGTACTGCTCAACTGCTCAGTTCCCCCACTCACCCACGCAGTCGCTAATCTCCTTCCTCTTTCGGTAGGGGAGATCTGGTGTCATATCCCCATAGGATAGTTTTATGAATGCAAATTACATCCGATTGTCTGGCAGTTTCATTTAATTTTGTGTTCACTTTGGTCTGCATGCGGTCAAAAACCGCGCGAGTTCCATTGCCATATGGTTTCTTGTATTGCCATTTTTATTTTCATTCAGTTACTTAATTAAAAAAAAAAAATCCTCCCTGATGTTTTTTTTGTCCATATATTTAGAAACTATTCACGTTATTCCATCCTTTCATTTCTTGGTTTTGTGGGGTGTTTTTATTGATAATCTGGAACAAAAAGTACCTGACGACCTTATGTTTTTGGGGGAGGGGGGCACCAGACAGATGCCCCCCCCCAATCAAAAAAAATTTGAAAAAGTTTTATGTGTGTGTGTTTGCCCCCAATATGTTATTATGTTGTATTTTTTTAATAAATATTTTCATTTAAATCCCCAATTAATTTTCCCCATCGGGGTTATATATATATATATATATATATATATATATATATATATATATATATATATATATATATATATATATATATATATATATATATATATATTGATAAGGGGTATTTTTTCCATGTCCCTAGTGTATTTTACGTATTTCTTTACTAGGTGGGATTTGGCCTACCCACATACTAGTATTCTACGTTTTGTTTAATTTGACCATGGCTAGTGGTCTCCTATTATCCTTGTGTTTGCTATTTGTGTTTGGTGCTATTTGTTTGATGCTATATAGAGTATATACTTTGTATTTGTGTAAAGTGTAGCGTTCTGCAAAGGTTGGGATGGGGTACTTCCAAAATATTAATTCAAATATTATGGAAGTTCCACCTGGCTCGTGAATTTAAATTAATGACCATATAGGTATACGGCTCTGAGCCCCCAGTCAGCACTGCAGACGGTTAAATTATATATATATATATATATATATATATATATATATATATATATATATATATATATATATATATATATATATATATATATATATATATATATGTGTGTGCACACACACACGAAGATGAAATTCAAACAATAACAATTTAATGAAGCCTATATATTTAAATGTCACACAATCACTCGTCCTCTAAGTGATAGCCTATTTCATCTCATGATTTTCAGTGTGAGTTCGATTTCCACCTGGCCTTTGGTTGTACTCATCCATTTATTCGATCCTCCCACTCCTCCTGGATTTCACATCTCCCGACTTCTCTCCTTCCTTCTCTTTCCTTCCGTTCTTTATCAAGACTATTGAGACCACTTTCCCTGGTTTGTCCCCGAAGCTTCCTCTCCAGATCTCCCTCTTTCCTTCTCTTCTTTCCGTCTCTAACGGAGACACTGGGACCACTCACTAGTCTGTCCCTTGATGCTTCCTTTTTAGAAGCTACACTTAGAATTATGTTCCTAAGGGTTTTTCCGCCAATTAACGTATGGCTGACGGAGTTCTATCTTCTTTAGACAATCCACTCTAACGGATGATAGAGAACTAAAGCTCGCCGGCCGGTTAAAGATATTATATTTTAAAATAAATCAGGGTCCCACCCCTATCTCGATTCTGATTGGGTAGCGCTGGGACCATATCCACTCGACTAATTCGATCTGGCGGTCAGTCAGCGTATCCAGAAGATAAGGCACGCCCACTCCTTCTGGCAGCTTCTTTGATGTACAAAACATCCTTCCAGCCCAAGGTGCTAATTACACTTCTGACGACTTGGGTCGGCTTCCTCTCTTAGCTATGGCAAACTTACGTAAGGGATCTTGTTAGCCTGCGGTCATGTGTATCAATAAACAGTGGCTTGTTCGACTTACTTGATCACAAATGGTTCTAATTTAATTTTGGGTCGGAAAACGCCACATCCCCCAACGCTTGAGAATAAAATCGGGATTTTATTCCCTCAAAAATACTCCAAATGCAAAGGCATTACTATACGATTAAAACTAAAATCATCGTGACACTACACGAATAAAACAAAATCACCGTGACACTACACGAATAAAACATGAATATATATATATATATATATATATATATATATATATATATATATATATATATATATATATATATATATATATATATATATATACACACACACACACAAAGAGTGATTATTCCATTCCAGCGGTTCTGCTCATGAAATCAGCGCCTACGTTCTCTGTACCTTTCACATATCTGATATGCATTTGGTACTGCTGTAAGAACAGCGACCATCGCATCAATCGTCCATTCGATAATTTCGCCTGCGCGAGGTAGGAGAGTGGTTGATGGTCGGTCTCCAATATGAACTTCCGCCCGTACAAGTACCGCTCGAACCGTGATATACCGAATACGATTCCAAGGCATTCCCTCTCCGATACAGAGTAGTTCTTCTCGGCAGCAGACAACTTCCGACTGCCGTACGCGACAGGAAAAAGCGTCCCATCGTACTCCTGCAGTAGTACTGCTCCCAGTTCAGTGTCACATACGTTGGTGCGAAGAACGAAGTCCTTTGCCAGATCCGGTAGACGAACAACTGCGTCAGATGTAAGTCTATCCTTTAGTCTTTGGAAATCATGGTCACACGCATCGGTCCAAATAACTCTACTCGGAGCCTATTTCTTGGTTAGGTCAGACAATCGCGCTGAAATTGGGCACAAATCTCCGGTAATACCCGGCTAGTCCCAGGAATGACCTAACCTCAGTTTTCTTGGTGGGCCTTGTGGCATTTCTCAGCTGCTCCACCTTTGACTTCTCTGGGGACAGTGTTCCTTGGCTTAGGGTATGTCCTAAATAATCCAATGTCCGGAACCCAAAGTGACATTTGGAAGGGCGAGCAGTTAATCCCGTCTGACGTAGCCGTTCCAAAACGTCAGCTAATAGAGTGAGGTGTTCACTCCACGTCTCTGTGGCCAACAAGAGGTCGTCCATGAAGTTGTAGACACCCCTATCGCGTAAGGGCTCCAACAACTTCCTCATCATCCTAGTAAGGACGCTGGGCGCGTTCTGTACCCCGAACGGCATGACCAACCATTGGTAGGTTCCGTCGGGAGTAGCAAAAGCGAGCTTTGCCCTATCCTCCTTCCTTACCGGAATTTGCCGATAGCCCTTGGACAAATCCAGCTTGGAGAAATATTTCGCTTTCGAGACAGAAGCGAAAATATGTTCCGGGTCAGGTAGCATTTCGACCTGAAATTCGGTCACCTGATTCAGCTTCCGGTAGTCGACACAGAACCGATGGGTGCCGTCCTTCTTCTGCACTAGGACTACAGGAGAGCTGTACGGAGAGTCGGCGGGTTCGATTACTCCCAGAGCAATCATCTGCTCGACCTCCTCACTTACGACTTATCGTTTTGCGTGTGGCAAGGGGTAGGCCCTTGTCTTCCCTTGGGACAGTCCCTGGCTATATGCCCCGGGCGCTTGCAGTTGTAACACATCGGCGGCCCTCGCCGATCTGCAAATCCCGCTTTTGGCGGATGAGGCCTGTCCAGGTCTATGGGTGGCATCCCTACCTGTAAATCCCCCTCCGGCTCTCCCGTCGCCCTGACGGTAACGGACAGTCGGCTCCACCTCAAGCACCCGGCGCGACTCAGTGGGTCGGGGTCGGTCCGCACCCCCAGAACTTCCACTCTTCGAATGCACCTGTTCGTATCGCTCTGCCATGCTAGCGATATCTTCGAGCGTACGGTGCTCCCTCTCTGCTAGGAAGACTGTCAACTCGCGACGGTAAGTACTCAGGATATGTTCTTTGAGTATAACCTCGCGTAGCCCCTCGTACGAACGTTCGACTTCGGCCATCTTCATCCACTTCTCAAATAACCCTCGAACACGGTTGTGGAATTGAGAGTGGGTTTCAGTTACCTTTTTCGTCGAGTCCCGAAAAAGTTTACGGTACGTTTCGGCGGTCAGCCGAAAATGGCAAAGAAGGGCCTTCTTGAGCGCATTATAATCGTCAGCATCGTCTGCAGCTAAGCCGTGGTAGACTTCACGAGCTGCACCTTGCAAAAAAGCTGAAACATTAATCGCCCAATGTTGCTCAGGAACTTGATGAGCGCGAGCAAGTTTCTCAGACTGCACGAGAAAATCGTCGATAGACTCCTCCTTATCGTTGAACCGCGGCATGTTTATCTGGGCCATTCGGTGATCGATGAAAGGTCGTCCGGTCCCTCCGGAACTCGTACTAGCGTCGTCCCTATCGTTGTCCCTAGCTGCTAGCTTTACCTTCTCCATTTCGAGCGCGTGTGCAAGTCTGGCTAGCTCTAGTTCTCTCTCTCTCTCTCTCTCTCTCTCTCTCTCTCTCTCTCTCTCTCTCTCTCTCTCTCTCTCTCTCTCTCCGCTGCTTCGGCTGCCTGCGCTTTCTCTGCTGCTTTTCTGCCTTCTATTCCTTGATTCTTTCTTCGATGAATGCTGACAGGCGATCTCCCTCGTATCCAAGATCTTCCAACCCCATGGCACGGTACTCCTTGATCATTTGCCTTTCTGTAGCCATGTTGTTATAGTACTAATACGAAGTGATACCTTGTCTCAACCCTACTAACAATGGACCGTTATTACAAGTTCCTAGCCAAATGCTTACCTGTCGACAACAACTAATTTCGTTCAGGTATGATATTTTCTCGATATTTGCTTCACAATTACTGCAGGTAATTAAAGATCTACAAAGCATGCAAAGATCAAATACAACAACATAAGATGAGAAAATCATAAAAATTCAAAATACACAGGATAGAAAATAACTCACAATTGTTTTGCACTGTTCATTAATACTCCTAACAAATAAACTTTAGGTCTTTAAAAAAATATTTATGCCTAATTCAAATCCCGGACGAAGCGCCCACTGTAGCGTTCTGCAAAGGTTGGGGTGGGTACTTCCAAAATATTAATTAAAATATTATGAAAGTTCCACCTGGCTCGTTAGTTTAAATTAATGACCATATAGGTATACGGCTCTGAGCCCCCAGTCAGCACTGCAGACGGTTAAATTATATATATATATATATATATATATATATATATATATATATATATATATATATATATATATATATATATATATATATATATATATATATATATATATAACACGAAGATGAAATTCAAACAATAATAATTTAATGAAGCCTATATATTTAAATGTCACACAATCACTCGTCCTCTAAGTGATAGCCTATTTCATCTCATGATTTTCAGTGTGAGTCCTCCCACTCCTCCTGGATTTCACCTCTCCCGACTTCTCTACTTCCTTCTCTTTCCTTCCGTTCTTTATCAAGACTAATGGGACCACTTTCCCTGGTCTGTCCCCGAAGCTTCCTCTCCAGAGTTCCCTCTTTCCTTCTCTTCTTTCCGTCTCTAACGGAGACACTGGGACCACTCACTAGTCTGTCCCTCGATGCTTCCTTTTTAGAAGCTACACTTAGAATTATGTTCCTAAGGGTTTTTCCGCCAATTAACGTATGGCTGACGGAGTTCTATCTTCTTCTTTTTTTTTTTTTTTTTTTTTTTTTTTGGAGGGGTCGTCTCCCCGCTGATCTTCACAGACCATTTTAAGGGGAGGCCCTCCTGTTTCTTAGCTTAAGTGTGTGCTATAGAAATGATTTTTTTATTACATATTATATATATATATATATATATATATATATATATATATATATATATATATATATATATATATATATATATTGTTTTTTTTATTATAAATAATTTAACAGCATTCATCTGAGTGTAGGTCATATTGTCTTTCTTTTTGTTCTTTCCTTTCTGCTCTTCTTGTTTTTCTCCTTATCTCTTTTCTTTTTTCTTCTATGACTCCATCCAAATCTTTCATATAAGTCTGCATTTCTTGTTCATCTCTTTCTATTTCGCTAAGTGATTTTTCTTCTATGTCTTCTATGTCTTCTTGGACGTATAGAACTGAGTTTTTCTCTAATACGATCAATGGTCTTACTTCCTGTTCTTCTAGAATAGTTTCATTAAATAATACGTATTGGGGTTGTTCAGGTCTTTGTATTGTTTGTTCTTGTTTCTTTATTTCTTCTTGGCTATTCCTTATTCTTCTCCTTATGTCCTCTCTTTTGTCTTCTAGGACTATTTCTCTCTCCATTTCACTAAGTGATCTTTCCATATCTTTTGGGATTTGTTCTGATGTTTGTAGTATTCGTAGTATTTGTTCTTGTTTCTTTATTTCTTCTTGGCTATTTCCTTTTAGTTTTCTCTTCTTTTTCGGTTGTTTTTCTGTTTTTTGTTCATGTTCCCTTTGTTGTTGCTGTTGTTGTTGTTGTTGATTTTTTTTGGCTTGGGTTTGTTGGACTTGATCTTCCGGATTCTTATTGGTTTTTTGAAGTTGGACTTGTTCTTGTGCTAACGCTGATGCTCGTTTCTTTTTCTTCTTTTTACTTGCTTGTTGTTGTTGTTTTTGTTGTTGTTTTTGTTGTTCGCCTTGCAGATTATTTCGTTCTTCTTGTTCTCTTGCTTCTGTCTTGTCTGTCATTTGTTCTTGTTGTTTTTGTTTCATCTTTCCCTTTTGTTCTGTGGTTGTTGCTTTTGAGTTGTTTCGTTCTTCTCCTGTATTCTCTGTCATATATTCCTCTGTTGTTGTTGTTGTTGTTTCAGTTGCCTGGTTTGTTCCTCCTTCTTGAGTTGTCTCATTGATAATCCTATTTTCTTCTTGTGTACACTTTCTTGGTGTATGTCCAAATTTCCCGCATTTGTTACATTTTCTATCGTATATACACCCTTTATACCAGGTTGTGATAAGGAAACCGTGTAAGAAACATGCGCGTTTTATTGCCTTTAATTTGGATCTTTCTGTTTCTAAGATTCTCGTTTCGTTAAATATCTCGATACCATATACCTTTCCTAAGCGGAAGTTTGTGACTTTTATGCCAAATTTTTTCTCAGCCCATTCTACCACAGTTTCTATTGGTATCTCCATAGGTATTCCCTGTATGTAAAGTTCTCCAGTTTGTTTTCTTATTTTTCTCAGTATTGGTTCTGGTTTTTGTACAATTGCTCTATTGCCCAGTATGTTGATTTCCCCATAAGCCAGTGCGGGGGTATTTCCTTTGTATCTGATGTTGTAGCCGTCCTTTGTATAGTTTATTGAATATAGCTTTTCCATTATGCTTTCATCCATCATTTTTAAGCAGACTAATACCGAAGTTGACCCTGGTATGCCTTGTCCGTGATTATCTGGGAAAATTATTTGTTGGGTCCCTTTTTTGTATTTACATTCTATATAATCACCATCTGCCCTTTCCACTCTTTTCGTCCTAAAATATTTCTGTAGACCTTGCATTGTTCTTCTTGCTGCCGCCATTTTGCACGTGCTGTTCGTTCAGTTCGTGAATTGATTTCTTTTCACCGCTCTATATTCTGTTCGTCTTTACTTTTGCTAAGTTCTTTTCTGTTAAATTCTTACTTTTCTTCTTTGTATTTTAGTCATTTAGTCATTATTAGTTTTAAATACTTTGGCTCCAAGTAGACTGCTACATCCCGGTGGATTTCCTAGCCTAGCTGTGGATTTACGAGCGCATAAAATACATGTCTGCTCTCGTCGACCTTCCCTGCTTAGTATGCTCATAGCACATTTCGAGTTATTAGGTTTTCCGCCAATTAACGTATGGCTGACGGAGTTCTATCTTCTTCAGACAATTCACTCTAACGGATGTTAGAGAATTAAAGCTCGCCGGCCGGTTAAAGATATTATATTTTAAAATAAATCAGGGTCCCACCCCTATCTCGATTCTGATTGGGTAGCGCTGGGACCCTATCCACTCGACTAATTCGATCTGGCGGTCAGTCAGCGTATCCAGAAGATAAGGCACGCCCACTCCTTCTGGCAGCTTCTTTGATGTACAAAACATCCTTCCAGCCCAAGGTGCTAATTACACTTCTGACGACTTGGGTCGGCTTCCTCTCTTAACTATGGCAAAATTACGTAAGGGATCTTGTTAGCCTGCGGTCATGTGTAACAATAAACAGTGGCTTGTCCGACTTACTTGATCACACATGGTTCTAATTTAATTTTGGGTCGGGCATCGCCACATAAAGGATAGCCATTTCTAGTTCAAATTTGTAACCAGTTGTCTTATTTCTTTTTATCTTCTCAAAATTGGAAGACAATAAATTTTATTTTATTTTATTTATAATTAAAATTTAATTTTGAATTTTTTAAAAATTGAAGTGTATTATTTAATGATTTAGTGTTCTTCAATGTATCTAGTAATATTTATATTTTTGGTCCGTCTGCCTTGAGACAGAATCTGTACAAATTTATTTGGTTGTACAGTTTCTGTCAATTATTTATTTTATTTATTAATAAAAAAAAATCTAAAATGTTTAAGTTTCCTTTAATGGGAGCCATGTCAATTGCGGGATATAGACATGGCAGAAGAAGTATGGATATAGTATCCAGAGAAAATAGAGGTGCATTAGGATATAGGGTGTTTCTTTGTGGGTGATTTTTCAATACTCTGACAAAGGCCTCCTCACTTCGCGTGACGCCTTGTGATTTAGCCCTATGTCGTCCTCATGTGTACTTTCCCCTTACATATTTTTATAATAACGATAATTTGAGATGAAGAAGAATTTTTTTTTAATTATAATTATATTTAAATAGATAATTACCTAACCTTCATTATTATTGGTCCACACTTTATTAAAGTCCTCGTTATAAAGTCCGTTATTTGTCTTACCAATTGTTTATTAAAGTTTCCGTCTAGGAAGAGTAATTGCCTTCTGTCATATTTGTCTACCTTCATTATTTCTATTATTAGTTTGATTAGTTCGTTGACGACCTTATGGCGTAATGGTCATGGCTTCCCTTATACCTTGACCAGTGTATATGAACAACACGGTAACAGGATAAAAATAGTAGAACTTCAAATATTTGTATTTTGTCCTGTTCAATCTAGATTTTATACACGTAAACATTTGTACCTGCTAAATTCTTATAAAAACAACCCATTATGCGTACAATATAATTTCATAATGGGAGACCAGACATTTGCTTCTTGTATGCAAACACTGTTATCTTGTTTACACAGTAATTAAAGAGACAAACCCATGCCGCCAATTGCTACATTCTTATCAACATCAACCCTTTCTGTTGAACACACATGGTCTAAGGAGTAGACCAAACCATCAATTGTCCTACATGTTTATCATAACAATAGAAATAGATGCTTATCGATAAGGTTATTTTCGTTATTGGCAGGGTTCTATCTCCAGCAGAGAGTTCCTGGCGGCGAATCCAACACCAAACTCTCTGGCTTCATTAGCGCTCTTTCTTTTTATTTTTTTTGGTGGAGGGTGCTCTTTCCTATGTTGATCTTTTCAGACCCTCTGCCCTATTTGTAAGTGTTTGCTATATTGTATGTGTTGTTGTACAGAATAATTGTTATTTATAATATATTCTATACATTCATCATTTTCTGAGAAATATTTTATTGCCATATTCATTTCTTTTTAAAAAATATTCTGCCGTCTACTTTTTTTAATTATGTCCCCGGCCGAGTCATACCAATGACTTACAAACATGGTATTAACAGCTGCCTCGCTTGACCGCTCGTGTTAGGACTGGTCGGCCTATCAGGATAATGTGACTGAGTGGGAACATCATGCAACATGTCTGCGGCAAGATGCCCCAGTGCTAGACATCACTATAAACTGCCTCACTGCAGACATCGTAGTGATATGACTGAAAAATTGTTAAAGCTACGTTCAAAATCCTAATCACACACACTCTTCTATTTCTGTCCCTTTCTCTCATCGAGTTTAGTCTTGCTGTTGTTGATGAATTAAGTACCTGTTTTATCTTCAATTCTCTCTTGCAATCCAGGATGATTCCTCATCCAGTTTCCTGTTTTTAAGATTTCCGTCTTATCATGGTTTATTTTGGACCCCGATGCTTTTCCAAATAATTCGTATTCCTTTTCAAGGTGTTTGAAGGAATTGGAGTCTCTGATAAAGTTCGTGCACTCATCAACATGTTGTAGCATCTTGAATTCCTCCCTCAGGTATGAAATTTTTATACCTTCTATCTTGTTGCCATTCCTAGTTTGTATACTTAGAATTTCAATTGCTATTAGTAATAATAGCATTAATAGTGGGAAGCCTTGCCTCGCCGATCTTTGTATTTCAATTTTTTTGCCTCGCCGATCTTTGTATTTCAATTTTTTTTCCGTGATCGCTCCGTTTACCTGTACCTTTGGGGTTATTTCATTGTACAGAATCTTTGTAAGTTTAATCCAAAGCCGGATTTTTCCAGTACTTTTTTTATGTATAATTATTATCTAATCTATCAAAAACATTTTCTTGATCGAACAGCACCATAGCACATTTCGCTCCTGTTCCATTTAAGAAGTATATGATTGTCCTTATAATTAATATGTTGTTTTGAAAGTTCCTACCCCCCCCCCCCCCCACACACACACAGTTTGATTATATTCACTATTTTATTTATCCCCTCGTTGACACTGTTTTCTAAAATCCTACTTAATGTTATAGTCAACGTTCCCAGCGAATGGTAGATGTGCGCGCAAGCATTACGGAGACGAGCAAAATTTAACGTTCGCTCAGCTTAGAGGGAATGTTGGTTATAGTCCGTGTTTAAGAGGGAGATGGGCCTCCACTTTTTAAAATATGTTATATCACCTTTCTCTTTGTAAATAAATGTAATTACAGTTTAATGGCATTTCATCAACATGCTCTCGTCATAATATGATGCTCCTGATTTCCGCGGCCACGAGTTTAGTACTGTTTCAACTGCCAAAGTGAGTCATTCCTTGGCCAAAGTTCACGCAAAGCCAACACAAATAGCAAACACTAGCCATGGTCAAAACAAATACAAACGTAGACTACTAGTTGTGGGTAGATCTATTCCCACCTAGTAAGGATCTACGGAAAAAACACCAGGGATACTAAAAATACCCCGTATCAAATATATAACCCCGATGGGGAAAAATTAAATGGGGCGTTAAATGAAAATAATAATAAATAAAAAAAAACAAACAAACAAACAACATACCTGGGGGAACACATAAATACATAACAACTTTTTACTTTTTTTATTGGGGGTGGGGGTGGGGCATCTGTCTGGTGCCCCCAAAGAAAGAAAAAAAAGCAAAGCCATTCCTTGGCATGTATGCAGCAATTAATGTGTTAAAACTAAGAAAAACTACGAAAACAAACATTCGATAATAAACAACACCGCAAACTGACACTTCCCTATTTTGATGCAGTGTCGTGCATTCAGTTCTCGCAAGCACATTTGTTTACATCCGTTATTTACACTGGACCCCCCCCCCCCCAACAGAAACATTTGTCGAAATTTATATTATTCTAATCTTTAAAATGAAAGATTCATACCATGAATTAAAAAAAAAAACAACATGCATTTTACTAATTCTCTTATTCCCAACTTTATCAGTAACAATGTTTAAACATTAAGTTTCATATGGATCTATCATTAGTGATATTCTGAGGTGCGTCTTTTGTTATAATCAGTTGTGGAAATTTACATTAAGCAGTTTTATGATACATTTCATAAATCGGCATCCTGTATATCATGTATTATTCTAAAAAATGTAGAATTTTTAAAAATCTGATAAGTCAGAAAATTTGACTTTCATGGTAAATTTTAAAATCAGACTTTTAAAAAATCTCAATATTTAATATTTTAACAAATTTATTAGTTATAATTTTACTTGATAATGGTTAAAGTTACAAGAAATGAAAAATGGGTCTTATGAAAAAGTGTCTTGTAACGTTCTCTTCTGCCTCTGATTATGCACCTTTGAAGACATAAGTTAGGAAGGATGCAAATCAGTTTTAAAGTCTAAATAAACAGTAAATTCAGAGACTGAAATTCTGTACATTAACAATTCTAATTAAGTACTGGATAATAATCATACATGACATCTAATTTTTAGAATCATAAACATTTTTATCATAATACAAACACAATTTCCTTTAATTTCATTATTTTAGCTTTTGCGACAAAGTCTGTTCAATAATTAAGAATATGGTGGTTATAAGAAAAACTTAAGAAATACTAAAAAAATTAATGTCATGTTTTATATAAACTTGAGTGTATAAGTGCTGTTGATGATGCTTTACCATATTTTATTTTCTTCTGGTGCAGTATTGTGTGTCACAGGAGGAAAAACCAAACACCTATATATGTGAGTCAAAATACTACACGATCGTTACGACCATGTGTCGTCTCAGTGGAAACTCTATATAACTAAGCTTTGTCTAAAGGAATAGATCATTGACATTTCTTATCCATACTTTTCTAAAATAACGAATGTTTCCAAAGTAATGAGAGATATCACTTTAAATGAAGTATATTTCTGAAAAGGTGAAAGTATGTGCTTAAGTGAGACAAAACTAGTTATATAGTCCAGGATACATGCCTCGCTAAACTTGGCCACAATTTTTTTTTTTTATATATATATTTATGTGCGAGGTTTTCTTTATATTTATTGATTTTTATATTTATTTATATTGTTACTTAAATTTGACCTTGATTTGCCAACCCATACGTAACTGGGTGTTGACCCGGTTAAGGAACAAAGGCCAGACAAGTGTCATGGAAAAATTCGGTCAGTGGGTTGACTGATAAGCATTGGCCAATCAAATGCAAGGACTCTGGAGGCTCGTTGCAATACGTCACAATTTCGCGTGGAAAAGTTTAAACCACAACACAACACAGAGCTTGGGAAAGCAGTAACACTGTTTGTTACTGATCTATCAAGTCGAAAATATTTTGAACAGTATTAGAGACGCTCAATGAGAGGAGCCGAGTATAATAGAATCTCCAAATATGAATTTTTCGTTCGCTGGTTGTGGATTTTTGGGAATTTATCATGTTGGCGTGGCAAGTTGTCTGAAGCAACATGCGCCACAACTCCTTAAAGACTGTCACTTCTCTGGAGCCAGTGCTGGAGCGATTTTAGCCTGTTGTTTAATCTCAGACTGTTCTTTAGGTAAGTTCCAATTGACATCTGATATCCACCCACATTTTGCTGCTTTAAATAACAGTCTAAACTTGACGAAAACCTTACTCTTTGGATGGGCCAAAGGACGGGTTGTCGTATAACCCGTTATGGCGATATGCCTATTTCCGCTGCGTTTTAGACGTGCACATTTCTGCGTCATTTTTAAAAGTACAGACGTTAAGGGTGAAATTCAAGAAATTGAAGAATCACAATCTTATAAGCACTGCTGAAGTTATCATAAAATGATCTTAATGATTTAAAACGTCACATTTCCCAACAGTATTTTGTCGTATAGTCACCCTGTCTCGGACACCCTGTCAAAGTCCTCATTATTTTGTACATGTTTTTTTTCACGGACATTTTTCTGCCGTTTAGTTATAATATAGTTTGCTTAACAAAGTACATCCAGCTGAAAGCAAATCATCTGAAAAAAGCAGTGTTACGAAACACCCAAATCCACACCAAATCGCACTGTCTTCAGTTTCATCTCTAAATTGCAATTCTCTCCCCTGATTTTGAATAAACCTGTGATTTATTGATAATGATATGTAATGAGCAAAGTAGATGATACATAAGAATAGCGGAGAACTCGCCCCATGGAGAACTCGCCCTGGGATTATATAAAGAATATAAAGACTGAATTTCGTCTTAGAATTATTACTATGATATTGCTTTTTATGAATACTAGTTAATATCGTTTTTGTGATCGTGTATAAATAAATATAAAAAAATGAATCACGTAAAAGATGTTTTAATTCTGCTATTAAAAGGTTATCTGGGTTTTGGGGCAACTTTTCTTGTAACGTTGGGGTGAGTTATCCATGGGACGACTTCTCTGCATACCGATAAATAAGGTTTAAACATAATTTTTCAACATTTTTTCCCCACAAAACAATTTTTTTTCAAACAAAAAAATGATCAACTTATCTTAACAATTCAGTAAAAGTTTTTATATATAGGCATTATGTGTACGGACTGTGACAAAGAAAGATGGATACATATGCATATCCTACTATATACTGCTAAGCCACACAAGGCCATGTGAAGTATATTGACGAGTAAATTAACAAAGTCGCAAAACCTAGTTTCCAACATTTTTATGCAAAATTAAAAGACAAAATATTGGACGATATAATACAAGTTTCAAATAGAATATAATGAGAAAGTAATAACAAAGTATGACAAAATCATACATAAACTGTTTATTACTGTATAAATTGTTCGTTGAACTTATTGAGTGCAATTTTTCAATATATACTAATTACACAATTATTGATTTCTTAAGTTGATTATTATGTTTTGGTTATTAATTATTATATTCTTATTAAATTAAGTTCCATGATGTGTGAGATTTGTGCAACCCAGGATGCAAAACAGCTGTATAGTTGGAGTTTAACTACATACATGTATCATGAATTATGCGTGGTAATGGTCTAAATAAAAAGAATCATGCCATTGACAAAGAAGTGAATACATGTGTATTGAAGAAAAGCTATCATAAAAGGAAAACTGCGTGTACTTTTTTCTTATTATTATCATTGAACAATTGATATGGAAAATGTAACTATCTGAATCATGGTCCAAATGATTTGGTTGTAATGTAAATTACAAAATAAATACGGAAATGATCTGCATGCCATTTTTGTGTTTATCTTTATATTTAGATCATTAAAATAATTGTGACGGCATAAATCTTGTTAGTTAACCTTCGACTGTACAGCTGTTTAAATTGCTGATTTTCACAAAGTTCATTCATCCCGGCTATTCTTAATAAATTATTACCAATATGTATTAGCAATAGATTATCATTAAGCATTAGAATTATGTAACAATTTGTATTAATAGTACATGTATAATTTTTTTGTAAATAATATTGTCTTTCAAAAAGATAAATACAAATTTCAAAATTGTTAGCTATGGTATACATGTGTATGTATATATATATATATATATGTGTGTGTGAGTGTGTGCGTGCGTTTCGGTGCATTGAGGTGCTTCTATGCACAGAGCATATACTGTTTTATAGTTATAACTCTATGCTTCAAATCTAGTGTTATCTTTGAAATATGTGGAACCATTGCAAAAAGGCAAGGGTGGATGCACATAGCAAGGATGTAAAGATCTGTAAAGTTGCAAGTGTTAATGGACAAACATTGCATTTTTAGTTGTTTTGGATTAGAACAGTTTAAACTGACAAGAAACATCAATACACTGATAACAGTTTCAAAGTGCGCATATATACACTAGGGCTGTCAACAGGTACCTGGGTAATCGAGTACCCGAACGTAGTGAAAAACCCGGGCATTGAAAATTAATGACAAGTACCCATTCACAAAAATAATTTGTTGACAACACTATCAAAATATCATCAGCAGTACACAGATGTAGTCTATATTTAGGAGTAAGTCCACCCGTTATGCATCAGCGGCACACTACTAAATGGCTGCAGCACACTGGGCTAGCAGCTTCAGATCAAAACAACACTAGTATGTAGACTACACGTTTAGATATCACTTTAGCAACTGCGTGGTCACATATCACTGGTACATATCAGTGACACCACGTGATCACACAGTTGCTGTACCCACCTGTTTGCGTGAGTAATTTAAATCCAAGGCCAACAGCCGGTTAGTCTAAATAAATTTATTAATTAATAGTGTGCTGCCCGATCATTTGGAGCTTACACAGTTAGCCTCTGTCGCCAGTCAAAATATAAAAACAGGCGGAGAACAATTTGTTGGTCTATGGTTGTACATGTCTTTCATGATCTAACAAGTACCCAGTTACCCGTTAAACGGCGCATCCTGTACACGGTAGAGTTACGCAAGAGTTCTTGAATTGCAAGTAAAAAATTATGTTAATGTATGTTGTGAAGTTTTAACTATATGAAGTCAATAAATATAAAATGTGTTTCCAGTTGGCGGAATGTCCCAGTTTCTCATAGCCGACTTTTCCCCCAAATAGTACATTTGTTTTGCTTTTTTAAAATCACATTGCCGAAATTAATTTGTGTTGCAATAATGTTGATATTAGAACAATTCAAGAGGAGATATATAGTGGTAACCACCATGGGGTGACATACGGTAATCACTAATCAGTATTTATGATCTTTGTGGTGACTTCTCCAACCACACCTGGGATGATTTCTTCAAAGAGCAGTTCTCCATGGGGTGACATCCACTATTCCTTCAAATTTGTATATACATGTACTATTATGTAAGCATACTTATCTCCATTAAAAATGAAAGTTTTGCTTTTCTTTAGATTAATTCTTGCTTAGTCACACCATCATTTTTCACTCAAAAAACCAAACAGCCAAGAATGTTATCAGCAGTGTAGAATTACTTTCTAGAGAACAGAAACATTGATTGTGTCAAAAAGACTGCATGGACAGATTTTACTATGTGCTAGTAATATATAAGTAAGTACATATAAATGTTGAAATTTTAAGTTGAATATTAAGTACCATGAGAATAGGACAAACAATGGCAAAGGTCATTGATTGATTGGCCTTTTTAATGGCACTTCCTTAGCATTATTGACTATATCATGCAGAGGAAATAGTGGATAACTGCTGGTACCTGGACATTTCAGACTAGGACATCTTGTCCCACTTTAATGGTTGTTTAATATCATGACAGTGAATATTTTGTCCTGCCTGATACCAGGACATTTCGCTCTACTTCATTGCATATTTTGACATTTATACAAATTCATCACCATTACATAGTACCTACAATGTTGAGTGAAGGTACGTGACAGAAAGTGTGATGCATTTTATCTATTCAAAGACTTTTTGTAGTATAATTTTGAAACATGTTAAGTGAGCATTGCTTTCCTCCCCAGCCCCAGCAGATGTTATTTCATGTGGACTTCATTATATCCATATAGTTTGTTTGATCATTGTTGCTTCTGTGCAAATGGAATACAATATTAGCACATGTCTTATGAATTAAAAAAATAATTTCAATAAGTTTAAACATTTATATTTATTAAATGATGTCAGAGCACATACATTGTCATGGTTTGAAATGTCCAGTAAAGTCAGATACAATGTCCACTGCATTTGGCCAAAATATCCATTGAATTGGGTTGAAATGTCCTGGGCCAAAATGTCTATAATCCCAATGATATACATAGCCGCCAACCAGAACTGTTCTTCATAGGTATCAAACCCAGAACCAATTAGTCCAGTGCATTACTCACAAGAGATCTGCAGCAGCTCCTTATATGTCATAATAAGAACCTTAGACAACCCCAACAAAGTAGAATATTTTAATGTCACAATTACAAGTGGTCTGAAATGAAACATTTACTTTTAAAAATATGGACCACTTATGTGGATTTTAATCAGGCATTGTAAGACACAACCTGTCATCTTTCCCTCAAAATGTACAAGTTTTTTTTCCAGAGGTTTGATATGTTAGAGTACGTTTTTATTCATTTTAGCACTCCCAGCAAGTATTAATTCTTTTATGATCATCTTGAAAAAAATCCAAATAGAGCAGCCAGATCTGTCATATCCAAATATGTCTCTACTCCAGGAAGTTTGACTTTTATATTGAAAACTGGTGTCAAATTTAACCAAACAAGAGTCTTTTAATCCTGTTTTTAAGAATTAAATATTAATTGACAAGTTGAAAAATAGTTAACACAGCATTAACAGACATTTTCAGTAGTGTTAGATGGACTTGTTTTATTTCAGTAGGTCTCCATATAAGGTTGTTTTTTTGTGTGCTTATAATCAAATTCTGACACACACCAGACACAAACCACACCTGTTTGTGGGACTTATGCAATGTCTACATTTGAGACCTGGCTTGTGAGACTTATGTAATGTCTACAGTAGAGACCCTGTGGCAGTTGTTCAGTTAGTTTCTTTTGTCTTGTATTTTGTTGCTGTTTTTTTAAAAATGGTCATGACCAAAAATAGCTTAGCTGGATCTGTTGATTGATTGAGAAAGAAACTCATCTTGCAATTTTACTTAGCAGTACACATCAATATAGAGTGCACAACATAATAAACAGTTGATTTATTTACCTTTCAGCATGATTCATTTCACCATCCATGCATTACATGTGTGGCCAGCATTATTTTCAAGCTGGGTCATGAACCCACTCAACCTGTTGTTTTGTATTCAACCCAATTCAATAACGTAAACATCATTAAAGCAAAGCCCACATGTTAGAGGATCCACATCAGCTGCAGGAAGTAACAGGTTTACACTATGACCAGTAAAAATGGTACTTGTAACTTTCTTTCTTGGCACTCAACATTTAAGAGGTTAGTGTTAGGACCTGTCCATGTAGAAAGATAATGTGACAAGGTTGGACATGATGTCACATGTCTGCAACATGATGCCTGGTGCTAAACATCACTGAACTTGCATTGTGTAAACATCATAGTGATATGATTCAAATTGTCTAAGCTACATTAAAAAGTCAACATCTCTCTCATACACACACACACACACACACACACACACACACACACGAAAGCACTAGAAACAAGAGCTATATTATGCTTAAGAAAAAGACCTTTAGGATCTACAATTCACATGTGACATTTTCTTTACTGCATTACACCAGTTTATATTTAGTTGATTTGCTGTTAGTGTTATTGATGGACATATTGCTGGTAAGAGGTTTCCCCTCCTCTTCAGGTATTTTCTTTTAGTCAGGTTTCCATTACTTCCTTCACTTCAAAAACCACTTGCCCAACTCACAAGACAAGCTCAAATTTGCAAGGCGTTTACTCGCAGAAAATTAAAATTAAAAATTAAAAATTATATGTAACTTCAGTGATCTGGGTAAAATACATTTAACATTGGCTAGTATACTGATAAGTGTTGTGTTCAGTTCCTAATGCTTTAGTTTTTGCAAGTTTTATACTTGTGATCTCACTGCAATACCAATATCATCACCTTCATTTGTATCCCTGTCTACAGTTTCTGTCATTTATTATGTGTGATTTCCATCTTTTAGTCATTGTCAAGATCGTTCTCATGTCTTCTTGTTCAGCTTTGATACTATTTAAAGGAAGTTTTAACAAATAAGAAATAAGTATTGTTTGTATCTTCTGTAATAACATTTGTACATACATGTATCTGCAATTTGTTGACTTTCCAGTCCCAAGTTAAGCAGTTTGTCAGATTGCCAACACTAATCAGTGGCTTTTAATAGCTTGTATTTATATTATATGTGACACAAAAAGTGACATTTGATATGTTGATTATGATTACGGCAAACATGATACATACTGGATGGTAAACAATTAAATTTACAAAAACAAATCTCAAATCATTCACAAAAGTCAGATTAAACTATTTAGATGCACAAAATATGCACAGTAAAGTTGAATATGACTATATATGATAAGTAAATGGATACAATTTTACTTTTCTCTCTCTCTCTCTCTCTCTCTCTCTCTCTCTCTCTCTCTCTCTCTCTCTCTCTCTGTGCCTAACGAATTAATCTTTTAGGAAGAAAAGAAAAACTTGGAACATATAGATTACTTTCTTCTTTTATTACACCGCTGGACAGCTCCCGCACTGCACAAAGAACCCATATGAAAGGGTATTTTAACAATTTCGGAAAATCTTTAAAAGTACTAATAAATAAAAAAATTAATAAATAACTAAATAAATAATTAAATAAATAAAGATTCTGGAAAAGTACAATTTACTTTTATTAAAAATGTCTGGACCTCCACCCAAGCACAGTCGAATTCAATATGAAATAAATAGACAATGCGAAGAATGACACGGAAAAAATACAAGTTATAAAACAATCAGTTTCTTTTCCTCCCTCCCTCCCCCCAAACAGAGATAGTACACCGTACTTCGTTCAAAACTAAAAATTAAAAAAATGTATATAATTTTTTTTTTTAATTTTTTTAAAAATATATGCCAAATGCCTATAGCACCAACATAAATAGCGAACAGGTTATCTCTTGCCAAGGGCGACAAAATGAACTGGGGAATAAATTTTGAGATCATATGAATAAAACCTACTCGGATGATCAACCCAGGAAACACTAAAGATACAGTAACCCTCATAGTTTAACTATATAAACGGAAATTTTAGAAAGAGGAGAAAAAATATATATTTGAAAAAACCACCAAACTACATATCGGGAGGAACACACCAACACATGAAACCTTTGTTCCTTTGTTTAAGAAAATTGGGGCTGGGATCTGTGTGGTGCCTGACACCCCCACCCCCCAAAAACAGATGTGTGAATAATATAAGTTCCAGACAGAAGATTAGTTTTTTGACATTCCCAAAGGACCCTAAAAGGAGAGCTGTATGGGCGATCAAATTAAACAGAGAAGGCTTTATGGTAACTCAACACACCAAGTTGTGCCAGAGACATTTTGAGTTTAAATGTTTCTCTAAAGACCCAAGAGCAGCACCATTTTTGTCAAAATCTGACGAGTCCTGTTCATCTTTGTCCCACGAATCTATCATGTAAGGTTGGATGTTAATGGTATGTTCTACTTCGATAATGTTGTTGCTGTTGTTGTTGTTGTAAAGTCATTTTTTCCAGCACACGATAGGCTATAAATGGCGGCTAGTATTAATGATGGAGGAAGAACCCAAGAAAATCCCCGGAAAAGACACTGACCCACGAGAAGCTACTGGCACGCCTTCTCACATACCCCACAGACCGAATCTGAGACTGGAACCCACGTAGACAGAGGTGAGATGGCAGTGATACACAACGGAGAGCGCTTTAGACCACTTGGGCTATCTGGCTGATTCTCCAAACTTCTGATTTGGACCAAGTGAAATATTATTCAGTTTTGTACAGGATTTAAACATGAAATTTAAAATTTTTGTTAAAGATGATTTTCTCATTATATCTGAACCCAAGTACGTCGAGCAGTTCAAATATGTATTTATGGTAACAAAATCCCGTTAGTACGTGTGATCTTGGTGTAGTTATACATAATGAAATGACATAAACATTATTATTTGCATCGGCAATTTTGTAGTGAAATATTTTTTAAACTTTTCGTTCAACTTTAAATAATTTGCTTTATTAAGAACTAATAAAATTACGAAAACACTAACAAATAAGAAGAAATAGACTCAACGATGTTGAACTCAGTAGCGACAGTATTTCCCAAGTATGCGACAATGCTGTTTTTTTATCGAGTTCAAGTATTATTGATTATTAGGTTGGAGCTCTTTCATATATAAAACTTCACATCATGTTCTTTTTTCCCCAATTAAAATATATCAAATAATTTTGAAGAGCAGAGCAGAAGGGACAGATGTCTCTTCTGTTTCGTTAAGTATATAGAAGCTGAGTTGATCAAATGGAAAACTTGAAAAGTTACAAATTTTTAAATTATAATAAGTTATTAAGTTAAAGAAAGACAACAGTAAATAAAGCCTTAACAGACATGTGGCAACATCTCACAATTATTATATAGGATCCTTCTACCTGTTCTCTATGGGACGAGTTCTTCATAATTCATTATCAACAATGCCGGTGTGTACAGTGTCTCAAATGACGTCACTTCCGCTATTTGTGAGGGGGAGGGAAGCGTGTTGTTTTATTCATGACGGATCTGGATATAAGATCGGTTTTTCATAAATTTCTTTGTAACGAGTAAGAATGAAATGTTCACATTTTCAGAAAGTGACCAATATACATATAGCAAATAATATAAAAAATTTGAGCGAATTTCATTTTTGCATGTTTGTCCCCTTTAATATGCCTAAAGGGGAAAGATAAGACAATGAAATGCCCCTTGCATGTCATTTCTTTCCTATGAATGGTTCTGTTATTCAGCTACAATCAAATGAGCTCATTAGTCACTTACTGACACAGTTTTGTTTTTTAAACTCAGTCCTACAAGGTTTGAGCCATTGTTGCCTTGTGGGCCTATTTTAATCATTCTTCCTTTTACAATGTGATGAAGGCAGCATTTTGGTGATCCCATACTACTTTCTTCTACCTCAGCTCATTAAGACAACAGGGGTAAACATATTTTCATTGGGACTCATTGTCTGATGAAAAAGATTGTGATTTCTGTTCAGAAAGTTGAAGATTACATGCCTTTACTTTAGCGTCAGCGATAACCAACTTGTGGAATGTATGTATTTGTCTGGTATATAACAAGTGTAGTTGCTATTATTAGATTAGATAGTTAATGATGATTGTAGTGAAATAATGAAGTAATCTAGGTCTATTACATGAATGAAAATACATATACTGTTAAGTGAAAGAACTGGCTGGAACAGAGTGGTAGAACTGGATGGATATGTTAAAAAGGTCGCACTGGGTTTTAGCTCTTCAGAATAGTATGAGCTTATGGGATGGCCTGTTTTCTGACATCCTTCGTCTATTAGCACACATTTCTTGTTACTGATCCTAAACTACTAGGAGGGTTGTTTACACATTCATCGCGAAGGTTTGTTTGGTCCTTAATGAAAATAGTACTGTTTGGACATTTAGTATCTTTAAATAACATTTACTGTTCCTGTTTGGATGGTCATGGGGTTTACACTGAGAGACTGACCCTTAATCAGACATGATTCTTTTCCATTTTAAAACAATTCTTTTTTCCTGACTTAAATCAGATTTTTATTTATATAGTCCATTTTTTTATATTATCCCCAATCTGGTTTCTTAAAAACAGTCTGTTTGGTCCCATTCCGCAACGATCCTTGTAAATAATTCGTTCCATATATTAGTTAGCACATGACTCTTGTAAAGAGTATCTGATTGGTCAAAGGTTTAAATTCATACAATGACTCTTCTTTTTTATATAAACTGATGGCAATAGAAAAAATCATGGTTACAAACTGAGTGCGTGAGAAAGAGCATGACACAAAAAGATTAGGTTTATGGAAGACCAAATACATGTCTTCATAAAACTGATTCCAATCTGATATCCAAAATGCCCATCATGACAACCATCTTGAAAATTTCATGATTATTGGAAGAGATATATGCAGTGATGTTACGGCAACATTTTGTTACTTTTAAAAAAAGTCCTTCTTTGGAGAAGCATCTTCAATCAATTCTTCACTGAACAAATTATAATATAATATGTACATGAAAATCTTTAACACAGTCTTTAACAATTTCAGGTGACTGTACTAGTTTTGTTCTACGGCTTGCAACCAAAGCAAGGTCACGCTCACTTGGGCCACTGCATCCAAGTTTTAATGTGGTGAAAATTATGGAAGATGCTTTGATGGAATTCCTTCCTGCTAATGCATATGAAATTGCAACTGGAAGGTTGCATATATCTCTGACACGTGTATCTGACAGGGAAAATGTAATGGTCTCAGAATTCAGTTCCAATGAAGAATTAATCCAGGTAAGCAGCATAGGTGTAAGTTACCAAGAGGACAGCCATTTAACCTAGCCTGGAAAAGTACAAAGATTGTTAGCAAAGTGAAATTTACCTTAAAAATTCAAGTTCCAATACCATTTTTCTTGCATCATCTTTATTAGAATGGAAGGTCAAAATTGGAATTCTTGCTTCCTGGTTAGAATTGTTTCCACCTGGCTATCATAACCTTTATATTGGAAATTGGACTTTTTTAAAACATAAATGCCATATATACAATATGCAATTTTGAAGAATATCTTGTAGGAATATTGTTTTTGAAGTTGTAGAAAATTCTCACAAAGATCATAATTATGAAACTTTAAGTTTTGAATCTTTTTTTTTTTTTTTATCACCAGAAGAATTGGTTGTATGCAAATTACACTAATTTTATTTAGCAGAATATTTAGTCTGCTTCTTAGTAACGGGAAGAAATTTAAATGACCTTATTTGAATTTCATCAAATAAATTAGGTTGATTCACAAGTAAAAATATAAAAATATTGTAATCCAACTGTATTGACTGCATTACTAATGCTATTTAATAGTGTTTGCATTACTAATGTTATTTAGTTTTTGTTTTAGGCTCTGATGTGCAGTGCCTTTGTACCACTGTATTCAGGATTGGTACCACCAAGCTTTAGAGGGGTGGTAAGCTCAGATAAATAGATTTTCTCACATTTCTTCCCATTATGAATGTAGGTTTTCTATTTTGAATGCTGATTTGGAAATATACTCTGCACGAGTATTATTCTAGCTTGCATGACACCATAAAAGTGTTTGGTTTAGGACATTGCAGTTTTTATCTGTCTTCATGATGTCATTAAAAAATTTGTTTGCAGTTTTTAAGTCACATTAAAGAACAAACATGCACATATTTAATGACATTCCAAGCAATGTTAGCATCGTAAACATTATCATTTTTGAAAAATCTTGCCACTACTTCCGATTTGATGGCCATATTGAATTTGGACACCAAAAGACTTCTAATGATGATTGGTGTTGGTGAAAATGGTGTTGATCTTGGTCTGGCCACCATAATGGCTGATTTGAAATCTTGTTATGGATTGCTCAAAAGATTTTTGAGCCTTGACTCCAATTTCCACCTGAACACTACATCTGCCAATAGAATATGAATTCAATAGGGTACTAAGGGGTTTAAAGGTAATGCAAGAGTCATTGGTGTTCATCATTACACTCACTAGGAATTGCTGGATTCTCTAAGTGAAGCCTGGTCAGAACCGAGTTGACATATATGATGTTTTGTTTGCAATATGTGTAAAGAAATAATGTTCACAAACACACACACACACACCATGGTTCTTTTTTTTGGCATTCATAAAAAAAAGTTAAACTCCATTAACCCAGAGTTTTGAGGTTTTTTGTTGTTGGCTTTACTGATTGCTAATTGCTATCTTAAAATAATTACACTTACACACTATTCCAACAACTAAATTAATATGTAGTAAAATCCAACTTCAAAGAAACATTGTCGCTGTTTACAAACTTGTCAAAAATATAATACATTTGGTTTAAATGTTCTCATTCAAGGCATGGTATGTAATAACTTTTGTTCTTGTACATGCATTTCTTTCATTTACCTGTAATGAATTGTTCAACTTCCAGATTCAACCTATTAAGATTAGCACAATGGACCCAACCAACGTTCCCTCTAAGCGAATGGTAGGTTTGCGCGCAGTGGTACTGCATTACGGAGATGAGCAAAATTTAACGTTGGATTGAGCAAAAATTGACAATTAAGCTCTGCGGAAATGCCTGAGCAGATGCGTGCGTGCACATGTGTGCAGCTTAGAGGGAACTTTGGGCCCAACCACTGAGTCTTTAAACACATCTCACTAGCTGTTGTCAGCCAATTAATTATGTGAAATGGTGGTCTATACCTGACCTCTTTACCTTTAATTGCTGCTATTTAACTGATTTAGTCCAATCACTGTTAAAAGCTTTATTGCTGCTCTGCCCCAATAGCACTAACCTGTATCTGGCTGCATCTGCCCCGTATAGTTTTACTTGTTTAGACAGTTTTGTAAATATCATGCACATGCATTAACTGTTACCTTAATTTCTCTTCTTTTATCCAATAAAATAATTTCAAGATCAAACCAGAGAAACTCCTCATTTATGCTGTCACCATCATCAAGTCTTATATCCGCCATCATCTACAATTTGTCAGAACACATATAGTCAAACTGCTCTCATTTAGTAACAATTGTTTTCTGAACAATTCATGTTTGTACAAAGGAAAGTTAAATAATTTCTGATTAGTTAATATTGGTCTGATTCTTGGAAAAGCCCCATTTGTAAACAATGTGACATATCTACCACACATTCAAATCGAGCAAAGACAGGATCGGCCATTGCAGGCAGTAGAGAAACTTTGAGTTATGACGGGATTATGCCGAATCTGGATTATGAGCATTGACAGGATTAGGATCGAACCACCCAAGGAATAGTTTTACATCAGCTCCAATCATGACTTTTTACCATTTATATATTATGCATGTCAAAGGTATATATTAAAAGTGATTGATTTAATTTTAAGATTACTGAAAATTGTGTTTTCTCTAAACAACTGTGTGTGATTTGGATTTTTAACGTAGCTTTAACAATTTTTCAGTCATTGCTATAGTGTTTGCAATTTGGAAGTTTATAGTGATGTCAAGCACTGGGGCATCATTCCGCAGACATATAGTATCATGTCCCACCCAGTAACATTATCCTGAAACCAGGCCATCCAGTCTTAACACTAACCTCTTAATTCATTCATCCCTGGCACTGTTAACATTTCTGCTGCTCTGCCCCAATAGCACTAAGCTATGTCTATATACATGTGCCCCATGTAGTTTTACCTGTTTAGACAATTTTGTCAATATCATGCATATAATTTCTCTTATAGCCAATAAAAATCCACAAAGTTTTCACCAATTATTCCAATGAATTTGTCTACACAGTAATGTATTTTTTTCCTCTATTTGTCGAAGTCTTTTACAACTATTTATACACTATTTATGAAATTAACACGATCGCTACAATCTGCTACATCTGCAAGAACTCTTATCATCATCGCTATCAGTGTCATCTTCTGACGACTCAATCTCAGAAACTTTGATGTCTGAATCAAAATCTTGCAACATATCCAATTGCCAAACATATTTTTCCTTTCCTTGCTAAATATTTTCTAGATTAAACCAGAGAAACTCCTGATTTTTGCTCTCACCATTATCAGTTTCTAATGTCCACCATCATTTATGATTTTTCATGAACAGAACGTGTAGTGAAACTGCCCTCCAATAGTAACCCTTCTTATCTGAACAATTCAGATTTGCACAAAGAAAAGTAAAATCATTTCTGATTGGTTTAATATGTTCTGATTCTTGGGGGAAAAAAAACCCATTTGTAACTAATCAGAGACGTATCTATCACACATTGAATTAAGTCAAAAGAACATTAACAATTGGCAAGATCAGCCATTGAATGCAGAAACTGGATCACGCATATTGATGGTATCGGGGCCAAATGAGTTAATGCAGAGTGCCAAGTGAGGCAGCTGTTGGTACCATTTATAGAAGTCTTTTGGTATGACTTGGTTGGGATTCAAACCCATTACTTTCTGCATCATGGCAGATGCTCTAACCACTAGACGACCGGAGCAGTCTAAACACAGCTGTGTATGAGTTTGAAAATACAAAATCATAATTTTAGCATGACACACCATTCATCAGTTTGATTAAATTCAGTTTTCAATTTCCTGTAGGACAGTGGTGCTCTAATTTAGATTGCACCATGTTATGGCAGGTATGTCAACATTATGAAAATATATTTGCGCATTTCATCAGCATAATGAAAGTTTCCTCAGGGAAATCAGAACTTTTTTAAACAAGCCCAATAGACACCTCTCTTAGAATACAGGATGTGTCTGATCTAAAGTTTGATGGGCCGTAGTCAACATCTATATAATTCTTTAGAATTAAAGGTTTGACAGTAAACAATACTAATTTATGTTAATTATGTTGTGCCCACTTGGCAACATAATGCAGGTCAGCAAAATAAAGGTATAATTTTTATTCTGTACATTGAAATGACTTTACATGCCAATTTATAGGAATATAATCAAAACTTGTTTTGTATGATACATTTTGTGGTTTTGTACATGAATCATGATCATCTTTTCTTACTAAGATGTTTTTTTGAGTCATGAAAGAGAAACATCTTTTGATTTAGAAAATGCATCTTTTATAATCTACAATGTTCTTTAATTCCATTCAGTAATGGTCATATGTGAACCATGAAAAAATTAATTTCATCTTTGAAAAAAACCTGGAAAGTGTGGGAACCATGATTTAAGAAATACAGGCAATAAGGATTTAAATAAATGATAACATATGATGATGGGAGTTGATTATAAATTAACTTACGAATCAATATTTTAATACAATGAGGAGTTTAACAATTTGTGTTTTCGTCTTTTTCAGCGATATGTTGATGGAGGTCTTAGTGATAACATTCCAATATTGAATAAGGAGACAATAACAGTTTCCCCATTTGCAGGGGAAAGTGACATATGCCCTACTGATAATTCATCCAACTTTATCCATGTTAACCTAGCCAACACGAGCATGCAGTGTAGTATGGGAAACCTATATAGACTGTCCCGTGCTCTGTTTCCACCCAAACCAGAAATCCTTAGTGATATGTGTAAACAGGGGTTTGAAGACTGCTCAAGATATTTGCAGAGAAACAGTAAGTAGAGAAATAAACAAGCCAACCTATAAACTTGAAATGAGTAGCATCCATCAGCACAATAAAGAATTTCAGTGTAAATTGAGAAATGTACCAAAATTTTGATTATAATTGGAATTATCAACTATTTAAAGGGACTTGTATAAAAAACATCAAACCCTAGTACTGTGAGCAGGTCTTAATTTCTTACCCTATTTAGCACTAATTAACTTCAATGGAAGACTACTATTTGATACTAAGTAACTTGCAATTGATTTAATAAATGTATTAAGTCAGAAATGGTAAATGAAGCATATAAAGAGTGGTCTCATATTTCTACAAATCGTAGCTTGAACAGTATTTTCACATTCTGGGGAAAATTCACATGTGGGTAACAAGATTTTAAAAGGTGTTAAAAAATATTTTTAAGGTTTTATATTCATTATGGAAATGAATATGCATATAAACATATGCTTAAACTCTGACCACCAGCAGACTAATTTAATGAACGTCTAAAACTGATTTTTTAATGCAAATCTTTTACTTGTGTCACCAGTAAATTGCAGGTAGCATGACATAATTTCGCCAAAACTGAAGCCAGCAAGCCAGGGTATCTCACTTTTTGACAGATGTATTTCTCTGTCAAAAGTCATAACTTCCATCAATATATAAATGCTATAAAAAGTTGGTATTCAGAAAATGTGACACAAGTCCAAGCAATTTTTTTTATTGATTTGGGTCAGTTACCCACTTCCAGCATACATTTATATTTGAAAATCAGAGAGATATGTACTTGAGACTGGTATACTGGTCTGCAGTATTGAAAGGAGTTTTTTTTTATTCCTATACCAGTTTGATAGGGTTAAGCCCAAAGTCTGTTTTTCACTCACGAAACACTTTTTTCCCCCAACAACCAATGGTTTTGTTTGCACTTCTTTACATTTCGTTTCCAACAAATTCGGTTGGCTTAAGCCCCATTGACTCCTAACAAATAATTGAAAAACATTGAAAAATGTAAACCATGTCAATGCACATAGGCTGATATGAAATATGGGGTCTAGCAGAAAAATGTGTACAAATGTATCCAAGTCTTGCAAAAAAATGTGCATACCATTTTAAATATTTCTCAGCTTAATATGGTCTGTACTGTATATTTGGTGTGACTTCCTCGTATAACTCCATGTAATTGTGCCACATGTTTAGCACTTGTCATTTTTAGCAAACGTTAAATGAGATTTGACAGCCTATGATCAAAGTGTCAATAATGGAGAAGAACCAGTATAGGAAGATGAAAACAATTATACTTTAGAAATACAGCAGATGATTTCATCATTAATTTCTGTCAGCAATCATGGATTATGCTCTAAATTGATACATAAGATGAATAACCCTATATTTATTTTTTGGGGTCAATTTATTTTGCTAAATAGCATCATGGATGGAACTTCCTTGCAGATTTTTTTGTTGTTTTTTTGGTAAGGGCACACGTAGGAATCAATTCTTTATGTTTGTTTCAATAGAGCTAGTACTTCTTCGGTTATTTGTGGTATCCATCAATACATTAATTAATAATAATATGACAAGATAATAACATACGTGTTTGATTTCTCTTTAGATCTTTTGTCCTGTATACGGCATATGAGTGTACGGTCCTTCGTAATACCTGTCCAGGTTTCAGAGAAAGACATAGAAGTTGTGATTAGCAACCACAGAGCATGTGACATGGATGCTGAAAGTAATGAGGATTGCCAGGAGTGTAAGAACAAGGTCCAGAGAGCTCTGTTACACAATCTTCCCCCAGCAGTAGTTAGCGGTAAGTAAGAATATTGACAGAAACCACAAACTTTAAAAACAGCAATGAGACTTGTCGTGAATTTACCAAGGGATACTATAGTTCTGTTTTCTAAATTGAAATGCTTGAAATTTCAATACATTGCAGCCTATTATAAGTCCACAGTATTTTCATCTGCATTAAAGTCGGACAGTATGAAGAAAATAACTTTATATCAATGACAGCTGATAATATTTTAACAAGATTGCCAAGAACAAAGACATTTAGGACATTTTATAAACTATTTGACCCTATCTGAAAACAGCATGTCTGATTCAGCTATGCATGAAATTTTATTTTATTTTTGTTTGCAAGGTAGTAAGGAAAAAAAACGCAAATGGAATCTGGTCAACAACAAAAAATTTCAGTCTTTAATTTCCATATATAAAAAAGTAAGGCTGTAGCAATGTTTCTATATATTTTTTTTAGCACACAAAGTGCAAGTTTTTGTTGCTTCAGTTGCAACTATTGTTTGTAGTTGCAAACAATCAAGTAGCGCATGACATGATGGGATATCTTATAATTTCATGTAAAATATTAGGATATTTTTGTCACATGTGAAAATAAAGGAATTATTAAGTACTTTTCTTCAGATTTAAATAATAATGTTATTTATTAATTTATCAGTAGGGGAATGGACATAAACTTTTACCCATGTCTGGTCACGAGCATCACAAATTTCATTTCTATGTGACAACATTTTAAGAACATTGGTGATGTGCATCAGAATTTACCTGGCTATGACCCCTGATATACTTTAATAAAAAGTCAGCCTCTTAATTTAATGGCAGGGTGGCCATGCAGTATTGTTACAGTTTTTTAAAATAGTATCATTTGTATTTAATCAGGATCATTATTTGATTTATTTAAAGATCTAATTTACTTATATATTGTATTACAAAATCCATCTCCTCCCCCCCCCCAGTTGTCAAACAATAAGATTACTATAAGCCAATTTTGTATCCTTGCAACATTGAAGCTTGTTACTTTCAGCATACCTTATTCATACTTCAAAGAAATAATTGTTAATTATTTTTATATAAAGAAATTACTTTTCTTTCAGCTTTCCAGGCTACTTGTGATTCTGTGAACAAAGGGGTCACAGCTTACATCCATCGCCATCGTTCACTGAGACTGATGTCCTATGTAGTTACACCTTGGTTTCTGCCACTAGATATTGCCTACAATTTTACCTTGAGGTTGGTATCATATTTTCATGTTAAATGGATTACTTTTGAATGCAACTTTTTCCCCCAAGTCTAAAATATTTTTGAAGTTAGGAAGACAGTGCATATGACCAGGTAGAATGTTTAAAAATCAACACAAGAAAGTAAACTTGATTTACCCAGTTTGCCAAAAAATAACATTGAGAATAAGCTAGATGAAATTTCTACATTTTACAAGCAATATTATATCTTGAAACGATATTTAAAGGAAATTTTAAAATAAATTTACAAACTAAATACCATTGTTACTTCAGGTTCCTGCAGTATCTTCCCTGCCTGCCCCATGATTTACATCATTGCTGCAGAGAGATTAGAGAAGTCTGTCGAGCTGTGCAAGCGCACCTCCAGTACGAGAAGAGACAGTACACTGCACGGTGAGAATTAAATATTTTTTCCAACAATAACTATGCTATTCCATTAAAATAATCATCAAATTTCTGTTAATTAACATTGCAGTTTCATTTTATGTGACACTGTGTAATATCACTTTGTGCTTCACATAATAGTGCCTTTAGAAGCAGGTCTCTACAGTTGTATGGTAAATACAGGTTAAGGCTTGAGATTATTCAAGCTTTGTGTAGTCCGCCTATCACATTTACGCTGAAATCTTGATATTTCAAAGACTATTAAACTAGAGATTCAGAACAATAACAATACTAGGTTCTGTTTTCATAGAAATGTATCATATTTCTACAATACAATTGGTTCATTCGAAATGGAGGTTACCATGCCTGTCTTTATCCACCATATTGGATTTCACAAATAGTTACCGCTGTTACTGTATTTCGTCTTCGTAATATTCAGCTTCTAATCATGTTAAGTAGGAAAGCAGAATATTTGAATTTTCTCTAGGAAAAAGAGAAGAAAACAACTGGAAAGACATTTGTGCCATCTTATGTAGATTTGTGAAACGATAAAGAAAAGGAGGAAACTTGACGTTTTGCAAATTGTATAATGTGATTTCGCTATTGGGCATGAAGCGCACATGAAATACAAGAGCACAAAAAGCCAATAAACATCAGCTTCCTGCTTTATCACACACAACTCAGCCTGAACTTACGACGTATATAAATACCCGAGAGAATCTTAATGTAATTTGATTGAAATTCAATTTACTGTATTGTTTTTTATTTTTGTTGGGCTCAATTTTTGTGGTTTTGTAAAAATAAAGGCATTTTCATGGGTAATTAAATTTGTGGTTTGCCTGTCAATTTGCATATTAGTAGGTATTTAATTTCATGGTTTTACGTCTACAAATACCCAAAATAAAGAATACAAAAGAATAAAACTATTCAGATACAAACTGTGGTCACATTAATGTTTAAAACAATACATGTACTACTGCCTGTATGATTACAAACCAAAGACTAGCAAAATTTACACAGTGCTTTTGACCGATTTAATAACATCAATCGAAGCTGACACAGCCAACAACACTGAAACAATACGTCTATCTCTATGAGCACAAATAAAACACCTGTCAAATTTAATCAGTTTAGCCATGTTTTTGTTTGAGTGTTCAACATCAAAGGAAGCCAACACAGCCACAAAAACCAGACCAATGAGTTATTAAAATATATAAAGATCTCTTACTTAAACCACTGTCCATCAAGTTGCACCATCAGTTCTTTCTGACTATCATGGCGTTAAAACGGTGGCTTAAGAGTAGTAAAGTTCAACTTAGAACCTCTCGTTTCCTAGACTTCCTAACCCATCAGAAGCTGCAAACCTGGAAGAGGTGCTTGCTTATCAGACAGCTGATGACGCAGTAGACCACCTGCTTCAGTCTGTATCACGGAAAAGAAAGCGAGGAGAGTATAACAGTTATAACAATGAAATCCAGGCAAATATAGCGAGATACACCATCGATAATGGTGTTGCTAAGGCAGCCCACAAATTCAGTAGTGATATGAGATGTACGATCAGCGAGACCACTGTACTTAGTATACAGGACCAAGTTAAAAAGGCGAGATGGCTAAACACTTTGATAATTTACCAAAATTGCTTCAGGGCAATCCTTTGATGCTAGGAAGATTGCTTGATGCTGAGTTCAGATCAAGAAAAATTAATGGAGGAGTGATCATTTTTAGGATTGGGGCAGAGGCTGTGATCGCCAAGCATGCTCACAGCCAGTTAGCATGTTACGATGGACACGTAAGCATCACCAAGCATTGGGCATGGTCCATAGCTGCCAACTGTCCCGTTTTTTCCGTATTTGTCCCATATTTTGGACCTGTATACGGGTGTACGTTTTTTTTGCAAAAAATACATTTTTTATTTTAAAAAATAATAAAATTTCTTTGGAATTGTCAGTTTAGAATGCGCTCTCGGTTCTATTTTGACAGAATATATCACTTGTATATACAAATACAGTTCTACGATACGATTGGTTCATTCGAAATCGAGGCTACCAGGCCTGTCGTTATCCGCCATATTGGATTTCGCAATAGTTACCACTGTTGCTGTATCTAGTCTTCGTAATATTCAGCTTCTAATCATGATAAATTCGAAGGCAGAATATTCAGAATTTTCTCCAGAAGAAATAGGAGACAACTGGAAGGATATTTGTGTCGTCTTGTATAGATCTGTGAAAACATATAGTAAAGGAGAAAAACTGACGTTTTGTAAATTGTGTAACGTGATTTCGCTATTGGGCACGGAGGCGCCCATGAAATGCAAAATCACGAAAAAGCTAATAAACATCAGCTTCTTGCTTTATCACACACAACTCAGTCTGAACTTACGATGTAGATAAATGACAGAGAGAACCTTAATGCACATCGATCGAAATATAATTTTTAAATTTCTTTTATAATTAAACCTTTTTCAGTTACTAATGTTGTTGGTGATTTATTTTGCACAAGTTTTTCAGACATTAAAATCGCAAAAGATAATTTTTATGCTTGAACGAAAACATTTCAATAAGAAAATTACAGAATTGAGATAATAAATGAAAATTGGTACATTGGAATCAATGATCACAAAAATAAGGCATGGAAAGGGCTCCTATAAATAGCTTGTATTTGTGTTGCTCTCTTGCACCTTTTGAATGAGCACCCATATGGAACATGTGCAACTCCAGAAGGTACAAATGTGCAACATGTGCATCTTTGACATTAATTAATTGTGTAAGGCACTGTCCAACTTTACTGATGGTTGTATATGTTGTAAATAGATACATATGCATTGAAATTTAAAAATCAGTATTTGGTCCTGAAAATCAGTATTTTTGTCACAAGTAATCAGTATTTTTGCACTCGGGGGTTGGCAGCTATGATGGTCACTACTTTGCCATATGGGATTTGTAAAGCAGAAAGGAATGAAAATCGTAAAACAGCTGTCCCATGATTTTGAACACATTAAGAAAAAGTTCTTAGAGAAAGTTAACACTAGTGAAACAGCACAATATTCTGGACTGTCTTATAATAAATTGGGATCAGAGCTGGTTCCAGGTGGCAACTGGATGATGGAAGCCCATGGATCTTTGCAAGTGTCAGTTTCCGCAAATTATAAGGAGTACAAAAAAGAATGAAAGTCACACTTCCACATGTGGTATGCTAAAGACCAATATACATCATGCTCTTTGCACGCAGCGTGCCACAAATGTTAGCATTGAGCATGGTGGCAGACGATGTTAGGAGGCATATTTTTAGAAAAAAGCACATAAAGGTTGGGAAAATTGAGAATTCGCAGATTTCATCTCTGGAATAGTTTAAGCCACCAATGAAAGAGCTGCAAGGTACCAATGCTGCGGCATTGTTTGTGAGTTTTCTTGTTGAACTTAATCTTCCTTTACCAGCTGGAGACCATGTTAAACATTTGTTCTGACAAATATTCTCAGACTCAAGGATCACTTCATTAATTCTTGTCAAAATGCACCAATTTCTATCACCATTTTCACTAATTGCGAGCCTGAAAGGTTTCTGCAGTATTAGTAAACATTGCACCATCATGAATCAAGCCATTTCATGCTGAATGGATAATTGCGACTCGAGCAACAATGAGTGAAAGATTGGACCTAATTTTCAGAGGTTTTGAGAAAGCTGGACTTATTTAATTCAGCAATTTGGGGATTACCGGTATTTACCTGAGAAGCATGTGTATGTGCCATGAGACTTGATTGACATGATGTTGATACAGTGGCTTTGTCCAACAATCTGTGCAGTGTGAGCTTTAATTATCTGCTGCTGTAATTAGTGTATATACATAGTGTTTCATTGATAATAGTTTTTCAAGAAAAATAGTTATAGTATTGAACAGGATTGCTGTTCTTTTGGATTATAACTGCATGGATAAAATGAATGTGCTTCCAGAAGGATTTAAATATTTAAACAACAGTTGTACTCAAATGAAGGAGTGGCTTCAATAAGTATTAAATTAAATTTTTATATTTTGTTATTTTGTATTATTTTTTTTTCATTTTTAGTTTTACTATTGTTTGAATACCTTATGCTCTTTCTATATTCTCTCTCTATCCTTACTTACCTCACATATCGATTTAAGGTAGTGAGTATAAAATTAGAGCAATTGGATACAGTACCATGTACCTTAGTAAACATGTGCTTTGAAACAATATAAAATGATTATAATTCTTGCTTCAAAAGGTTTAAAACATAAAACAAACACATGTACAAGCTAATATTTAATTACCAAATTACAGTACTTATTGACCTTGATTTATCAAATACCAGTAGCTGTGTTAATCTCTAGGAATGAAACACTAAGAAAATCATCCTAAGTGGCTCATTTGTTGTTGGGGATTGTAATTTGTAGTTCATGGCAAAAATGAAAACCACAAAAATTGTTGATACTACAGAATTAAAAGAACCATCACAAGGTGTGGAGAAGGCTTCTATAAACAGCCTGTTGCACTCTTGCACCTTCTGAATGGGCACCCGAATGGAACATGGTGACCATCCAGAAGGTACAAGTGTGCAACAGATTCATCTTTGACATTAAATAATTATATAAAGCACTGTCTTAATTTACTGATGGTTACTGATATGTTACATGTGCATTACAATTTTAAAAATAAGTATTTGTACCTGAAAATCAGTATTTTGTCACAAGGAGTCAGTATTTTTGTACTCAGGGGTGGGGGTGGGGTTTGGCAGCTATGTATGTGTGTTGTTTAATAGTGACCATGCAGTGCTGGTTATTGCCAATCAAATGTTTGTTCTAAAAATGTAAAGACAAAAATTTGCAGCTTCCAAATAAATGTAAACATATAGTACAGGTAAAAAGATAAATGTCTGATTTAAGATCATATAAAAAGTATATATAAAAAAAGGATACATTACATAAAATAATCTTCATGGTGGTGTCAGTATTATACAATTTGCATTCTCTCAAAAAGCACAAGATCTCTGGTGGTACATCATAAAGTTTCTTAATTGAATTCGCGTGAAAACCACTAATGTGACTATTAGCACCCATGAATTTCATGAAACTTACTCAGAATGAAAAGGTTAATTAAAACCTTTTCAGAACAGTTTAAAGTATGAAAATACATGTATCTCAATGGTTCAGAAAATTTATAATAATAAAAAGTCCTTTTCAGTAATTTTTAGTGGTCAACGATGATGCAAGCAACACAATTTTGGGGTCCCCATCTACGGTATTGGGAATTTTTCATTACAAAATATTTGTTTGAGGAAAATTTTTAACATGTTGGTTAATGGTTCATAATATCTTGACCTTAATGACTCATAATTTTTATAGCAATTTAAAGAAATCCCTATGTAGCAGATTCAAAAATTAATAATTTTAACCAAAAATAGTTACCTAATTTTGTTTGTTTTTCTCCAGAAAAGTTGTCTTTTTAAATAGTAGTGTTATTAGAAGTTGCTGTTCTGTTCTTCATCTAGAATGTCATTCTGTGTCATGTTAACTCTCTTATAGAAGTTTAGTCAAATTGCACATAAGATAGATCTTATTCAACTAGTTCCATATATGACATGTGATGCAGTTAAAAATTGCTCCTCATAGACTGTTAATATTTAACATTTGTAAAATTTTTGGATGTAAGTACCTTTAAATAATCTAAAATTGATCAGTTGATATGACTAAATCATGCACGTCATACATTCAAAATATGGTTATTATAGTTATGTTGCATATCTACCACCTCGCTTGTTACCTTAAAATATTTCAACTAAAAATGCAAAATATATAAGGTGGCTATGGTTTTGAGACAAAAAAATCAAACGCTTCATGCATACAGTTCCATTACAGCTCAGAAAAAGTACAGTATTCTTCAAATTTAGAATTTGAATAGTGATTTCTATGCCAATTTCTCCACCCCATATCATCACTGGGCAAGTATTTTTGAATTTTATATTGCACCATAATAATAGCTTATATCACACAATTCCATTTATACCACACTGTAAGCTCATTGAAACTGGTATGTATTCAGGCATGAAATAAGTGTTTGAGCATCACAAATTTACTGGAGGTATCTTATAAACGTTCATTGGCGTAGTGTGGGGAGATAACCAAATGTAGTGTGATGGGGATGCAACTAAGATTAATTATGTACGTACTACATTCCTGCTGCGGATGCATGGCTCACCTTTTCTGGGACTCGCAGTCGCCACTCCAAGCTAATTATTTCACTTCTCCAAATAGTTTTCAAGGACATGAATTGGATATGTTCCGAGTCTGACTCTTCAGTCATCGCCAACATATGGAATATCTTCCTCTTTTGACAGAAAACACTCAAAAAAACCAAGGAAAGAAGGAAGAAGACACACTCGATCCACACAAAAGAGAAACATTCAATCAACCCATTAAGGTATGTGCATGACCTAGAAGACATTAAAAGATGACAACAAAGTGAAATTTAAAGGAGTGATCTGGCACACATGTATATGCATGTACTCAAAAAAACAATGAGAAAGATATTCCGCACATTGACTGTGACTAAGGAATCGGGCTAGGATTGTTGTTTTTAATAAAACTTGTGTGATGCTGATAAATCGCTCTGCCTACCAAATCACATGACATTACTCCCTGCTAAGCTCCAACAAAAATGCAGTATTTGACAAAGAAATAATTCAGCTGTTTAATTTAAATGATTTGTATTATTCTTAAAAATATCAAATTTCAGAGTTGCAGAAATTATACTGCAATAGACAGTATAGTAATATAGTGTTTTATTTCAGTAAATAGTAAAATAAATTGTAAATCTGCTCAAGAGCTTATTTGTACAGCAAAATTCACTCCAAAAGATGCTAATGTATTGAGTATAACCTTATCCTTATTAATTTTATCTGGCTTACTGAACTGCAGCATTGGAAGTAAATGAATTTTAAAAAATAATAGTTTTAAAAAAATAATGTTTATAAGTTTTCTGTTGTACATAATAAATTTAAAGTTCCATGTTTGAAAGATGGATCAATGATGACTGTTGATGTAAACATGTGATTGAATGCATGCTTAATATATCGAACCATAATAATCTGAAACCATTGTCTTTGTATTTTTTTATTATTACATTTTCTATCTCTACCCCTTCTTCAGCCCAACGAGAAAGTAAAGTGTCAAGTGTCTAAAAGATTGAGACAGTATATCATTGATTTTTGGTACAAGCCAACATTAAAGTGTACATTTTAAAAATAATGCAGGCTGGGATTCAGTACTTCCTGTACAAGAAAATAAAAATACATCAAAACCCAAAAGTTGGATTGTTCTTCACCCATATTCTAAAAATGTTTATTTTTACATATATTTTAAAATTTCAGTAAATTGACGGGACATGCTTTTCCTTGCCATCAATTGTTTCATGTTCAGCTAATCGTACACGCGACCACAAAAGTCTTTATTTATTTAAGTTTTGTCAATGTTTGGGAACGAACTATATCTTATTCCTCCATTTAGACAATCAGATTATAACATAATTACAAGGCTCTACCTGCCTTCTTATCAATTAAAAAAATCAATATATCATTGCAAAAATTGTAAATGCTTATGATAATCAAAACATTATTGCCACAAGTAGCTTGTTGAAAGAAAAATGGCAGACATAAGCAATGTCGGGAGGTGCATCTAATTGTGCTCGCTGATGATGTTAATTGACCAGCATGACTAACAAGTCACAGTGGGTCAGTTATGGCCCTCCAGTACTAATTGGAGGAAATAATTAGTTTGAACTGGGAACTGGGAACCTGGATAAAGGAAAGTAATCCATTAGTAGTTTAGATGGTATTACTGCTATTAAATGTATAGATATTTAACAACTCCAAAGACACCCTAAATATCCCAAAAATTCTTTAATGAATCAGTTATCCCATTTTAACACAATATGAAACAAATCTTTTTTTTAAAGACAGACTCTTTTTCAGTGTTTGTTTTGCTTCCCATGTTAGTCATTGAAAGTGCCAAAGACTGGCATGAAGTCATACATTTTACACCTGCCTCCTCTCCATCTGTAATCAACTGTACATTTTCTACTTCTGGTTCATACTTTTCTTCATTGTTCTCACTGTTTTTCTCGCATTCCGATCTTGAACAGTGTTTTTCATATTTTTGACATTTGCCAATACGGCTTACCTTAGCCTAGAACATCTTATTGGGAATATCTATCTAAAGTTACTTGTTAAGTGAATTTCTCGTTCACATCCTCTATCTGTCACTTTAATCACCATATTTTTCTTGATACCTCATTGAAATACATACTGCAGATTATGTTGCTAAGCTATTTACATGTGTAAATGTTGCATCTTAATACTAAGTCTACCAGTAGACAGAGGTCAAGATCACTGGACTTGAAATTGCAAAATTATTTTAATTTCACGTTGTAATGTCATTGGTGGGTCAAGTGGATCAACCTTTTTTCTGATGGTTATTATTATTTATTTTAGGTTTTCCTGTCAACTGGCTATTACTGAAGTGAACTTTGACAATGCACAGCGACCTGTTTCAAAGTTGTCAGGTCAAAATGAGCCGCAGCCTCAACCTCAGCCAACCTTACCAATAGTTCGAAATCTTAACATAGGTTTCGCTGTGGACTTTGATACACATGTGCAGGACACTGCAAAATCACATCATTCAGAGGGAAAGCTTGACCATTTTAAAATAAGCCAGATTCAGCTTCAGTCCGGCATATCAGGGCAAAATACTTTGGTGCAAACTGACCACACGCATGGCTTTAGTGTCCCATGCTCGCAGATATTTGACACATTTGATCAGTGTCTACGTGTCTCAAATCAGATGGACTCTGTGTTGGCATATTATTATCGTGATGAGAATAACAGACAGTGCATTAATTTTCAAGAGATTTTTAGTCTGGATAACACGGAAATAAATATCCCATCTCCAGAAAATGGACAGGGTTCTGGTACTTTGGATAATATTTCAGAGATTTCATTGGACAGTTTGGCAGATGCACAGCCAAACCTTCTAACAGATTTGGAGGAGTTGATTGAAACCACAATGGCTATATCAAGTGACCAAGCAAAAGAACAATAACTCTTTACATTTTAATAATGTGCCAAACTTTCTGTTGCATTGGAATTTTTGCTTCTAGATGTAGATGTATTATGACCATTAAAGTGTGATTCAACTTGAATATGCTATCAACTGCCTACACTGAACAAAACAAATTATTTTGCTATTTTGTACATGTGCATTGCAAGGAATGTAATTTAGCAGCCTTGGTAAGACATTGATTATAATACAACAATGATGTGGTGGAGGGACACCATCAATTTAGAATGTTGGAATTTTTGCTTGTTTTTTCTGATAAAATTTGTTAATAACAATAGGGATAATTATCCTCCTAATCACTGATGAAATGTATTCTTCCAGTCGCCATTACTTGGTAAAGTATATGTGTAGAAGTTGTATAGAAGTAAATTATGTAAGTACATTACCAGTCATAATTGTTGGTCTAAAACATGGCTTGGTAGCAGATATTTGTAATGTTTTTTTACTTCTGCATCACTTTTGGCATGTAAGTTGGAGGACAGTGGCTTCCAACCAGCTCAAAAAGTTGGATTGTGAAAATTGTATATTTATTATCCATTATCTGTTTGGTTGCAATTAGATAACATGTATTGATTGTGTTGCAGATTTCTATGCAGTATAATGTCACAGAAAAATACTGTAATGCCGATGTGTATCAATATAATTTTGTATATTTTAATATTTATTACAGTCAGAATCTTAATTGGTTAATATTTTCTTCTTATATCAGTTGGACACCATTGTTTTACAAGTTATTTATCATGGGTTGTTATTATACAATTGTTTATAATCATGGATCATAACCAATCACATGTGTATTTTATCTTCTATCTTTGTGTAATTTTACCTCCTCCCTTCTTTGACAAAGTTATTTTATTCACTGATGCAGTTATTTTTCCATCTCATACAGTTTCTTAGCAATAGAAAATACCTTTTTGATTTTTTGAAATATTGTGAATTGTTTTATTTTCAATAAGTATTGTATTAGTTAATCAAAGAAATTCATCCTTGGATTTGCTACACCGTGAATTGTACCCCCAAAGATAAAGGATTTTGAACCCAAATGGTCACTGATTTAAACTCATGGGATGTCTTGCATCATGTCTATCTGTTAGCAAAAGTTTGTTATTGAAACTCAATTTAAACTACTTGGAGGATTGATATAAAACTGTATGCACATTCAGGCCAAGGAGCTTAGTTCGTCCTTAATGAATATTTTGCTGCATGGACATCCAATATGACTGTCAATGTAGCCATCATGAAAATCTTGTTATTGCAACTACTTCGGAACAAAAACTGAAATCAACATGGGGTTTTCATCAGAAGATGTCTTTTGATTTATTATATGAATATGACACAGATCTGATATTTAATAATGCTACTATGGCAACTGTCTTAAAAATGTTATTAATATGCATATTAACATGGGGTTTTCACCAAAAGACATGTTTGATGCCAATCTGACATCCAAAATGGCTACCACAGCAGCTGTCTTGAAAAGCTTATTTTCGCTACTAATCCTAAATAGAAGTCAGAATGCTCAAGAATATCAGTGGTGATTTCATCAGTTTAAGCCACTGAAGAAAAAAAATGTATTTAGGATTCATAGTAATTTTTTTGGGCCTTAAGAACATCATTGCCTTCAAGGTTATCTTAATCTGTAATTACTGATCACTTTTAAATTTTCAGCACTAATGACAGTGATCCCCAGTTCAAAACCTGACCGCAAATTTTGCCAAGATATTGAGATATTTATATGTAATAGATTGAATAATTTTAAGAGTTTGTTTGATAGGCTTGTTGTTTGAGATTTATAACATAGTTTAAGTTCAGATTTGCTTATAGATGCGGGTATTTGATATTCACAGTACTGGATTGACAACTAGTATTTCAAAATTTGTGATGTTTACATGGACTTAATTCTACCACCATTTTACTGTAACAGTTGGGTACATAAGCTTTTTTTAACTGATATTTTTTTTAATCATATTTCTTTTTAAGGGTGAATGATTGTATTTACTACTTTATTTCTGCATCCATCCCGAGTCTTTAAACGCACACTATTCATGTATATAATTGGTCATATATGTAAATGATGATGCTTACGATTGATTGTTTTTTTAAATAATTGAGTCATTTTCAATATATAACAAGGCAGATCTTGCCATAAATAGATTTTGGTTTTATATACCTATGCTACCTCAGTTTTATTTTCTATACATTTATTTCCACATTTTTTTTCTAAGATGCAGGAAATACGTTTTGGGGATAAAATATATCTTTAATCTACTCAGCAGTTTTTTTGCGTACCATATGTCAGTTTAACACAGTAACATTTGTCAGTGCAACACAGCATCATCATATATCAGTGAAATACAGTACAATAGGTGAGTGTAACACAGCACCATAAGTTAGTGAAATGCAACACCATATATCAGTGTAACACTATGTCAGTAAAATATGTCAGTGTAACCAGACATCAAATGTCAGTGTAACACCACCATATTTCAGTGAAATGTAGTACCATGTCAGTGTAACACAGCACCATGTGTTGGTGAAATGCAGGACAAAAACTTCCTGCATTCCCCAATTCTCAATTATTTTAAATGTTAAAAGCACTAGTCCTGATATCGGCAGTTGCTGAAATGGTCTGATAACTGCTGGTCATGATATTGCTTGAACTATAGCTGATTCATACAGTTGGCTCGGTAACAAGCATTTTAGCCTATCTTAATCTGTATGTAGTTTTACAAATGCCTTTGAGAGAAACTGGGGCCTAACCAGAATTTTGCTCTGCGCATGCACAACCAACACTGATTTGAATTACCATTCGGCATCACATCTCGAAAAGTCTTGGACACCAAGGAAAAATAAATGTATTGCACAATACTTGAAGTTTAGTTTGGAATATACAAAAAATTGATTATGTATTCATCCATCACACATCGATATACATCAAGCTTTTGCATGCAATGTGCCACATGTATTAGCATTGGGCATGGTGGCAGAGACGACCGAAGGAAGCACATTGGTAGAAAAAACCACATAGAGGTTGGGAAAATTAAGAACTCGGCAGATTTCAGCTCTGGAATATTTTAGGCCATCGATGGAAAACCTGCAAGCTACCAATGTTGAAGCATTGTTTGTGAGTTTTCTTGTTGAACACAATCTACCTTTATCAGCTGGAGACCATGCTAAACATTTGTTCCAACAAATATTCCCAGACTCGAACATCACGAATTGATGTCAAAATTCACTAATTGTTATTCCTATTTTCACTAATTGTGAGCCTGGAGGGTTGGCTGCTATGGAGGCTTTAAAAAAAATCCATGCCCAAAATGTACTTTCAGAATAGTATATTAAAAACACATGCTGGGTTGCCAGAATACAAACTGCTGATTGAAGGTCCACAACAGCAGGAAGATTTTAATGCAGTTTTTGCAACCGCTTTCTTCCAAACTAGACATATCATTGAAAGTGCTACATAAGTATGTATATTGGCAGAATGTAGAAGACATCCCTTTTTTTAAAATACAAATGTCTTCAAAATTTAATGCATGACTTAATGGCTGAAGAAATTGATTCCATTGGCATTTTGAAGACTTCTACCATTCAGTATGATTTTGGCTATACTACCTGTTATTAGAGAGCCTATCAAATGTTGTTGAGGACAGTCTTATACATGACTTGCAGAATTCACCATTTGTGACAGCATTGGCAGATGAAAGCACTTGACATAGCAAACAATAAACACTTTGTCATATATGCTTAGATTATTTCTGATTTGAAACCATCAACAAGATTTTAAACAAATATAGAATGCTTAGATGCTTATGGCAAGGGAATTGCATTGTTAGCTTTAGTCAGATTGCATAACTAATATTTGTGTTGTGCATTTAAACAATATTTTAAAAAATTTAACTACTAAAAACTTATTCATCAGTTTGAATAAGACTCATTGGTCAGGATTTTGACTCACTGTTTGTTACCTTGATGAGTCAAATGACTCAGAATTATCCATTTGTAGATAAAACCCTGGACTTTGGTATTTATCTTTTTTATGTGAAATGAAATTTATGCAGATCTGAAAGCTATGAAAGCAAATGACCTCAACATGGTAGCCATTTAGAAAATATTTGTATGGCTACTCCTTTAGAATGGATGGACAAATCAACTAAAGAATTTTACCCAAAAAACATTATGATATTTACTTGGCCCAAAATTCAATTTGTGCCAGTATTGCATCATCTGTATCTGCAATGATAGCTATTGTGAGAATCTTATTACTACTCCTAAATAAAAATGGTGCCAAACTGACATCTAATATGGCCAACGGAGCAGACAATTTCAAAACCTTATTATCACTTAAGAATATCAGACATGGTATCACCACTGAGTAGTTTGAAAGAAGAGATTACTTTATTCAAGAAATTATATTTTGGAAAATGAAATCCCTTAGAGGGACTCATGGTGTACAATTAATGCTGATCTGTAATCAAATAAGGACTAGCCACCAGTGCAAAAATATAAGAGAACATTTAAATATGCAAAACTACTCAACAGAATCTGACCCAGCTTTACAATATTCTGGCATAAAGGGCATATTTGGACAAATAATGCCAATCCAACTACTGCTAATGTAGACCAAATTTACACAATAATATACTGACCAACTTTGACACAAATCACCCCCGGATGGGATTTTTTCAGTATTGGACAGTAACGTGGATGTGAATTCAGAAACTGGAGAATCATTGAAACAGTTGTTGCAACAACAATAGAAGAAATTTCCACACTAACCATCCTGCTGACCCAGAATTCTTTTCCAACTGCTCTTGCATAACCTGATGTGGAATGAGCCTCTTATATATTACTTAGAAGGAATCTTTTTGCATGGAAACTAGTGGTCAAGAAAAAATATAAATATTTGCAAGGAGGCAGGCTTGTATTTAATAGTATATAAGTGTGACCTTTTATTCCATCATCAAGAAATTTACATGGAAGTATCTGGTATTGTTATAGGCCACATACAGTAATTAGGTCACTGTGACCTACTTTTCAATTTATATGATCTTTATCTTTTTTTTCTTTATTATATGTTAACATGTATCAGTGCCAGCATCGTGTTAAAGAATGTGCTTCTCCCATCTTTAAGATCATTTTAGACTAGTTTTACACATTACAAAAATCTTGGAAAATGCCGTGTTTAACTTGTGTTGCCTTGGCTGTAACTGAACTTTATAAAGGAAGCATTGTGATAAATATAACACTTACATACAATAAATAAGTAATCAAGACCAGTTTTGGCTTGACTATTCAAAGAACAGAGATATTGTACAGTCAATATTGTGTCTGTGTTAAAGTAATGCCATCATAAAAAAACCATTTCATTTTGATATCTATTTTATATCTGCACATTTGTGGATATAATCTCAAATCAAATCCACTTGTCTGTTTGCCAGTTCAGATATATATTTGTACATAATTGATTGTTTGTGTAACACTTTATTATTAATATAAATCAACATTTAGCCAGTTGTAGTCCTTAAAATATAGCTTATATTAAACAATGTCTGCAGTATGATCTTATATGCTAATGTAATTTTGTGTGTAACCATATTTTACAGTTTTTTATATTTAGTTATTTCATATTGTCAAGCTATGCTTTCCTTCAAGAGTTCCAGTTTGGTTTGGAGCCAGAAATTAGTATACAGAAATATTGGACACAGTGTTTTATGTGTTAAAGACATGGACACATTTCACATGATATGCAACACAGTAACTCTGACTGGCTGAGCTTGTCAACACTTTAGTAACTCTGACTGGCTGAGCTTGTCAACACTTTAGTAACTCTTACTGGCTGAGCTTGTCAACACTTTAGTAATTCTGACTGGCTGAGCTTGTCAACACTTTAGTAACTCTGATTGGCTGAGCTTGTCAAACACTTTAGTAACTCTGACTGGCTGAGTCTGTCAGCACTTTAGTAACTTAGACTGGCTGAGCCTGTCAACACTTTAGTAACTCTTGACTGGCTGAGCCTGTCAACACTTTAGTAAGTCTGATTGACTGAGCCTGTCAACACTTTAGTAACTTAGACTGGCTGAGCCTGTCAACATTTTAGTAACTCTGATTGGCTGTGCTTGTCAACACTTTTATAACACTGATTGGCTGAGCTTGTCAACACTTTAATAACTCTGATTGGCTGAGCTTGTCAGCACTTTGGTGGCTCCATTTCTAATTACAGTTTGGTTAACAGTATTTGACTTAAAAGGTGGAGTTAAATCTTACCATTGAATCAACTTGTGTTAGCTGCTATGGTACGTCCTTGGGCAAGACACTTCATTCACTCCACTTGCTAAGGTACTAATATCTTAACTGGCTTTGTCATGCCATAAAATGCCAAACCAAACCAAAAAGTTATGTAATGTGTTTTATTATCAGCAAAATCTATTAATGAGTAGAACTTTGGTGTAATTGGCTGTGCTGGCTGCCACTAAGAGACTTTCTGACATACCTGATTTTAATCAGACTTGGTAAAAAGCCTCATATGATGAAGATGTTTTATTTTTATTATAAGCAAGGCCTATCAATATTTATGAGGTGATCTTATATATGATTTAAGTCGTTTTTTTTTCTGTTTTGATGACTAATTTTTAACAGGGATCAAATTTGATGATGATACCCGTAATCAAGATTTTGGTATAGGATGTTCATTGACATTGGACAAAAGACCAGTAAAGCTAAATAAAATTGGATGATAACATATATGTAACAAGCTATGCCAATCAAATAATCAAATAATAGTATTAATATGTGTAGATCTCACTTGTTTTAGAACCTGTCTGTGACTGATAATTACCAGGATGGAAATAAAATTTGATTCATACTCCACAGAAGTTGCAGTTTAACAAGTCTGATCCATTATAGGATGGACTGTTCACCATCATCCATCAATCCATTAACACAAGTTTGTTATCTTGAGTGCTTCTGAAGCTTTACACACACATTGATCCCATGGTTATTTGGTTCCAAATGAAAATGGTGCATCTTGGACATCCAGTATGGTCTCCACAATGGTCATCTTCAAAATCTTGCTAATGCGACTCCTTCTGAATTGATGTTTATATATCAACATGAGGTTTTTTCACTGAAATACTTGTTTAGTTCGTCGTAAATGAAAAAGGTGTCACTAACATTCAAAATAAAAAAACTCATTTTAACATTCAGAATGAAAATACTGTTATTCTAACATTCAGAATGAAAATACCGGTACTGTCATTCTAACATTCAGAATGAAAATACCGGTACTGTCATTCTAACATTCAGAATGAAAATAACGGTACTGTCATTCTAACATTCAGAATGAAAATAACGGTACTGTCATTCTAACATTCAGAATGAAAATACCGGTACTGTCATTTTAACATTCAGAATGAAAATACCGTTACTGTCATTCTAACATTCAGAATGAAAATACCGTTACTGTCATTCTAACATTCAGAATGAAAATACCGGTACTATCATTCTAACATTCAGAATGAAAATACTGTCATTCTAACATTCAGAATGAAAATACCGGTACTGTCATTCTAACATTCAGAATGAAAATGCCGGTACTGTCATTCTAACATTCAGAATGAAAATACTGTCATTCTAACATTCAGAATGAAAATACCGGTACTGTCATTCTAACATTCAGCAGCAGAGAGGGTGAATCGGACAACCTTTTTTTGTTTTTATTTTTTATTATACCCTTAAAACGGTACGAATAGACCCTTCTCGCGAAATCTCATGTTTTTAACCAGAAAAAAATAAGTCTCCGACCCTTATGATTGTTGTCTGAAAACATGAGTTTTCGCAGGTGATACTGTATTCGCGTTTTCGTTGATGAATCATAAATGTCCGCAATGATGTTGTGACTCACCCTCTCTGCTGCTAGAACTTTCAGTTCTGGGTTACAGTGAAGATCGTCCGATATACCCTCTGCTGCTTCAACCGAATATTTGATCCAGTCCTTAGGACGAAAATCACTACGACTTTACAAACAGACTAATCGCTAACACCTCGTCTTGTAAATCAATCAGATTATTGGACTGGTCAGTGAGTTTGAAATTAATTCTGGTTAATGAATTATTATGACATCGCATATAGACTGGATTAGTTGGATCCTCAATAATTAGAAACCCTGGAGGAGCTGTTGGTGCAAATGAATACAAAATATACCCCTGCTGAGCTTGATTTGATCGTTCTAAATTTATTTGATAGCTTCCTTCGATAACATCACATACTAAATTGATCGCTATCACCGATGAAATATTCACATTGAACGGAGCGATATGCCTGCCGCCGCCATCTGGGTCATTATTATGTTTGAGGATTTTTATTTCCTGTGATGTTGTTTTTTTCCACGTATCATGAATTATTTTAAAACCAACATCGATGGCATCACTGAGAAGTTTTTCTAGTTCTGGTACGTTATATCCTGGTAGTTTGGACGTTGGAATGTCCTTGACGGGGATGCCCCTGCCTTCTGCAAAAATTGTTCTTGTTTTAGGATTACTGTCACCTAATACTTCTTGAATAATTTGCGCATTAAATGTTTCCATATCATTGATGATTTTGTTACATGTTTCTACGACGCTGATAAATTCATCTCGGGTAAGAGAGCCGGATTTAAGAGGTATTAACAACAGTGAAAAATCATTATTCATTGCCTTGAAATTATAATTCATTTTAAGTTCGTCAACAACAAGAAATTTCCCTCCCTTATCTATATCGTCAAAGATAGCAAAAAAATCTCTAGCAAACCTGTAATCACTATAACTCCTTACTGGATTATCAGATTTTATCCTGTCTGTGACATAATCAGTTTTTTTTGGTTCTGGTAAATCAACGGTTTCCCTCCCGGGTGGTAATTCAGGCCAACCTAACACTGTTCTTATTGAGCTTTGATAGATATCTACGACATATCCTTCTGTGCTTATTTCAATGGCAGATGACAGTGTTGGCACATGAACTGTTATAGCGATTTTTGATTCTTTTCCAGTAATCGATTTTATTCTACGCGCGAATTCATCATTGATTTGTTCGATTTGGTATGACCCTGTTGGTATCGAAACAACGTTCCAGTCTGGGGTACCGTCGGGTTTATTTTTATTTGCAAACACTAAAGAATTATTGGGTTGTTGACCACAAAATGATTTTGACCTAATATTAGGCCAGCTATGATACACTCGTAATTTTGCTAGCGCTATCTCCTTCACTGGGACCGGAGAGGGGAAATTCACACTGAATTCTGGATTCGTTGAGGTTATTGAGATCATGCTGGTTTGTACTGGGGTTGTGTTCTCCACTATTTGTTGAAGTAATTCCTGCGGTGTCGTCATCGTTGCTATACTCATGATGTATTTCTAATTTTGATACTGCGGAATCATAGACACGTATCATCACTGAGAACTCACTATCTGATATCGTTGAGGTTATTGAGATCATTCTGTTTTTTTCCAATTCCATCGGTGTTGTCATCGTTGCTATACTCACGTTTTTGTATTTCTAATTTTGACATCGCAGAATCATATATATCTACCATCGCTGAAAACTCACTCTCTGATATAATTGTATCATCGAGAGATGACGATATCAATGAGGATAATTGCGAGCATGCAGTGGACACAACATGAAATTGAATTATGTAGTCTTGTAATTTTCGTTGGCTGCATGATGATATTTTTTTTGTGATTATTGAAATAATTCCAGCGATTGTTGTTGCCGCAGAAATGCAAATCGGAACAGCTATCGGAGCCATCATTGTCACTGAAGATAGTATAATTCCAGCTCCGGTGATTACACCACTCACTGAATACACAGTAATATCAATTGCGGTAATTCTCCTGCGATATTTTTTAATTTTCATTGCATACTCCTCAGACAGGGTTTTGAGTCTAGTTTGAAATTCTCTGACCTGATCATAACGATATTGCGATGATGAAATCATTTTTATTTTAACAACACTAGCGTTTTCAATTACGATTTACTTAAATCCGCTACGAATTCCACATACCACGTTGTTGTAACCCTAACCAAATTTTTATCAGTAGCTATTAACGTGAACTGTTCAGTTGTATCCTTGTCGATGATCGTTGAAATCGTATTATTGACCCCGGATGAACTTGACGATGAAATATTAAATTGAGTCGTTCTCAATATTGTTAATCGATAAATACCTTTAACGGTTGCAGTGATATCTAATTTGTTGTTTGTAGGTGTCCACTCAAATGATCCGTGTTTGATTGTGTATACTACGTTGTTGGTTTTCTCATGAGGAATTTTTGTTTTTTCAATGACTGTTATCATCCTCGAAATATCACCTTTGACGCCTTCGATGAAGTTTTTGGTCTCATCGATGGATTTTTTAATATCAGGGAGTTTTAGTTCAATTTTATCGAATGCAGTTCCAATAAATTTATCAATGATATTTCTACGAAATGCGGTAAACTGTTTTATGTGTTCTTCGGTTTTAGATTGAAGTGTTGCTAGTTCCAACGCAGAATCGTTGAGAGTTTTAAATCGATCTGTAATCGTCGAAAAGAGTACACCCGGTTTGAGTTTACCCTGATCGGAAAATAACGCGATAGTATCCTCGATTGCGTTTTGTTGTTTAACTAAAATATCATCCAACGACACATCACTGGTTTTCAATTTACCCTGATCGGAAAATAACGCAACGGTGTTCTCGATTGCCTTTTGTTGTTTAACTAAAATATCATCCAACGACACATCACTAGTTTTCAATTTACCCTGATCGGAAAATAACGCAACGGTGTTCTCGATTGCCTTTTGTTGTTTAACTAAAATATCATCCAACGACACATTACTAGATTTCAATTTACCCTGATCGGAAAATAACGCAACGGTGTTCTCGATTGCCTTTTGTTGTTTAACTAAAATATCATCCAACGACACATTACTAGATTTCAATTTACCCTGATCGGAAAATAACGCAACGGTGTTCTCGATTGCCTTTTGTTGTTTAACTAAAATATCATCCAGAGAAATATTACTAGATTTCAATTTACCCTGATCGGAAAATAACGCAACGGTGTTCTCGATTGCGTTTTGTTGTTTAACTAAAATATCATCCAACGACACATCACTGGTTTTCAATTTACCCTGATCGGAAAATAACGCAACGGTGTTCTCGATTGCCTTTTGTTGTTTAACTAAAATATCATCCAACGACACATCACTGGTTTTCAATTTACCCTGATCGGAAAATAACGCAACGGTGTTCTCGATTGCCTTTTGTTGTTTAACTAAAATATCATCCAGAGAAATATTACTAGATTTCAATTTACCCTGTTTGTCTTGAAATACAACTATCTCATTAGGATCAACATTTACTAAATTCAACGTATTAGCGATTTCATCTTTAATTTTTTTTGTTATATCCTTGATAGAATCAGGGGTTGCAGTGTCATCGGGTTTGGGTTTCAAAGATCTCCCCCAAATATCAATCATGTTATTGTAAAACTCTTTCTCTCTTTAAAATCGTTTCGATTTCCAGCGACTACTAGTGTAGTCATTTACGACAATGTGTGGTGGTTTTCTAGATGCTGAAATAGCGTTAAGGACATTTAATACTTCACTGCCGCATATTGGTGGGTCATTGATTTGTTGTGTTGGTAGCGTAGAATACCAAGTCTTCATTGGAAGGGTTTTTATATAACGCAAAAACTCTTTTGGCGGGGCTAATCCATATGAATCAAAATAGACAATCCCACGTGGATCAATAGCGTATGCAACCCAGTGAGTTCCAGGTCCGGTGCTGTTATCGAGATTAATAATACCTGTTTCAGTTTTGTTTGGTGGATGTGGTAATTGATCTTTCATAAAAACACCTCTGAAATTTTTTATGGCTAGTTTTTTAGCAGCATCCATTAAATCAAAATTGGACATGGGAACCATCGAAGATTTGGGAACCATAGGTTCCTCAATTAATAAACCGGTCCTAGTCTCAGGCCTGATCCGTGAACGGATCTCCCGCTGTACCATGAATACGGGGTTCCTGGTAGTCTCAGACCTTTTCCGCTGTACCATGAATACGGGGTTCCTGGTAGTCTTAGACCCTTTCCCTTTTTTTTATACCCTCGACCTTTCTTCGGTTCATATGATTCAGCAATGCTCTGTACCGCTTTTGTCCCCAAGCCTCCAACTACCCCCAATGCGGCCGCTTTTGCGACTGCTGGGGCTGCTGCCGCAAACAATGCTGGTAACGCAGCAAACAACGGAAATATACCACCTGTTTTTATCATATTTTTGATAGCAGCCGCAGAGAGTGTGATCTGAACTCCTTTTTTATCCTTGAAAGCATCATTGAAATGTTTCACTTGACGAGTTGTCAGTGGCAATTTATTTGCCCCGCCATTCATTTGATTAGGTTTCAACGTGATTGTGGTTCCACATTGTTTAGCGGATTTTGATTGCAATTTTTTTAACTGACCAGGTGTCAATGATACATTGATATTACTATATGACATTATACAAATACAGATTGATCTAATTGCTATCAAAGATTTTCCACTGGTGCATCAATAAATCTCATTCGTCCACCAACACCTTCAAGTAGCATTGATTTATCACTGAGAATGACAGCAACCGCTCTATAATTAGCAATACCACCAGGACGGGTTACACGGGCTCTGAAGTGTATATCAACGACAGATTGTCTCATCAAATCAAGATGTTCCAATGAAAAGTAATAAATCGGATAGAGGCTTTTAAAATCCAATTGTGATATTTGCAAACCAGTATCCACATTTAGATCACGTGCCATAAACGACAACAGGTTATGATAGACACGTGAAATATGATTTTGACCGTAATCAAGTTGTACATCTTCAGATGGTTCCTGTTGTCCGTTTATTCTCAGCGAGACTTCATTAACACCTAACTGATCAAATATCATATGACTTCGTTCTTGATTACCAACTCGCGCAGCATTCTGTAACGCAATAAATATATGACGTGGAGCTGAAACACCTTGTTTTGATGCCAGGTGCCATGTGAATGTACCATTAACATTATCCAGTTTAATATCCGTAGTCACTGATAACCAACTCAACAATGATTTTCCTCCTTGGTTCATAAATGATAACAATTTTTCTTCTGCTATGATTGATGGAGTTAACACTGGCATCCACAATGCTAATTTTGTTAAAATGACTTTACCATCAGCAACACCAGCATCACGCCAGATTGCATCATTATCAGTACCCTTTCGTACAAGCGCTACTGTGTGTTTAGCTCCATAAATAACTTTTCGGACGTTTCTACAGAATCCGAAAATATGATGCAGTGGAATTGCACATGAAAATTGTCGACGCTGTCCTTGCAACGTTGCTACGCGTGTTGCAAATCCTAGGTTGAAGTTAGTAATATTATTTATGACATCAAAATCACCAGCTGGTCTTGTATATCCGGCTGGTGCTGGATTAACTGAAGAAGCATGTGTTGCCTTGACTCTAGAATACTGGTTGTGTTCAGGGTTATCAGTAATATCCTTAGAAAACATCATAGATGGACCCGCTGATCTTGTATAATCATCAGAATATCTTGCTAACCCTATGATTGTTGTAGCCACATCAACTTCACGGTCAATGGATTCAATTTCTTTTCCATCAATGAGATATCTTGCACTTTCAAATAACGCCATGATCCCATTATTGACAAAACCAACTCGGAGAGTTGGGTTATTGTCGTATGGGGTATCAGCTGCAACATTTGTTACAAGTTCTCCTTCTACTTCAATAAATGCTTCACAAGGCAAAAAGTATTTACTGGTATCATGAACTTGAAGTTCAATTCGCGATCGGAGATCTGGTTGTACTGCGTGATAAGAATAAAATTGAAAATCGCGTACAGAATCATCTTTACGCACTGGGGCCTCCATATCAAACGCTGGATCAGGTGACCTTTTGAACATTTTATTCTATTTATCAGAGTCTAAATCGTGAAATCATAAAAAGATTTTCATCGTGAAAAACGCTAGCGTTTTCTACGCGGTTTTTTAAAGCCACTTCCTGCTATCATGTTTGCTATCATGTTATTTTGGTCACTTGGATTCCCCAATGACGCTAATTTTTCATCTACTGCGTTATTTATTATTTTACTAACACTTGCAGGCATTTCTGCTGTAGATGGCAATGGTACCGGTTTCTTTTTTCGTCTCACTAATGATGTTATTTTATCCTTTGCTGCAGAAAACGCTTTCCCGGCAAGATCTCCAGCAGCACCAATACCCTTATCACGAATAACATCAATGGCTTTCATTCCTAATTGTTTAGCTAACGGCATCACTTTTGGGGCCATTCTTGTAAATAAACCTGCAATGGTATTACCTAAACCATCTCCATAGTATGCTTTATAAACTGGCACCCGTGAATTTACCACATAGACGGGGGTTGGTTTATCATGATTGTAGTGTATAATCATCTTGTTATAAAACTAGTAGTTTTTTAATTAGTGATCAATCGCTGTAATAACCATGGGCATCTTTGTGATTTTCAACTAACTCAGCAATGAATTCTCGATATACATTAATGTCCATGATACCACCGGCAAATAATCGTCTACAGATATCAGCTGCTTCATTAATTATTTCTGGAGAGTTATTTCCGGCTCGTTTCCCTCCGATGAGGACTTCTAACCGTGATATATCACTGAGAATGTTACCAGGACATGAAACGCTAGCGTTTTCACTCTTTGAGTTTCCAATCCTTGGATTTTGCAATCCACTTCCGCTATAACCAGCTGCTTCATCTAGTTTTTCTAAATCCGTAGTTTGTAAATAATCATCATCATCATCATCATCACGTGGTAGTTGTTGTTTTATAGGAGAAAAAGATATTTTCTTTGCAGGTTGCTGTCGCTTTCTTTGCAATCTTGGCGGTTTTTGTTGTTGTTTTAGTTCTTCATATTGATTATACACGTGATCCACCATCCTGATATATTCAATGTATGATGCACTATCTGTCTTTTTTTGACTTTTTCCAGTTTTGATTTTGTAGAATATATCAGCCCAATGAGTGAAATTCTTAACAAACTTGTGATGTTCTGGTTTCAACATTTTTTTTCTGTTTTCATAAGTCTTAACAACAAGCGCAGGAATTTCTGTTGGATCAGTCTCATCAATTGCTGCTAACCCTTCTTCGTTAAATCTCACGCGTAAATCATCTACTGTTCTTTTTGATTCCATTTGTTTTGTTTGTTCAGTTTTCGCTGCTATTTTTTCAAGTTCACCAATAACAGATTTTCCCGTCTCGGGAACATCTCCCAGTAAAGCACGCTCAACCCCTTTCGTTGCTGTGGTTACTGGTTTAAACAACTCTTCAGACCCCAAAGCAAAATCCGTTTGTAAACTCTGTCGTTGTTGCAGTTTATTCCTGACAGAGTCACGAATTGGTACAAATCTCTTAATTGCATCTAATCTTTCACGAGCCAATCGGGTCGTTAATGCTTCATTGACCATTATTTGAAATCAGAAACCATTTTTCAATTGCAAAACAATTTTTCCCATCGATGATTCCTTCCCTTAATGGTCCAATTTTTTATTGCTATGAAATATTTTTATTTTTTATTGCTATGAAATATTTTTATTTTTTATTGCTGTGAGAAATATATTCAGTGATTTTGACTGTTTTTGACAGTTTTGGTGCCATTTTGTGCAATTTTGGTGGTAATCTCTTTGAGATTTTTACAGTCAAGTAGTCGATTTTACATGGGATTTTCCATAAGGAAAAGCTGTTAAAACTCATTTTTGATGATTTTTAGCCATTTTTCATCAATTTTTGCCTGTTTTCAGTGATTTTTCATCGATTTTTGGTAAAAAACCTCGTAGGGTCAAGTAGTCGATTTTGCATTGGATTTTCCATAGAGAAAAGCTGTTAGGATTCTATTTTATTTTCGCAGTGTGAAATATTTTCACTGATTCAATCAAAAAATGCTAAAAAAATGAAAATCTCAAGGAGATTTTACTGTCTGACAAAATCTTTTGAGGGTCGGTCAATCAAAATAGTTCATTTTCTTGAATTAACGCTCGTAAGTTTCTAATTTTAGAATTAACTTCCTTTTTCAATTCATATTCGTTACCCAATTCTTTTCGTATTCCTTCCACGATAGTATATAACGGAACAAACACACCTACTTCACTGGAAAATGCAAGAGAGTCTCGAATAGAATTTTGAATTTTTTTGATGAGTGCATATTTCTTTGGTAGCATATACTTGTTAGTGCTAACTCCGTATTCTATATCCTGAAAATCCGACTTGATTTGATCAGGATTTAACCCATCTGACAATTTAATATCCTGGCTTTTCAATTTTGCAATTTCAACTATGATGCTATTCATATTTTCAGAATTCATATATGATAATACATATTTCTAATTCATTTTTTATTTTCAGAATTCAGTCTGTATATAAATATAAATATATTTTTCAGAATTCAGTCTGTATATAAATATATTTTTTCAAAATAAATAACAACCATGATGAGCGGTTATCAGTCATTTGGCCCCCTTGATATAGGCCACTGTGTCTTTCATAGGGTTCTTTCTTTGAGTATTTTTCTCAAATTTCCATTATTTTTTTTTCTGAGATTTCTTCAATCTCGATTTGACCCTATGACCGTTTCTTTTGGCCGGTAATTCATTTTTGAACACCATACGGGGTTACCCAAATGTGACGGAGAGCTAATTACATCCATGGATGTTATTTATTTTAGGTCATTTATATTTACATTCACCGGAAACATATTCCCCTAAGAGTGAATCTAACTCGTCAAATAACGGGTTAGAATCACAAGAGGGTATGTTTACGTGAAATGACCTAGAGGTTACATATATACGACAACACATCTTTGGAACTCCTTGGTTGCCTTCACATCCAAGTAAGCCCAAAGGAAACCCGAAACATACATCTCCGGAAGGGAGGCCTAACGTGGCAAACGCCATCTTAGACCGCCCAGAAGATATGCTTGGGGTGACGTCACAACATATACTTAATTAACTTAATTAAGGACAGCACAAATACCGTATATATTTCCACTCGAGTGTTGTGGCAAATTGTAGGTATACATATACTTAATTAAGGACAGTACAATACCGTATATATCTCCACTCAGATTGTAGGTATACATATACTTAATTAACTTAATTAAGGATCGATTATAAATCAATGATGATGTAATGATGATGGGACGGCACAAGACAGCACAAACATGAAACGACGGGGCGGATTTTCTACGGCCATCCGACCAATTAAAAGCAACCCATGAAATTAAACCCGTTTGCATGATTGAGACTGGTCGGATTGGCTTTCGAAAGCCCCAGCTTTAAACCTTTCATTTAGTATATAAGGTGACTAATACAGCAGCGTCAATCCACAGTGTGTTATTTTATTTTCTTGAATTACTTGTTAATGGTGTTTCACAGTATTTAAATGAGACCACATATTTGAATTAAACACTAGAAAAAAGAATATAATTGTTTAAAAACATTTTATATTTTATTTCTTTTCTTACAAAACAAATAATTTATTATACCCCCGCCACAGCATCACAATTTAATGGGAGATAACCCGACACAATCTAAGGGAGAGAGAGTATATAAGGTAACTTAATACAGCAATCCACAGGGTGTGTTACTTTGATTTCTTGAATTACTTATTAATGCTGTTTCACAGTATTTAAATGAGACAGAATATTTGACTTAAACACTAGAAAAAAGAATATAATTGTTTGAAAACATTTCTTTTCTTACAAAACAATTTCCCGCCGCTGAATCACAATCTAAGTGAGATAACCCATAAACAAGTTAACACAATCTAAGGGAGAGAGAGTATATAAGGTAACTTAATACAGCAATCCACAGAGTGTGTTATTTTATTTTCTTGAATTACTTGTTAATGGTGCTTCACAGTATTTAAATGAGACAGAATATTTGCATAAAACACTAGAAAAAAGAATATAATTGTTTGAAAACATTTCTTTTCTTACAAAACAATTTCCCGCCGCTGAATCGGAATCTAAGGGAGATAACCCATAAACAAGTTAACACAATCTAAGGGAGAGAGAGTATATAAGGTAACTTAATACAGCAATCCACAAGGTGTGTTATTATATTTTCTTGAATTACTTATTAATGCTGTTTTAAGGTATTTAAATGAGACAGAATATTTGACTTAAACACTAGAAAAAAGAATATAATTGTTTGAAAACATTTTATATTTGATTTATTTCCTTACAAAACAATACCCGCCGTTGAATCACAATCTAAGGGAGATAACTCCCTTGGTTCATTTGTATACTAATACTATTTGTATAATTCATTAATAACATCACTAGAGAATCTTTCAATGTAGTCTTGGGGGTTTCTTATGATTTTGTCGCTGACTTTGTCAGTGTCAGGGTCAGAATTTCTGATTGATTGTCCATTTTTTATTCGTTTATCATAATAGCGTTTTAGTTCCCTGTATCGTTTGCCGCCACACCTGAAACATAATTGCAATTTTCCCCTAACCCCAACCCCACATCGAATACAGGGTAACGGACCAAGGCTTCCACGACGAAAGCTTTGCATATGATACCCACAGAATTCATTTCTGCATGATTTGTTACACGGTGTCACTGATCCAATCATGAGCCATTTGCAATGATTCATTATACTTAAATCTTTCATTTAAATGCTTGTTTTAATTATAGTATGGAGGAGTTCGAGAGATTATCGAAAATTAAGCCCTGGAAAAGTGTTCAATTCAATCTTGATAGAGTTTCTGATACACCAAAGAATAAAATTCTTGATAGAACCTTGATTAGTAAAATCAGAGACTGTTTTAATGAATTCAAGCGTGATGGGGCAGCTCATTGTTGGTCAACATTTCGAATTGATGGTGTTGTTGACGCTACCATGAATGATGAAAAAGCAGCAGTGATAATCTCACGTCTTGGGAAAGAAAGAAATTTTTTTCGAATAAAATTCCTTATCCGTGATAATGGAAAATGGATCATTAGGGACAAATACGAGCCTATTCTTAAGGACAAAAAAACTGTCACTGTGACTCAGGATTCAAAACCAGGAATTTTGACTGGAATTGACAAACCATACTACGAAAAATCTTATCCTGTAACAGTAGTTGTTTACGGGATATATCCGATCAATGAAAAACCTGATATTTCAAAACTAGCACCCATGAAATATTCGACAAGGCTCAATTGTGTAGCAACACGAATAATGGAACACTTCACAAATGCGTCCCGGGGAAATAAACTAACTGATCTAAGACGAAAAAAAATAACCGAATGGGAACTGACAGTGAAACAGCATGGGGCAACAATTCAGGATATAGCTAAATTAGAAACATCATTGAGATTTCCAATATCAGTAACGACAATCACCGGTGAAGTATTATACGAATCGAAATATAAATCAAAAGGAACTCCAATTGAAATTATTGATCATAACGAACACGCGTGGTCATCTGCAGTAACAATATTTCCACGGGATAGAACCGTAAAATATCTGTTTGGAAACGAAGAGTTTTTTTCAGAGCAGAAATTATTTGATGCTATTTACCATTTGAGTAAAAACGATCCTGTGTCAATGTGGCTATTTCATAGTACTACAGACGAAGAATGTAGATTTGATCAGTTTGTAAGGCCCAACGGAGAATTATATCGTACCGAAGAACTGCATAATCAAATGAAACAACTAGCTAGTGAGTTTTCTGGGGACGGAGAAGACAACGATCAATTATTAGCAAACTGTTTTACAGTACCATCAATTGCAGCACATTTTGCTAGAAAGAAAAACGCGTGGAAACCAACACGAAGTGAGTTTTTATCAGATGTCAAATTGTCCTGTCTTGAATACGGCCATGGAGGATTATGGAATACAAAATACACCGCTGATACCGTTATTTCAGTTGATATGATTGCATGTTATCCAGGAAGTTTTCTTGGGTATGGAGAATGCGAGAAATATTTCAAACGATTTGGACACCCTACACACGAAATGACCCGTGTTGCTATTAATGGACCACTGCCACATTTTGATTTAACCGGATTCGCTTGTGTAGTATCATTTGAAATGGCTACAGGACTTCATCCGTGTAGTTATCTTTGGATTGGTAAACACATGTCTGAAAAACACTGGATGCCAATAGTGTTATTACGGTATATACTTGATTGTAAGATGTTAAAATCATTAATTGTCAGTGAAGCAATTATATCCTATCGAGCACAGAAATCAGTCTGGTTACCACAACCTGATCTAGAAAAAATAATTAGCGAAGAGCGAAAACTGTTTCCAAATTTCAGTGAACAACAAATCATGGATTGGTCCAAACAGTTATTTGAAATCAGAAACAATGAAGCAAAAGATCTTGGACGAAGAATAATCGGTAAATTCACTCAGGGTGGCAAAGATGATAATACGAGATATTCTTCACGATTGATTATAGACAATGCTGAATACGATTTTGTAATCACGGATTTAACGAATAGGGGCCTATATGTCAATCGTAAGGACGCATTTATGTCCGATGGAACCAAATTGGGTACAATTGTTACTTACACTGATGGATACAATCCGCAGTACACACATTTGAGAGCTTCTATGCTTGGTTATGCTTCTATTAATTTATTTTCAATGATCAATAGATTTCCTACCACCGCAGTTAGAGTCGCCACTGATTCATTTTACATAAATAGCAAAATGACTGATTTTAAGGCTACTGGCAACGAGAATTGGGGGTCATGGAGAATTAAGAAGGAAATGCTTCATGATTATATTCCATCAGCAGATGTTACCATTGAAAATAATTACTTAGAAAGCAATCAGTGTTCAGAATTTTCTAGTGCACCACCGATTTCTGATCCAATCTGTAGATATAAAACAGTTTATTTAAACGGTTGTGGTGGGTCGGGAAAAACAACCCGGGCAATTGAGTTATTTCGTAGAAACGCTAGCGTTTCAAAATCAAACATGATTGTACTAACACCAACACACAGACTTGCAAGAGAAATGATACAGAGAGGGGTAAATGCCTGTACCTATCATAGTTTTTTTCGATGGAAGGGAGATAAATGGACTCCTGAGCGCATGGGAGAGAAATTTATCCCTGAAATTATCATTTGGGATGAAATAGACACAGTGCCATTAGATGTATTAAAAATATTTCTTGAGTGGTTGTTATTGAAAAATACAAAAATCGTCATGTGCGGTGATCACGGCCAACCACCACCATTTGTCGGTGCTTCCCCACATGAATGGCTAAAGGGTTTTGTAGACTATTATGAAGAAATTGATACCGATCATAGATCACTTGATAATGAATTAAAAGAATTTAAGAAACTAATTAGATTACAACCGGATAGAATCCAATGTGAAATGGCCCGTGAAATAATTTCGGAAACTCCAATGAATGATTTCTGGGAAATGTGGAGACCAAATGATTTGATCATTGCAAGTAGAAAAATAGTTAGGGATACACTTCAGATGAAATTATTTGAATTGCATAAACAAAAATTTGCAACACTTCCAGTGCCCCTCTGTTATAGGCCATCGGATACACGAAAACAGAACATTGAAGTTGATATTCCAGGCCTGACAGAGTCAGGGAGTGAAAAACAAATTCTCGTATTAAATGATATTGTGCTGGTTGATATCAATGTCGTTGAAGATGCATTGCGTGCTAATAAATCCCCATGGACGCTAGGATACGCAGCAACAATACATTCTTCGCAAGGATTGACTATATCAGATACAATTGTTTGGATGGTAGATAATCGCATCGAATGGTCAAATTTAGTCTATCTTGCAGTGTCTAGAGTACGAAAAATAAATCAACTTCGAAGAATTGTCCTGGATGATGAAATCATTGGTGATGATAATGACACCAGAATAGATGATATTATTGATAAAAAACTCTCCGGTTACAAACAACAAGACAAAAAAAACAACGAGAATTTGACATTGATGCTGAATTAATAATCACTTTGAAGCAACAACAGAATAATCACTGCGCAAGTTGCAATTGTATAATGCGTTGGCAGTATTCGGATAAAGATCCTCGCCAATTTACCGTTGACAGAAAAAATAATAGTCTCGGTCATGTCAGAAACAATGTGATGTTGACTTGTCTTGAATGCAATAGACGCAACGGTGCTAGTTAAGCCCATGCGGTGGTAATTGAGTATCCTCAGGTATCACTTGTAATTGTTGTCTAGTAAATCCTCGTTGAGGGGCAGTTGAATCCAGTTTATAGATTGGAAGTCTACCCGTAGATCGTGTTATACTAGATATCTTATGTGCAGTAATACTCCAAATAGGATCAGTAGCCCTTTTTCTGCCCCCTTCAAGCTCTCCTGGTTCGTATAAATACCTCACAATGACATTACTACCAAGAATTGGTTCTTTGAAATCTTTTTGAATTTCCATTTCAGGTATTGACTTCTTTTTAATCGCATTGATAGGTTTCAAATTAATTGTTCTAGTAATCTCGTTATTCAGTGCAGTAATCACAGCTGGTAACCTTTTAACCCATTCACGGGATCTTTTTTCTTGGATGAATTCTTTTGCGTATTGATATCCAAATAACCGCTCAGCAAGGGTTTTATTAAATCGTTCTACAATGGCCTGATCACGATGCAGTGCAGTATGCCCCCGTCTGATAGTGACATTGTGATCTTTCATTGTAGATAACACTACACCCTGAAATTCTTTGCCGGGATCAATTTGTAATAGATTTGGCCAGTGCAGAGGACCTCGTCGATAAATCCTTTCAAATGCAGAAGCTACTTCAGTGGCCGATTTTGTTTTTAACGGTTCTGCTTCCTTGTATCGACTTGCAATATCAACTACGGTTAATGCGTATTTGTAACCGTGGTCATGTGGCAAAAATAATAGATCAGCCTGATGAACTTCATTGGGTCCGGTCACATCAAAATGCGAGACATTAATTTGTTTAGGCGGTGGTAGATAAATTTGCCATAGTGCCTGTTTAGATAACCAATGAGCCGCAGTGGTTTTTTTTCACTTTTGCAGCGCTAGCGAGTTTATGGATTGCTGCCTTGCCTCTCCAGTATCCTCTTGGGGAATAATAAATAGATTCCATGTTGTTATTAATTACCAGCACCTAACATCAATTTACTTTTCATAGCCGATTTTATCAAAAAGGAAGCCAATTTTTCTTTGAAAGATTTATCAGGAATAGCATTTAACGCATGAATTAATTTCACATCTGCTAGATGCCTGTGTTGCAAATTACTGCTTTTATAAGCCACATCATGAAGGTGACAGGCTTTATCAATGGCGTTTATTGGTTCTTCACCGGGGTTGGGTTGATTTTGATTATTGAGTCTGATATCAAGTCTTGTTCCCGGTCCACAATAACTATATCCTGGAAGGTGCTTTTCTCCAGGGTATTTTGCCCATGGGGTTCCAGGGAGTTTAGTTAGCTTGGCTGCGATATCACCTCCTCGTTTTTTTTTAAAGGTTCCTTGGGTTTAGAAACAAATCTAAATTTCTTTGTACTACATTGTACGCATTTACCAGAAAGCGCTGATCGGTTATTTTTAGTTGTAATCGTCGTCAAGTCATCTGTGCCAGTACGCGCCTTACACTTCACACAATATAGATCCATAATTTATATATAACGGCATGAATATAATTGATTTTTCAGCAACTAAAACAAGAGAACCAGTTAAGCATCATGCAGCGCTACCAAAATCTATCCGCGCAATTATAATCGGACCATCTGGATCCGGCAAGACGCAATTGTTGCTCAATTTAATAATGAGATGGATGAAGTGGGATAAGTTGTATTTAATTGCCCCTAGCGTAGATGACCAACGATGCTATGAAGTGCTAAAAGATTTTAATGAAAACGCTTCAGAGATTGCTGGTGAGGATGTTATTGAATTTATAACCGATATTGACGAGGCACCATCAGTAGAAGACCTCGATGGAAGTATCAACAATTTAGTTGTATACGACGATGTAATGTTAGATAAACAAAAAAACCCAGCTAGAATATTTTCCCGAGGCAGGCATAAAAACACGGACGTGATCTATGTCACTCAACGCTACACTCAGATTCCAAAAGTGATTCGCGATAATTGCAATGTGTTGTGTGTATTTAACGGCGTTGATACTCATACGCTACGAAATATCTGGCAAACTTGGTGCTGCGGTGATATGAATCATAATCAGTTTAGAAATTTCTTTAGTCACGCTCAGTCAAAACCACACGGATTTGTAACGATAAATTTATCAGCCCCGAGGACACGATATCGTATCGGACTGGATCAAATATTCGGTTGAAGCAGCAGAGGGTATATCGGACGATCTTCACCGTAACCCAGAACTGAAAGTTCTAGCAGCAGAGAGGGTGAGTCACAACATCATTGCGGACATTTATGATTCATCAACGAAAACGCGAATACAGTATCACCTGCGAAAACTCATGTTTTCAGACAACAATCATAAGGGTCGGAGACTTATTTTTTTCTGGTTAAAAACATGAGATTTCGCGAGAAGGGTCTATTCGTACCGTTTTAAGGGTATAATAAAAAATAAAAACAAAAAAAGGTTGTCCGATTCACCCTCTCTGCTGCTCATTCAAAATAAAAATATTTCCATTCTAACATCAGTATGATCACCAGCTTGAAGAAGCAGTTATGGCTAATCATTCTGAATGAATGGTCATATCAGCAAAAAAGATTCACTAAAAGGTTTCCTGTGATGTCTGGTTGGACTTAAATTAAAATGGTGATTAACTGATGTCAGAAATGGCCATCATAGTTGACATCTTGAAAATCTTGTTATCAGTGCTCCAGAATGGAAAGTCATAATGACATTGGATTTTTACTCCCAAAATCATTTTCATGATGTATAATTGGTTTAAAGTGAAAAAGTCATTAATCTGAACTAAACTATGGCTGTATTTAAATTATGGATGGTTGTACCAACATGGGAGTTTTATTAAACATCTCATTATGTCCAGTTGGTCATTCAGACATTCAATATGCCTGCCACATTGGCAATCTTGAAAATCTTGTGATTGCTATTTGTTCTGAAAGAGTGGTCATATCAGCTTGGTGTTTTCATTGACATGCTTATGATGATAGTTGGTCACAAATATAACCGGTACTGATCCAACTTAAAATGTGACTGCCAGAACGGACATCTGAAGAATCTTGTTATCGCAACTTCTGGATCTCTGGTCATATCAACTGTGTAGTTGGTACAAAATAGAAATGATGCCAATCTAATATTGAATATGGCCATCATTGCAGCCATCTTGAAAACTTTTGCTCTCCTTGCTCCTACAAAACGGAAATACACATTCGTGTGGGGTTTCCACCAAAAGACTTTCTATTAAAACTCATTGGGCCTAAGTGAAAATGGTGCCTATTGATAGCCAATACCACCACAGCTAATTTGAGACTCTTCTTATCACTGTAGAATAACAAACATGATTTCAACATTCCACAATTAAAAGGGAGAAATAGTCTATAATTCAAGGAAATTCTTTTCAGCCAGTAAACTAAAGGGATTTTTGTTTGGTAAATCTGTTTATATCATCTTGATTCTTGGATGATTATATTGTGAGCAAGAAACAATGCATATTACACACTGGAAGAAATTTCTGCATAAAGAAACAATGTTGCAGATTTCATTGCCAGTTGCTTTTGTATTTGGGTATTAGATGACAGTGAGCTCAGTAATCTCAGGTTCACTTTGGCCTCCTGTTTTATCAATGCAGTGTATATCAATGTCAGTAGTGTTATTAAAATGTGCAGTTGTCCAGATACATTGCACAGCTGTGTAATACTTGCTTGTTTTTGTTTGATTTGTATGTACTTAATTTAATAATACATGTATAGGGTAGTTTAGTTTATTCTTTGTTTACTATTCTTTCTTAGCTTTCCAGGTATTTTATCATTTATTATTTCCTCTTCCGTTTTAAATAAATAAATAAAAACTTGTCATGTTTTTCTTTTTTTCTTTCTTGTTTTAAACATACATGTGCATTGCATATGTGTAAAGGAACATAGCATATGTATAAATTATAATGTCTATGCCCACTTGAACAAAGTTTTGATGAATCATTTTGCCATTTCATTTATGTTTAGCTTGCTTGGCTTGCCAGGTGAGCTTATGGTAAGGTCATGCCTGGTGCATCATCTGTCATTAGTTGATGGTATTTATATATAGCATTCTGGCATGATGACTTTTCAGATGCCATGCCGCCATCAACCACTTTTATTTAAAACAGAAAATCTTTAAATTCCAACTCAACAGCCGACACAGTTTAGGTAGATGTTACGGAAGATGCCATAAAGAGTTGTAATATTTCTACAAACTATGTCATGAGTTATACCATTACTGAAAAATACATTATCACTAAAGAGATTCTTCTCAAAAACGGCTCAGTAGAATTTGACAGAAAGTACTCTGGAATCTCGAGGCAAGCAGGCACATTCTAAGCGTGTTTTCCGAATGGTGAATATCTACTCAAAATGGCGGACTTTGACGTAAGATGAGAATGAAGTGTCAGCCTATGAATTATCAAAATATTTAGCTGTTGTGACCTAACACAGTTGATTGAAAATGATAGAAAACATCTGGAGATGCATTTGAATGTGCTTTTGGGAGACAGTGATGATGATAAAGAGGACTTTAATGGTTTTGAACCAGACGAAGTGTGAACTCCACGTGTTTTTGTTCTCGACGAAACAAAGTGATTTATTTCAGTTTTCTGAGAGAGTTGGACCCACCGAAGTTTAGATGGCTCCAGAAAAGCTTTGGAATACTTTGAAATCGTTGATTTAGTTGAAATGTTTGAAATTATCATTCATGTAATGTAGTAAATAATTGCTTGTGCATTTTACCTGTTGTGTTACCTGTTTGCGCCTGTATATTAAAAGTTTTAATATATATGCACATTGTGTTGAATTATTCATGCAAGTTTTCTTCTAACCTTTATTCTGATACCAAATACAGCAAGATATCTTTAAAATCGGCAAAGTTATGTTCTTTCAAAGTCCACAGCTCATTCTACTTTACAAGTTACTTAGTGTTTGGGGCTCAAAGTCTGAAAGTTACTTAGTGATGAAAGGGTTAATTAAAGTATTGTGAATCAAATCCCAAATAATAAGTAGAAAAGTTTGAAAATTCTGAATGAATTCCAGTATTCTTGAATGCGTTGATGTACCAATATCATAGCTGCCATGTGTCCTATTTTTCCCTTATTTTGGACCTGAATAAGATTGTATTTGTTTTGTTTTTTGTTTTTTTTTTAAATCGGTTTGTTAAAATTACAAAAAAATTATACTAAATTTCTATTAAATTCTCTTATTAGAATGGGCAGGCACCCTTTTTCATCCTAAGATAAATATATAGCATGTATATAGGGATATAGAATTCTAAAATATGACTTGTTCATTTGAAATCTAGGCTACGATGCCAGTCTTTGACCACCATATTATATTGCACAAAGTAGTTGCCGCTATCACTGTCTCTTCTTAATATTCAACTTCTAGTCATGTTGAAAAGGAAAGCAGAAAATTTAGAATTTTCTCTAGCAGCAGCAGAGAGGGCGAATCGGACAACTTGGCGGAGCGTCTATTTGGCTAACCAATGCTTTCTCCAAAATCGAAAAAAAAAAAGTTTCTTTTGGAGACGCAGAGAAGAGAGGGCGAATCGGACAACTTTATAGAAGCGTCTATTTGGCAAACCAAGGCTTCCTCCAAAATCGAAAAAAAAAAAGCGTCTATTTGGCTAACCAATGCTTCCTCCAAAATCGTTAAAAAAAAAAGTTTCCTTTGGAGACGCAAAGTCGTTGTCGCGCCCTCTCTGCTGCTATGGGGGTAAAGAATCTTTTTTACGATTTCAAACTAATATTTGATCAAGTCCGATACGATATCTTATCTCAGGTTGTGCAAATTTATCATTACAAATCCATGTGGGATTGCCTGAGCGTGACTAAAGAAATTTTTAAAGAGATTATAATCCATATCACCGCCGCACCAAGTTTGCCAAATATTTCCTAGCATATCAATGTCAACTCCATTAAATAACGCAAGAATATTACAGTTTTCCCGTATCACTTTTGGTATTTGTGTATACTTCTGAGTAACATATCACATCGGTATTTTTATGCCTACCTCTGGAAAATATCCTGGCAGGGTTTTCTTGTCTATCTAAAATCACATCATCATATACGACTAAATTGTTAATACTTCTATCAAGAGAATCAGCACTCGGTGCTTCCTCGATATCAGTTATAAACTCAATAAAATCATCGATTTCCGATTTTGCTTTCTCGTTAAAATCCTTTATTACCTCGTAACATCGCTGATCGTCTACACTCGGGGCTATTAAATACAACTTATCCCATTTCATCCATCTCGTTACTAAATTAAGTAGTAGTTGTGTCTTGCCACTTCCAGATGGTCCAATTATAATCATGCGAATAGAATTTGGTAGCGCTGCATGATGCTTAACTGGTTCTCGTGTTTTAGTCGCCGAAAAATCAATTACATTCATGCTATTATAAAAAAAAATTACGGATCTATATTGTGTGAAATGTAAGAAGCGTACTAGCACAAATAACTTGACGATTACAACTAAAAATAACAGATCAGCACTTGCTGGTAAGTGTGTAGAATGTGGTACCAAAAATTTTAGATTTGTTTCTATGAAATCTGGAGATGTTTTAAAAGAAAAAACGAGAAGGTGATATTGCAGCCAAGTTAGTAAAACTCCCAGGAACACCATGGGCAAAATATCCAGGAGAAAAACACCTTCCAGGGTATAGTTTTTGTGGAACCGGGACCAGACTCGAAATCAGACTCGATGATCAAAACCAACCCCGACCCGGTGAAAACCCAATAAACGCGATTGATAAGGTTTGTCATGCTCATGATGTTGCTTATAAAAGCAGTTATCTGCAACATAGACATATCGCAGATGTGAACTTGATTCATGCGTTGAATTCTATCACTGATGAATCCTTCAAAGAAAAATTGGCTTCATGGTTGATACAATGGGCGATGAAAAGTAAATTGATGTTGGGTGCTGGTAATTAATAACATCATGGAATCTATTTATTATTCTCCAAGAGGATACTGGAGGGGTAAATCAGCAATCAGTAAACTCGCTAGAGCCGCAAAGGTGCAAATACCACTGCAGCGGATTGGTTATACAAACAGGCGATATGGCAAGTTTATCTACCACCGCCTAAACAATTTAACTTCTCGCATTTTGATGTCAGCGCACCTAATGAGGTTCATCAGTCTGGCTCCTTCAGCCTGTAGTCGGGCTAGTTCAATTTCTTTCTCCTTCTCTCGTTCCATGGCTAATTGTTCCCGTTCTCTAGCTTTCTCTTCCGCCTGTAGTCTGGCTAGTTCAATTTCTTTCTGCTTCTCCTTCTCTCTAGCTTTCTCTTCCTTATGTTCTTTCAAGCTTCTTTCCATAAATTCAGATAGCTTGTCTCCGTCGTACCCCAGTTCGTCCTTACCAATGGATTTAAATTCCTTTAGTAACTGTCTGTCTGTCGCCATTATGTCCCTTTTTTTCCTCTTCTTTGAACTACGTCCTTAACTGACCTACAACAACCGAATTCTTCCCTTCGAAAATAGTTTGTACCGTAATATAAACTTATCTGCAGCGAGATGGACAGGTCAAATCAGTCACAAATAATTAACCAGGCAAAATTCCAGTAAACACAGGCTCCGCGCAGCGGGATACTGCTAACGAGACGTGATTAATTGCTGTCCAAAATACAGTACTTGCTCCAAATTGGCTCTTGTCTCAAGAGAATATTTAGGCAATACTGCTCCTAACACTTTATGATAATTTCACACAAAAGGTATAAATCTCAAATTCTTACAATACACTTTTAACGCAAGGAATTTGCATGCACGATATTCAAGTATACAAAAATAGCAGACAATGTTTTGATTCACTCGATTCTTACTTAATAATAATAACAAATTTATGCTCTGTTCAAAATACGCTTAGATTACTTCAATCGCAATGAAAATGTTCACATCCCAGGACGAGCACTCCACTTTGTAACGGGATAGTCGGTATCAAGCGTTATTGGTACAATTTTGCACAAGCCCACTGGTCAGAGGTTACTCGTATTGCGCAACTTGGAAAAACAACACCCGAAACCGTCTTCCGCTAATACTCGTTATCTAAAGGATGACCTCCACGGTGTGATTTGCCCGGTTATAGAATGAATATGGCAATCTGAGACGATATCTTGAACAAAGAGAACTACCGAGACCCGTAAAGATAAATAAAGAATTTAATCAAAAGAATCAAGAGAAGAAAAAACACAGTAAATTACAATTTCTTGCCTTCTGAATACTCTTAGTTCAGAAGCACTCTAAAACCGAAGTTTTAAAATAATTGATACATTAACTGAATTTCAAACAATAATAAAATAGACAAATTTAGCCGTTAATGGCTGATAGCAGATTTCATCACGAAATCGAGTGTTCATTAACATTGGGCCGCTTGGTAAATTCACATGACCTGCTCGACGACTGTTTTTTCCTTCTGCTTGCGTCTCGACTTTAACTTGCCCTCTGGATGAACGTGGGGTTGTCACAACTCTGACTTCTAAATTTTTTTTTCCTCCTTTGGATCTCGACTCCTCGCTATTTCTCTCTCTCTAAACAAACTATTTTCCCTTGTGTTTTTGGCGTCTTACAATCGTTCCTGGATTATCAATTTTCCCTGGAACCACGATTTTACGGACGTCTTTCCCTAAAGCACCGGAGTCTCTACTACGTATTTTTACTTCTGGTTTTCTCTCTCTCAGAGAACTTCAAGACTGCCCAAAAATTAATTGGATCTTAGTGTATATTCAGGGATTGACCCACCCTCATTCCACATTTGACCAATCGGAATAAACGCTATTCCTACAGACATTTGGAAAACTGCTTAACAATGTGCCAAAAATGCCACCTGGGGTTGTAATAACACCCTACCATTTGTCTCAAATCACTTTTGACAGCTTTACGTGTGAATTTCGCCCTTTCTAGCCTGTCATACAACTAGTTCGTTTTTACTATAAACATACTACCAGTGTGACCTGAGTTAGGAAAACATTTCTCCGTGCAAACTCTACCCCAAGACAACAGTTAATTGTTGGCTAGACTAAGAACTAATTAATGGATTTTACTGACGAAAAATTTGGCACTTGACAGATATATTATTTTTGCCGCATGATGGTGTTTACAAGTATGCGCTAACCGTAGTTGATGTTGCGAGTCGATACAAACAAGCAGAGCCGCTAAAGACAAAATCATCAACTGAAGTGGCTTCTGCGTTTGAAAGGATTTATCGAAGGGTCCTCTGCATGGCCAAATCTATTACAAGTTGATTCTGGCAAGGAATTTCAGGGTGCAGTGTTATCAACAATGAAGCATCATAATTTCACCATCAGACGAGGACATACTGCACTACATCGCGATCAGGCAATTGTTGAACGATTTAATCGGACACTTGCTGAGCGGTTATTTGGATATCAATACGCGAAGGAATTTATTCAGGATAAACGATCTCGTGAATGGGTCAAGAGATTACCAGGCGTAATTACCGCGCTGAATGATGAGATTACTCGAAAAATTAATATGAAACCTAACAACGCGATTAAGAAAAAATATATACCTGTAAAACCGCAAAATGATTTTTCAAAACAGCCAATACTCTGCAATGTCACTGTAAGATATTTATATGAACCAGGAGAGCTCGAAAGTGGCTAAAAAAGAGTTACTGATCCTATTTGGAGTGTTACTGCACATAAAATATCTAATATAACACGATCTACGGGTAGACCGCCAGTCTATAGATTGGATTCAACTGCTCCTCAGGGAGGATTTACCCGTGAACAACTACAAGTGATACCCGAGAATACTCAATTACCGCCGCGTGGTCTTAACTAGCACCTCTGCGTCTGTTGCACTCAAGACAAGTCAGCATCACATTATCTCTGGTATGACCAACACTGCTATTTTTTCTGTCTACGGTAAATTGGCGAGGATAACACCAACGCATTATACAATTGCATCTCGCCCAGTGATTATTCTGTTGCTGTTTTAATGTGATTATAAACTTGACATCAATGTCAAATTTTCTGTTATTTCTTTTGTCCTGCTGTTTATAACCAGAGAGTTTTTTTTTCTGATTATATCATCGCTGCCAATATCACTTATTGTAGTGTCATTATAGTCTAAAACAACTCTTCGAAGTTGATTTATTCTTCGTACTCTGGACACCGCAAGATAACTAAATTCCACCACTCGATGCGATTATCTATGATCCAAACAATTGTATCGGATATAGTCAACCCCTGCGAAGAATGTATCGTCGCTGCGTATCCTAGATTCCACGGGGATTTATCAGCACGCAATGCATCTTCGACGACATTGATATCAACCAACACAATATCATTTAACACTAGAATCTGCTTCCCTGACTCTGTCAGGCCTGGAATATCAACTTCGATATTTTGTCTTCGTGTATCCTTGGGTCTATAACACAGCAGCACTGGAAGCGTTGCAAATTTTTCTTTATGTGTGTTAAATAACTTCATCTGAAGTGAGTCTCTGACTATCTTTCTACTTGCCACTATCAAATCATTTGGTCTCCACGCTTCCCAAAAATCATTTAATGGGGTTTCCGAAATTATTTCACGCGCTATTTCACATTGGATTCTATCCGGTTGTAATCTGATTAGTTTTTTGAACTCGCGTAATTCATTATCAAGTGCTCTATGATCGGTATTAATTTCTTCATACTAGTCTACAAAAGTCTTTAGCCAATCATGTGGAGACAAACCGACAAATGGTGGTGGTTGACCATGATCGCCACACATTATCACTTTTGTATTCGCTAGCAATAACCAATCGAGAAACCTTTGTAATACATCTAACGACACTGTGCATATCTCATCCCAAATGAGGATTTCAGGAATATATTTCTCGCCCATTCGATCAGGAGTCCATTCGTCACCTTTCCATCGAAAGAAACTGTGATAACTGCAAGCATTAATTCCTCGCTGTTTCATCTCTCTTGCAAGTCGGTGTGTTGTTGTTAGCACAATCATGTTTGATTTCCCTCCAAATAATTCAATCATTTGAGTCGTCTTCCCTGACCCACCACAACCGTTTAAATAACTGGTTTTATATCTACATATTGGATCGGAACACGACGGTGCATTAGATAGTTCTGATATCTGATTATTTTCAAGTAATTGTTTTCAATCGTAACATCTGCTGATTTGGAGTAATCACGCAGTATTTCTTTTTTAATTCTCCATGATCCCCAACTCTCGTCTGAATTAGTGAATTCAGCTACATCTTCTTTATATTTTACGTCTATATAAAATGAATCAGTAGCTACTCTAACTGCGGTGTCAGGAAATCTATTTATCATCGAAAGTAAATTAATAGAAGCATAAGCCAGCATATACGACCTTAGAACGTACTGAGGATTTTCTCCATCTGTGTAAGTAACAATTGTACCTAATTTGGTTCCATCGGACAAGAAAGCGTCTTTACGATCGACGTATATACCCCTAGATGTTACATCTGCGATTATAAAATCGTATTCAGCATCATCTATAATCAACCGCGAAGAATATCGTTTGTGGTCATAATTTCCACCCTGTGTGAACTTACCAATTATTCTTCTACCGAGATCTTTTGCGTGTTTATTTCTAACTTCAAAGATTTCTTTGGACCATTTCACGATATATTCTTCGTCGAGATCGGGGAATTGTTTTTTTTTTGTTTTCGCTGATTATACTATGTAGAATATCGGGTTGTGGTAACCAGACTTCAGTTTGTTTCCGATATGATATAATTGCTTCACTGACAATCAGCGATATCAGCATTTTAGAATCAATCTTATACCGTAATAGCACTATTGGCATCCAGTGTTTTCAGAGATGTGTCTACCAAACCAAACATAACAGCAATGATGAAAACCTTTAGCCAATTCAAATGATACCACACGAGCGAATCCGGTTAAATCAAAATCGGGCAGTGGTCCATTAATCGCAACACGGGTCATCTCATATATGCGATGTCCAAATCTTTTGAAGTACTCAGAACACTCTCCATACCCAAGAAAACTCCCCGGATAACACGCAATCATATCTCAACCGAAATAATACTCTTAGGGTCGTATTTTTTTATTCCATAATCCACCATGGCCGTATTGATCGCAGCTTGATTCGATATATGAGAGAAATTCTGCGTGTGTTAGTTTCCATGGATTTCTCTTTCTCGTGAAATGAGCTGCAACTGACGGAATTGTAAAACAGTTTGTTAATAATTGTTCGTCGTAATCCGTTGAAAATCCACTAGCTAGTTTTTTCATCTCGTTGTGGAGTGCTTCAGTACGGTATAATTCGCCATTGGGTCTTACAAATTGATCGAATTTACCCTCTTCGTCTTCAAAACTGTGAAGTAACCACACTGACACAGGATCGTTTTTACCTAACTCGTAAATAAAATCAAATAAATATCCCTCAGAGTTCTCTACGGGTAGATATTTTATGGTTCTATCCCGCGGAAATATTATTACCGCAGGTGTCCAATCGTGTTCATTATGGTCAATAATTTTGATGGGATCTCCTTTTGATTTATATTTCGATTCGTGTAATACCTCTCCTGTTATCGTCATTACGGTAATCTTAATGATGTTTCTAACTTGGTTATATCTTGGATTGTTGCGCCGTCCTTCTTCACTGTTAATCCCCATTCGTTTATTTTTTTGTGTCTTAGATCCGTCAATTTGTTTCCACGCAACGCATTTGTAAAATGTTCTATTATTCGTTCTGCTACACAATTTATTCTTGACGAATATTTCATGGGTTTTAATATTTAAATTCTCGATTTATCATTTATCGGATAGATTCCATAAACAACAGTTATTACAGGATAGGATCTCTCGTAATACGGTTTGTCAATCCCAGTCAGAATTCCTGGTTTGGAATCCTGACTCACAGTGACAGTTCTCTTATTTTTCAGGATGGGTTAAAATTTGTCGCGTATAATCCAATTCCCCGTTTCTGAGCGGATAATGAATTTCACTCTAAAAAAATACTTTTTTCTGGTCAAAATACGAGATTATCACTGCTGCTCTTTCGTCGTTCATGGTAGCATCAACACTACCATCAATTCGAATGTTGACCAACAGTGAGATGCTCCATCGCGCTTGAATTCATTAAAACAATCACGGATTTTACCCAACATGCTTCTATCACATATTAGACTCATTGGTACATCAGTGGAGACTCTATCGAGATTGAATTCAACATTTTTCCAAGGCGTAATTTTCGATAATTTCTCGAACTCCTCCATATTATAATTAAAACAAGTATTTAAATAAGAAATTTATTATATAATGAATCATTGCAAATGGCTTATGATAGGATCAGTAACCGCTTGTAACAAATCATGTAGAAATGAATTCTGTGGATATCATTTGCAAAGCGTACGTCGTGGAAGCTTAGGGCCCTTACCTTGCATACGATGTGGGGTAGGTGTGCGTGGTAAGTCGCAGTTATGTCTGAATTGTGGTGGTAAGCGATACAGAGAGCTAAAGCGCTATTATGATAAACGAATAAAGAAAACTCCATCAAAGATTCCGTTAACAACTCCATCAATGACTGACAGCGTCAATGACAAAATCATAAAAACACCTCAAGACTACATTGATAGATTCTCAAGTAATAATTAAACCAAATAATGAATTAAATAATATTATAGTATATAAATGAACCAAGAATTTCAACCATATCCCGTGATCATCGATTATGAAGCATCTCGTGACGGTATTGTCAGACACCGCAGGCTGAAGAAACTAGTTAGTTTGACAATGGTATGGGATAACTTATGTTTGGCGCTGGAGAAAAAAATATTACTGTCACAGAATCGTCTATGAGCTATTTAACGGATTGATCAAGGATGGTCTTGTTATTGATCACATAAATGGTATAAAAACTGATAATTCTTTATCGAATCTGCAGGCTATCTCACAGAGTGAGAATACCAAACGATGAGGGACCGGAAAACACTCGAAAAATGCGAAACCTATAAAATCATTTAATACAGAAAATAACGAGGAAAGAGTATTTCAACCAATAAATGAAGCTGGAAAGTATTTAGATATTTGTAGAGCCTTAGAACGATATGTTACAGAGAATATCACTAGATCAGCGATTTCCAAGCGAACCGGACATATAATTCAATTTACATGCCTGTATTCTGTTTTGTACTATGTGTTATAACTCCAAGGTGAATAACTCGTTTGAGCTTGTAAACAACGATATGAGTTACGGATCTCAATATGATTTTTCGATGACTGAATGGCTTTTTTGTTGTGGTTTAACTGCTTTGGATCTCAATGGAAATAATCAAGTATTTGTTTTGTGAGAAAACGAATCAAATAGGTGGTATTACAACAAATGAATTCTTTTTTTTTTAACGTTTTTTTCCCCAAGTATTTGGTTTTCTTTAAATGCTGTCAATAATCATAGTCAAGTACACGAAAGAATAAAAATCGCACACCTCTGCCATTGGTTTTCATGTATTAGTTAGCTTATATACCATGCTGTCTCCTATAGTATTGGGACTTTAAGCCATTCGAAATTCAAACCGTGAAACCACCATACGCCACACCGTCACACGGTGTGAATGTGTTTTTACATTCAACCCGGGTGATTTTGTTGGGGTATGGTGGTTTCAGTTTGAATGTAGAACAGCCCCGTGTGTGTATGGATGTGTGTCTACCTATAATCCATTGTTATATGTTGTATTGTCTTGTGCTGTCCTATTTGTAAATACTAATATTATCATTTCATTTCATTGTTAATGCCATTATGTATATGTAATGTGACGTCCATTCACGAAATATATCTTCTTGGAGTTCTAACCCGTTATTTGATGAGTTAGATCTCCTCTTGGAGACTATGTTTCGTGGTATCTCTGGACCTCTCAGATATGAATAACACCTGAGGGGTTCCAAATGGGGTTTTTCATATATATATCTCCAGGCGCAATAACATGTGAATACACCTTATTGCGAATGGAGTTCATCGTATATAACTTGCATAATATCTCTAGGCGCAATAAGATGTGAATTATACCTTAGCACGAATGGAGTTCATCATATCATACAAAAAAACGGGTCAAAAATTGTCCCCTAATTTTGTTTTTATTTCAAATTAAATATATAATATTTCATATATGAATTTCGAAAATATGAAGGTCATTATTAACAAGATTTCAAATTTGAAAAATCAAGGAATTCAATTGTAAGATAAATGAGATTCTTTCTGAATTTCAAGAAATTGATGATAGCGCTCGGTATGTGTTATCGAAATCCTATTCTTTCATAAAGAGAATTCAACACGCTATTTATGACTCATTCTGTAACGACATCAATAAGTTCGTCCCGTTATTCACTGCTGTCGAAAAGGTCAGAAGTGAATTGGGGAAACAATATGAAGTCAAACGCACAGTTCACTCGAAAATCAAAACAATAAAAGAGAATATCAAACCAAAATGAAAATTCCACTTTGATTGCCTCAACAATTGACACTCTAAACACACCATACATACATGAGTAATACAGGTATGCGCTTACTGACCTAGAACGAAATTCTATAGACAGGTGATTTATCACTACGCGGAAGTATAACACACAGTGTGAAATTCAAAAGAATTTTGTGGGTGAGTTTTCACTTACAATTTAAATCGTACATTAATTTATAATGGTAAATGAAGCACTAACAACTAAATTAGCACGTGAACGATTATCTTCGATTAAGATATTTATTCCAGTTCGTGATTCCGTGCGAATAAGCTCCAAACGAGACAAGAATTTCAAAGTGATTTTACAACGGGAACTGAACAATTATTTAAACCAATAACCACTGCAACTGGAAAAGTCGTATCGACCATTGAAAAAGCCATATGGGAGATATTCCTGAGTAACAACAAGAGAAAAAACCCAGCCCTTCTTCCTATACTTGAAAAAATAGCAATGGAAACTGAACAAACACAAAAGTCTTTAAAAACACTTCCTGGTGATATAATAGCTACTGCACGACTTCAGGAACAACAAGGTGAACAAGAACAACTAGAACGAGTTAAACAACGACTAGGTGATATTAAAGAAGAAGAAGAGGGTGATATTATTGAAGAAGAAGAAGAAAAAGAAGAAGAAGAAGAAGAAGAAGAAGAAGAAGAAGAAGAAGAAGAAGAAGAAGAAGAAGAAGAAGGTGATATTGTTAGTAGACGAGTTGCATTCAATGATAAATTCCTTCCGGGTAAATTAGATGAAGTAAGAAATATTAGATTCAATTCTAATAAAGAAATAGCCGAATTTGTCATTAGGAGTTTTTATTAGAGAAGAAAGTATATCCACGATGATTATAATCTCCCTGATGAAAAATCATGGATTCATGGATTATATCGTGTGTTTACAAGTGCATCTAGGGCATCGAAAAAAGGATAAAACATATAGAGATTTTATTGAAGAAATATAAAAAGCTAAATCATCTACAGAGAAGCAATCAGATCCTGGATTTCTTAGATTACCGGAGCAATCAAAACTTTTTAATATAACACAATCCTCTTTGTAGGGTGCAACTGGTACAACTGAAAAATTTGCTAGTGGATATCCAAGAGGGTTTTCAGGTAGTGGTCTAGTGCATTGTCCTAATAGTATTCTCGGGGATATATCACGATTAGAAGTTCTCGTAGGAGGGAAACGAGTCGGAAATAACTCACCCGAAGTAATTAATGAGGCAGCTGATATCTGCAGACGACAATTTGAAGGCGGTATCATGGATATTGATGTATACCAAGAGTTTATTGATGAGCTAGCAGACGGTTACCATAGTGATTAAATCACCACATTAGATAAATAGCATTTAAATAAGATGATCATACACTACAACTACAACAAACCAACCATGGTCTATGTAGTAAACTCACGATTGCTTGTTTATAGAGCGTACTATGGAGATGGTCTTGGCAATACCATTGCAGGGTTATTTGCAAGAATGGCTCCCAAAATAGCGCCAATCGCAAAACAGTTATCAATGAAAGCTATTGATGTTATTCGTGATAAAGGTATTAGCGCTGTTGGCGATATTGCCGAGAAAGCATTTTCCGCGGCTAAAGAAAAAAATAGTAGCGTTAGTTCGGCGGCGAAAGAAACCACCAATGACTTCGACACTAGGACCACTACAATCTACGTAAATTATGCCTGCAAATATTAGTAAAATAATAAATAACGCAGTGGATCAAAATAGAGCATCACTGAGCAGCGCCCAGGATAATATTACTGCAAATATGATAGCATGAAGTGGTTTGAAATCGCGAGCGAGATCACGATTTAGATCAAGAAATATATGATAATATGTTCAAATCGGCTCCTGATACAGCGTTTGATATGGACGCCCCAGTACCCAAGAATGATTCTATACTTAATTATCAGTATTTTTCATATAATGCAGTACAACCAAATAGTCGATCAAGAATCGAACTTCATGTCCAGGATACCAGCAAATACTTTCTACCCTCTGAAGCGTTTATCGAAGTATAAGGAGAAATTGTAACAAATCACCACGATCATATGGTCAATAATGGTATCATGGCGCTATTTAACAGCGCTAGATACATGATTGATGGAAAAGAGATTGAATCTATAGAACATGATGTTGATGTTGCCACAACAATAGTGGGGTTAGCAAGATACTCTGATGATTATACAAGATCGGCAGGTCCATCTATGATGTTCTCTAAGGACATTATCGATCACCCTGAACACGTTCATCATACTAGGGTAAAGGCAACACAAAATACTGCAGTTAATCCAGCACCACCCAGATATGTGAGACCAGCAGCTGATTTTGATGTCGTAGATATTAATCATAATCACATTCTAGGGTTTGCAACACGCGTATCAATGTTGGAAGGTCAGCGTAGATTATTCTCATGCGCGATTCCACTACATCATATATTTGGATTCTGCAGAAATGTTAGAAAAGTTATCTAAGGAGCGAAGCATACAGTAGCCTTAGTGCAAAAAGGTGACGATAATGATGCAATCTGGCATGGTGTTGCTGATGGTAAAGTAAATATAACAAAACTATCACTGTGGATGCCAGTAATGACTCCATCAATCACCGCAGAGCAAAAATTACTATCATTTATGAGTACAGGCGGCAAATCATTGCTTAGTTGGCTAACAACTACCATGGATACCATAGATAGTACTGTTAATGGCACATTTACTTGGCAACTGGCATCAAAACAAGGTGTTTCTGCGCCGCGGCATATATTTGTTGCATTACAGGATAAGGCGCGATTGGCTTCACAAACACGCAACCATATGATATTTGATAAATTTAATGTTAATGAAGTCTCGTTGAGTGTAAACGGCCAAGAGGAACCAGCCGAGAATGTTTTACTTAATTACGGACAAAACCAAATATCACGTGTGTATCATCGTTTCATATCATTTATGGGACGCGATAATAATGTAGATACCGCTCTGAAAATATCACAATTGGATTTTTAAAACCTATATCCCATCTGCTACTTTTCATTGGAACATCTTGACTTAACCAGACAATCCGTCGTTGACATATACTTTCGAGCTCGTGTAACCGATACTTCTGCTGGTGGTTACAGAGCAGTTGCTGTAATTCTCAATGTAAATCAATGCTTCTCGAAGGTGTTGGTGGACGAATGAAAGTAGTTGATGCACCAGTGGAAAATATGTAATGTAGCAATTAGATCAATCTGTTATTAAATAAAATGTCATATAGTCATATTACTGTTACGTTAACTCCTTGTCAAATTAAAAAATTGCAATCGGGATCAGCTAAAAATGTGGAAAAACAATATCGCTGAAGCACAATCAGATGTCTGGTGGTCAGAATAAACTATCATTGACAGCTCGTCAGATAAAACACTTCAATGATGCTGTTATGTAAGAAGCGTTTCTGTTATGTATGTTGTGATTTGCTTTACATAACCTTCTTCTCATTTCTTGCTATGAGAAGGAATTACTCGCATGTTAAGGAGCGTCAATATCCATAGTGGAAGAGAGAGAGAGAGAGAGAGAGAGAGAGAGAGAGAGAGAGAGAGAGAGAGAGAGAGAGAGAGAGAGAGAGAGAGAGAGAGAGAGAGAGAAGAATTCAGGCTCTCTTAAAAGCGTGCTGCCACGATGATAAGACAGTTACACTGAATGATATTCGCCAGCTACCAGCTATATCTGAAATGATAGCCGTCGCCGCGATGATAAACAGCTGCACTACATCAGCTATATCTGTAATGAGAAGACAAAACATCCATTTCCTTTGTCGGTACGGAACTGACCTGACCCTTAAATGCGTGGTCTTTTATATGCATCCTGTGTCAGGTTAACGTACCCTTGGAAATAGATGTTTATTCTCTCATCAAGTAAAAGTCAGTTTTTCCTGGTCCAAACCAGCTTAATTTGACGTCATCTGACATAAGGTACAACTCAGATTTGTAGTTCGTTTGGCATTAGTTACGTCCGAACATGATAATCCCTAAATATTCTAAATCAGCAACATGTTTAATATATTAAGCCAGCAGCAATGTCCGTCAAACATTAGATACTGTCCAACATTAGACAAGAACCATTCTGTATTTACGTCAGTACGGAAGTTTGTTCTGTGTTTTACCGATAAGACTTTAGAGGCTGACTGACTTCAGTAAGATTTTTGCGAATGCCTGGTTTTACAAAATATATGTTTCACTGATAAGACTTAGAAGCTGACTGACTTTTGCTTTATAACCTATTTCCACACAATAATGTACATTCGTATAATAATGATTTAAGTTGCCAACGTTTTGCTATAAATGAATAAAACATTGCTTTAATAATACAATTTAAAGAAAATATCAATCTTATTAATTTTACTAAAAATACAATCCTAACAATGCCATCAAAGATAAAAAAAGGTGTTCAGATCACTCTCTCTCTGCGGCCGCAATTAAGAACATGGTAAAATCAGGTGGTATAGTCCCGTTGTTAGCTGCGATTCCAGCATTAATTGCAGCAGCAGCCCCAGCGATAGCAAAAGCCGCCGCTCTAGGAGCCGTTGGTACAGCGGCAGGGATGGCACTAAAGAAAGCTACCGGACAGGGATACAAAAAAAAAAAAGAAACGATCAAGAAAGGGTCTAAGATTACCAGGAACTCCGTATTCATGGTACAGCGGAAAAGTCCTGAGACTAGGAACAGTTTATTAACTCTAGAACCTATAGTTCCCATGTCAAATTTTTATTTACTCGATGCTGATAATAAAACTAGCGATAAAAAACTTTAGAGGTGTCTTTATGAGAGATCAATTACCACAACAACCAAAAAGCGTTGAAACCGGTATCATTAATCTCGATAACAGCAGCGGACCTGGAACCCACTGGGTTGCATACGCAATTGATCCGCGTGTGATCATCTATTTCGATTCATATGGATTAGCACCACCTAAAGAATTTATGCGTTATATAAACCGCTTAAAAACTCCTATCTGGTATTCTACGCTACCAACACAGAAAATGAATGACCCACCAATATGCGGTATAGAAGTATTAAATGTCCTCAACGCTATTTCATCATTGGGAAAACCACCCCATAAAACCGTACACGAATATACTAGTCGCTTTTTAGAGAGAAATTATATAAAATAACATGATTGATATTTGGTGGAGATCTTTATCAAGCCTGAAAAAACACACCGCTGAAATATCTGCAACCGGTGATGTAAAGAAAAATAATCGAAGATGAAATGGCTGAGATGTTAAACCTCGAAAGTGTTGATCCAAATGAAATAGTTGTATTTCAAGATCGTCAGGGTAAATTGAAAACTAGTAATGTTTCCCTTGATGATATTTTAGTTAAACAACGCGACGCACCAGATGATAGTAAACTCAAACCAGTGACCACACCGAAGCTCACAGAAATAAAAACCACTATCATAGAATTTGCAGCACTACAATCTAGGTATGAAGATCATGTTGAGAAGTTTTCATCTTTTCGTAAAAATCTCATTGAGAAATTCTTTGGAACCTCATTAGATAAAGTAGACAAAAAACTCTTAGATGTAAAAAAAATCCATCGATGATTTCAAAAGGACTAACGAGGCCATCAAAGATGATTTTTCTAGGATGATTGCCATAGTTGAAAAAATAAAAATCCCTCATGAGAAAAATATAAACTCGGTATATACGATTCAACACGGATCATTTGCGTGGACACCACTCGCTAACACGCTAAGATCACTGCAACCGTCAAAGGTATTTATCGACTAACACTAGTGTCACCGACTCAGTTTAATATTTCATCGACGAGTTTATCTGGGGTCAACAATACAATATCAACGATCATCGATAGGATACAATTGAACGATTCACGACAACAACCACAGATAATAGGTTGGCTAGGACATCAGTAACATGGTACGTGGAATTCGTAGCGGATTTGATGAAATCGATTTAAAAAATACTAGTGTTTTCAAAATAAAATGTCATCACAGCAGTATCGCTATGATCAGGTCATAGAATTTCAAACTAAACTCAAAACACTCACTGAGGAGTATGAAGTAAAAATAAAAAAAATACCGATGAAGAATGACCGCAGTTGATGTTACCATATACTCGGTATCAGGTGTAATCACCGGAGCTGGTATAATACTATGCTCGGTGACAATGATTGCCCCGATAGCTGTTCCAGTTTGTATATCAGCGACGACAACAATCGCTGGAATAATTTCGATTATAAAAAAAAATATCATCATGCAGCCAACGTAAACTGCTGGATTACGTAGTTAAATTCCATGTTGTGTCAACCGCGTACTCCCAATTATCCTCGATGATATCGTTGTCACTCGATGACACATTATCCGATAGTGAGTTTTCCGTGATGGTACGTGTTTATGATTCCGCGATGTCAAAATTAGAAAAACAACATGAATTTAATAACAATGGCAACATCGCAAGAACTACTTAAACGAATAGCGGAAAACACAACCCCGGTGAAAACCAACATGATCTCAATAACCTCAAGGAATCCTGAATTCAGTGTGAATTTCCCTACTGCGATTCCAGTGAAAGAGATAGCACTAGCAAAATTATGAGTATACCACAGTTGGCCAAATATTATATCAGCACCATTTGGTGGTCAACAACCGAATAATTCCTTGGTGTTTGTAAATAAGAATAAACCAGACGGGACTCCAGACTGGAATGTTGTTTCGCTACCATATGGGTCCTACCAAATCGAACAGATCAATAATGAATTACAACGCAGAATAAAATCCATTACTGGAAAAGAATCGAAAATCGCTATAACGGTTCATGAGCCGACGTTATCGTCTGCCATTGAGATAAACTTGCCCGGATATGCCGTAGATATCTATCAGAGTTCGATAAGAACAATACTAGGATGGCCTGATAAAACACCTCCACCTGAACCGAAAATCTGATTTTACCACAGACAATAAATCATATCATGAATTCATCCCTGAAATAATCGATCCTTATTATACGGAGTATTTAACAGACCCTGTTAGTTACTACAATGAGAAATGGCAGTTTGGGAGACTGGGGCACGGTTGGATCGAATCAGATCCAGATACTAACTTGCAAATTTTTAATTTTCTTAAAAAAGAACATAAGAATTATTTAGATAAATTACGGCAGAGTTTTCGAGAACATATTGTTGATTTATCGTCGAAAACCTCAATTATCAAATATACGGAAATGCTAAATCAAATTGTACACGATATGGAACTGTTTAACATTTGACTTATGCAAGGAGTGTTAGATGTCGAGGACGATTCTGAGAGAATAGAATTTGCAAGAACACGTAATATACGCATAGAAGATATTTCAGTATTTAAGTTTCCCGAGAATAAAATAGACGAATTAAAAAAATCAACCAATGACCTTACTCGATGAGCACTTCCCCCCAATACTCGCCGCATGGAAAAAAATAACCACAAACAACTATCCTCAAACATCGTCGATATATCCTCGGTGATTACATTAAATGTAGTATGTGATGTTATCGAAGGAAGTTAACAAATAAATCTCGAAAGATCAAATCAAGCCCAGCAGGGATATATTTTATATTCATTTGCACCAACAACTCCTACAGGGTTTCTAATCATTGATGATCCAACTAATCCAGTCTATATGATGTCATAATGATTCGTTAACGAGAATTAATTTTAAACTCACTGACCAGTCCAATAATCTGATTGATTTACGGGGTGAGGTTTTACAAATTAGTCTGTCTGTAAAATCCTAGGATTTTCGTCTTAAGACTTTCATCGTAAAAAGATATTTTTACCTCCATAGCAGCAGAGAGGGCACGACAACGACTTTGCGTCTCCAAAGGAAACTTTTTTTTTTACGATTTTGGAGGAAGCCTTGGTTTGCCAAATAGACGCTTCTATAAAGTTGTCCGATTCGCCCTCTCTGCTGCTCTAGCAAAGGAAAGAAAACTGAACTGGAAGGACAACTACGCCATCATGTTTAGATTTGTAAAACCATCTAGTAAAGGAGAAAGCTTTGCATTTTGCAAATTGTGTAATTGTGATTTTACTATTGGGTATGGAGGTGTCCATGACATAAACAGCCTGCTGCTTCACATCAAAAACTTTAGCTTACAGTATAAAAAACCTTGATGTAATTTGATCGAAGTTCAGTTTACTAAATTTCTTTTAGAAATAAACATTCATTTCAATTACTAATGTTGCTGGTGATTTATTTTGCACACTTTCCCGGCAAAGACAGCATTCCTGCCAAATTCACAGGAACGGGTGTTGATACCATTAATCATTTATTAACTTAAATATACAACAAAATCTGGAAGACAGGTAAATTACCAAAACCATGGATTTAGTCCCTTATAATAACCTTCCAAAGAAAGGAAACCTCCAACTCTACTCAATCCCAGATAGCCTATGTTGAAATTGCTCCTGAACAGGCTGAAACCCCAAGCAGAGGAAGCAATGCAGGTTTAAGAGCTGGACAAAGCACTGGAGAGCAGGTATTAAACCTACACTTGATTTGTTTAAAACAGGTGCTACATCTACTTGAACTGCTCAATGTCGTCATTCATGTTTTTGAAGCTTTTGCCTCATAGATGTCATGAGGCACAAAGTGCAGTTCTTGTAAATGGTACAGCTAAGAGAATGGTTCCAACCAACAGTGGGGCATGTGTCAAGGCTGCTTACTGTCTAAAAAGCTTTTTAAGCATTTTCCTATATAACATCATTTCATAGTGTTACGTGCTTAGGCTCGAATAAGCAGCAACAGAAAGAGTGAAAACTAACAAGCTTGTAAAAATTGAACAATGAATTTATTAAGTACAATTATTTTCATAAAATAAATAAACTTACGGTTTTAGAGAATCAAATCCAACAAATATAGAATTCACAAAAATAATCCACTAATGGAATTATAAGAGTCCTGATAAATAAATGTTCTAATAGTTCCAGGTTCGAATCTTGACGATGTAATCCAAATTGGCTGACAATGTCACGTGATGCAGTTCTTGTTTAATTTATCATCCACATGAATTATGAGCACATGTTTTCTCCTCCAAATAAATAATAAATCCTCTTTCTTCAATGAATTGACACAAAGTCCAGAATAATTATAACTCAAATAAATATGCACAACTAATATCTTAAAGCCCAGAGATTCTACTAATGTTAGCTTCCAAAATACAGCTATATATAACTGTTCTTCTGAAGTAAACAAGTGATCACGCGCTTTTCTAGAAATTGATTGAAGGTCAGAGGAAGAGTCTACCTTCACCTAGTCACGTAATAATAGAATGATCCAGAAGAAAATAAGCCACTAATTACTAAAATAAAAAGTTGTCCTTGAAATTAACCAATAGTGTTAGAGACTTGTTGACAATGTCCAAAGCAAGGTCAGGAATTGGGTCAACAAGCCATGGTCAGCCTGTTTACAACTAGAGTCTAGGTCAACATGAATTTTCTAGAAAAATCTCCCAATTAATGAATAAATATTAAACCCTAAATGACAAATTTGGATTTAACAATAAAAAATAAATAAATTAAATCCAATATCCATAACACCTTCCCCCATAAAATAAAAAGAAAGGTTTATATGATAAAACTTTCTTTTTATCATAAACCAATTTACATCTGATGTTAAAAGAACTAGCATAAATTAAACAATATAAGAAATTATACACGGGAAAGAGTGTCTACAATTATATTATCAAGAAATAGCCTTAACCTTTTAACTTGTCCATGTCCCACTAAATATCCTAAGAAAGCTACTCTAGCAAGGCAGAACTCACTTTTAAATAAATTAACAGTCAGACACGCATTAGTGAGTCTGTCAAAGAATTTTCTAATTGTTGCTAGATGTTCTTTCCAGGTGTCGTTGTAGATGATGACGTCACAAATCTCTAGACCAGAGATGAACATTTTTATGAGACGTTGAAATGGACTTTCTTTATATTGGTAGAGTCCTTTTGGAGTCGCAATGTTGAGTTTTCCTTTGCTCTTTCCGTAGTGGAATCTGCCAAAATCCTTTCAGAAGGTCAGAATTTGGTGACGTACTTGGCATTCCCAATTTTTTCAATAGAATAGTCAATTCTTGTTAATGGGAATGAATCTGTTTTTGTCACTCTGTTCACCTTCCTTTAATCAGTGCACATACGGAAAGTTTTATCTGGTTTAGGAACAAGTATGCATAGTGAACTCCAGTCACTTTTACTGGGCTTGATAAAATCATTCTTCAGCAAATACTGAATTTCCTTATTCAAATATTCCTGTTTGAGTGGACTCATCCAGCTTGGATGCTGTTTGGAATTTCAATTTCAACGTCGTGAAAATTTTGTTTGTCCTGGTAAGAATATCTGGACATAAGTGCTCATATAATAATAACTTTCAGTTCATTTCTTTCTTGCACTTGCAACTGTGAAAGTTTCTGGTCTAGAATTTTTTCATAATTTCTGAATTTCAACAATTCGTCGCTCCAATATCAGTCGAATCCTGATGATATTCCTTCACTAAGTGGGACTGGTACAACTAAATTAATTACATATTTAACATGGCTATCTCTTTCAATATACTGTACTCCTATAATTTATTTAGATCCCAGGAGCACTAATACTATAATTTAACTAATTCATTTTCTTCTTAACTTTGTACGGGCCATAATATCTAATTTGAAGAAAAGTAAGAAGAATGAATAAGAGTAACACAACTCCATTATCAGACTCAAATGTTCTCTCCCTTGTAGTTCTTTCAAACCATAGTTTCATTTTTAACTTTAATTGATTACTTGACTTTGTCTTAGGTAAGGGATCTACACAATCTGCCATAATTCTACCAAATGATTCATCAAAGGCAGGAATAGATTGCAGATGAGCCTTAGGTATCTTCTGATTTGTTTTTCCTATCATTTGACAAGCATGACAAGATCTACAGTATTTGGCAACATCACTTTTGATTTTTGGCCAATAGAAGTGAGTCAAGATCTTGTGATACATTTTATTAATCCCTAAATGACCAGCCAAAGGAGTTTCATGGGCCAGATTAAGTATTTCCTGTCTGTAAGTTTTTGGAACTACTATTTGATAGTTCACTGACCATTCATCACCAACAGGTACCTCGGGAGGTCTCCATTTTCTCATAAGTATTCCATTTTTAATGAAATAACAGACAGGAACTTCAGTGGCTTCAGTCTCATTTATGACCCTTTGAAACAAACGAGATCTCAGGATCTTTTTCCTGTTCGACGACAAGTGACTGTCGTTTATCACCCTGATTAAGAGAATGAGTTATTAAAAGATGATCACTATGATCAATACCTTCTGATTGATCTAAACCAAGAGTAAAAGTGATCTCATCAAAAACCTGACCTATACAAGCGCCAGTTGAAGGAATGCTGCCTTCTGTAACATCACTCTCAAAATCATCACCCTGATTAGAATAAAGAGAATGAGTTGTCAAAAGAGGATCACTATGATCAATACCTTCTGATTGATCTAAACCAAGAGTAAAAGTGACCTCATCAAAAACCTGACCTATACAAGCGTCAGTTAAAGGAATGCTGCCTTCTATAACATCATAAACCTGACCTACGCAGGTGTCAGCTAAGGGAATACTGCCCTTTTCAACTTCATTCTCAAGAGCTTTCTTTACCATAGCTCTAGTAACCGTACAAGCTTGAAGTATATCAGGGATTTCTTTTTCAATTGGATCAACTTTCTGATCCAAATTAGGCTTGTCAGTTACAAGTGGATTAACCACAACCTTGTCCCCAGCTAAGTCGTTGCCTAGCAATAAATCTACACCTTCGACGGGTAAAACCGAGACTGTTCCAATTGTCACAGATCCTGATACTAAGTCTGATGACAAATTTACACAATGGAGAGGAACATTAACAACGCCGCACTCTACTCCCTGAATAAGAACACTTTCATTAGAAGAAGACTTCTCAGAAAAAGGCAAAGTACCTGACAATAAAAGACTCTGAGAAGCTCCTGTGTCCCTTAAAATTTTAATAGGGGTGGGATTGGCTGAATCACCCAAGAGTGATATAGAACCCTTCGATATGAATGGTTCATAATTCTCCATATCAAAATCAGACTGGGATTTATTAGACCCAACAAATGTATTGCTTTCAATACATGACTGTGACCTTGACCTCTTGTAAATAAGAGCATTTGGAACAGGCCTGTCTTGATTCTGATGCCTATTTTTCAATTTGTAGCAATCAGAAATAACGTGTCCTTTTTTCTTGCAAAAGTTACATGTCGGAAGAGACAAAGATCCAGAATCAAACTTCTCTGAAGTCTGATTTTTGAAAGTTGTGTTAGTTTGAGTTTTAGAAGGGCTTGAATTAGGCGGAAATACTTTTCTGCCATTAAATTGTTGAGTAGAAGTCTTGTTAACAAAAGGAACTTTATGTGTCAAAGAATATTCGTCAGCAGCTCGAGCAGCATTTTCCAAGGTTTCAATATGATGCTCCTCAAGATAAGTTTTAACATCACTATGAACACAGTTTTTGAACTCTTCAATTAATATAATTTGCTTGAGATTTTGATAATCTTGCTCGACTTTCTTGGCTAAACACCATCTATCAAACAACTGCTCTTTTTGTCTAGCAAATTCGACATGAGTTTGTCCAGCTTCTTTTCTATAATTTCTGAATTTTTGTCGATAAGCTTCAGGAACTAACTCATAACCTTTTAAAATGCATTCTTTAACTACGTCATAATCACTGCTTTGCTAAACAGTCAGTGAAGTGTAAATCTCACTAGCCTTACCAGTAATTACACATTGTAGTAATTGAGTCCAATTCTCTCTTGGCCACTTTAAATTTTCTGCAACTTTTTCAAAAAGAATAAAATATTTGTCAACTTCTTTTTCTTTGAAAGGGGGCACTAATCTAATATTCCTTGCTAAATCAAAATTTTGATTTGAAGTATGATGGTGATTCTCACTTGCCAGCTCTATTTCTTTCATTTTAATTTCTTTCTCAATTTGCATCTGCTCTTTTTGTAATTCAAATTGTCTTTCTTTCTCCCTTTCCTGTCTCTCTGTCTCTATCAATCAGCATCTGCTCTTTTTGTAATTCAAATTGTCTCTCTCTCTCCTCTTTTTCAGATTGTAATTGTTTCTCTTTCTCCTCTCTCTCTCTCTATCAATCCGCATCTGCTCTTTTTGTAATTCAATTTGTTTCTCTTTCTCCTCTCTCTCAATTCGCATTTGCTCTTTTTGTAATTCAATTTGTTTCTCTTTCTCCTCTCTCTCAATTCGCATTTGCTCTTTTTGTAATTCAATTTGTTTCTCTTTCTCCCTTTCCTGAAACTCCAGCTTCTTAAACTCTAATTCCATCTTGAATTTTAATTCTAATTCCTTTAGTTTAATGTCAGAGTCTGATGTAGACTTACTGACTGGAATCAAAGCACTTTGTTCCAAAACATCCTGTTCTACCAAATACTGGACCAAAATCTTTTTGATATCTTGTTTCGTTAAAGAAGCCTTCACTTCAGAAAGATTGTATTTTCTGGCAAGTTGAACCAACTCGTCTTTTTTGAAAAGATCTAATTGCTCCTGGGTAGGATTAGAAAGAAATATTTCTACCTTAGATGTCATTTTGATACAAGCGTGTCAGTCTCACTAAAGATTTAAAATTTTCAAAAACTAGGGGAAATTCAAATTTAAATTCAAATTTATCTCAAATCTCAATTCCGGACGATAGCCACCAATTCTGCTTAGGTTCGAATAAGCAGCAACACAGAAAGAGTAAAAACTAACAAGCTTGTAAAAATTGAACAATGAATTTATTAAGTACAATTATTTTCATAAAATAAATAAACTTATGGTTTTAGAGAATCAAATCCAACAAATATAGAATTCACAAAAATAATCCACTAATGGAATTATAAGAGTCCTGATAAATAAATGTTCTAATAGTTCCAGGTTCGAATCTTGACAATGTAATCCAAATTGACTGACAATGTCACGTGATGCAGTTCTTGTTTAATTTATCATCCACATGAATTATGAGCACATGTTTTCTCCTCCAAATAAATAATAAATCCTCTTTCTTCAATGAATTGACACAAAGTCCAGAATAATTATAACTCAAATAAATATACACAACTAATATCTTAAAGCCCAGAGATTCTACTAATGTTAGCTTCCAAAATACAGCTATATATAATTGTTCTTCTGAAGTAAACAAGTGATCACGCGCTTTTCTAGAAATTGATAGAAGGTCAGAGGAAGAGTCTACCTTCACCTAGTCATGTAATAATAGAATGATCCAGAAGAAAATAAGCCACTAATTCACTAATTACTAAAATAAAAAGTTGTCCTTGAAATTAACCAATAGTGTTAGAGACTTGTTGACAATGTCCAAAGCAAGGTCAGGAATTGGGTCAACAAGCCATGGTCAGCCTGTTTACAACTAGAGTCTAGGTCAACATGAATTTTCTAGAAAAATCTCCCAATTAATGAATAAATATTAAACCCTAAATGACAAATTTGGATTTAACAATAAAAAATAAATAAATTAAATCCAATATCCGTAACACATAGGCCCTAGAACATTGTGAATGCATGTATGAAGAAATAATATTTGAAAACATAGATTTGAGAAAAGCAAATTACATGCCGAGTTTTATTTCTGTGTAAAAAGTATATATATATATATATATATATATATATATATATATATGATGCAATGTACATCTTACTTATTTAGCTGGTCTCCTTTTGATGGGTAAAATCAATATAGAAATAAAATATACCTTTTGTATGTGTGATTGTATGTGCATGTATGAAAAAAATTCTCCTATTGTGTGGTGTGAAAAGAATAGACCATACTCCATCATTTGTATGTATGATTGTATGTGTAGGAAAAAAATATCCCTCCCTTTGTAAATCTTATTGATGATACTGTATAAAAACTAAATAGACCATACTATTCATTTGTGTGATTGTAGATGTGTATATGTTAAATATCAACCTACCCTTGTATTTGTAATGGTATGTTGTATGATAAGTATATATATATATATATATATATATATATATATATATATATATATATATATATATATATATACATATATATATACATAAATATATATATATATATATATATATATATATATATATATATATATATATATATATATATATATATATATATATATATATATATACTTGTGTACCACGTAAATGACCCAAGCGTTACCAGTATATCATAATATATAACAACTACCTCTTCCATTTGTATGTAAAATAGTAAAAGAAAGTCAATTATCCCACTTCCCTTTGTATGCATAATTTTGTTAGGACAAATATGGGTCTGCAACAATGCATGTACATATACTTTTCCCATCCTATGACATTTGTTTATTCATGCCATCCATCGTGTTCCATTTTTACTGGCTTCATCTGATTCGCATACAACTGAGTTTGAATGCATGTACACTATCCACATGGATGATGAAAGCATGTTTTGATATCTACAATAAACATCAGCCATTTTGAGCATGTTTTCATGTTACCGACTTTGGGAAAACCCCACGAGATAAATGACCATTACATCACCATATATGGATGCTATTTAAGATATAGTAATAATTTGCTATTTAAAGTAACTGAGTCAGATTCTTTTCTGTTGAGGTGGTTGATTTCAATAAGCACTTTCTTCAGTTTGGAAAATAATGTCATTGTTATCAACACTGACCTTAATTTATCCAGCTCTGATGGTTTAGGGAATAGGGATACAGATGTAGCCAGTGAACTGGTAGATTTAGAAGATGAGAGAAGTCAGTTTTGGTTTGGTCACACAGGTTCACTGATTGGATGATAAGTTCTCTCAAGATTTTAAAACACAAAAAAAAGTCTCCTTTGAAACATAATTATACAACTATAATGTTCAGATCTGACCCTTAAGCCTATCTATAGATATCAAATGTTTAAAATTTAGTTGAACTTAACATACACTACTATAAATTTTGCTGGCATTCTTTGTGTATCACATTATTTAGATAAAAGGTGTTCTATTTGTAACTATAAATGTGGGAACAATTAATTATAGCAATGGAATAATGGCAAAGTTTTAATATTGAACTACTTTTTAGACAATGCTCTATAGTAACAATTATATTATTACCCTGCTAGGCATCATCACATTGGTCATTGTACTAGTCATGGAACATTTCCGGTCTCCAGTAAACTGATTCTGGCTGGTTTCTCTAATGTTCACAGAATGCATAACCATGCTGTGTTCATATTTGTGTACACATTTTAAAATAATTATTTTAAGTTTCAAAAGTAGTAGATTTCATTTATAAAACTCTGCGAAAGAAAAACATTTGTTTACATGCACATGTCATGTACATTTGATTTAATTTTTGTTTAATTTAATTGATTGTTTGTTAGTTTTTTTTCTTCTCCATTAGATACTATTGATTTACTGGATTTGACATTGTCCAGATATTCAGTTCAGTTTGACCTGGCTTTTTTTTCATTATAAACAATTAATAATAGAAACACTAGTTTCTGACTTTGATTCAGAACTACTGATAGTTTTAGTAAACAAGTTTTTTTCAATCTTTTTTCCATTCTTTCTCAGAGTACAAATAATTATGGTAAGTCAAGGCCATTACTGGACGTCAAGGCCATTACTGGATGATGTGATATTTATCATGTAACAAACTTCCATGTCTAGAAGGTTGACCCCCATCTGAGAATCTGTTTTGCATCTTAGACTTTATTACTGATGAATTGAGAAAGACTAGTCAGTCATGCCCGAGACGTCCAGGTGTTTCATGTTTTGTCCAGTTTCATCTAATTATTTTATTCAAATTATTTTTAAGAAAAGTGATTATTTTCCTTGGAAATACAAGTACTCTAAATTTATTCTTTCACAAGGACATTTATAAAAATTTATACATCATTCAAAACCTGGAATAATATTATCTGTGATTCTACAAGAGACTGTTGACACTGCAGCAATTTGCTGAGTATTAATGGCATCATCATCTTATATTTTGGATTTCATGGGATTCAAACTTAGTTTCATTCAGGAATTTTTATTAATAGGACTTCTATTTTTTTAATTCTTGGATTATTTTTGGATTTGATTTGTAAAACCTTATGTTCTTTTTTCTCATTTTTCACTTAATGTTATGGGGAAATAAATTTTTTGTTAAATTTTACAAAGCTTGTTGTCTTCATTTTTTTCTGCTACTCTTTATAAGAGCATTGACACGTAACACATCTACAGGTGATGAGAGGGTACTGGTTGGCCAAGTGGTCTAAAGCACTCACCATTACAGATCACTAACATTTAATCTTGGTCTGCATGGGTTTGAGTCTCAGGCTTGTGCTGAAAAATGGCATTAAAAGCTAACAAAAACATTTTATGATTATTTGGAATTTAAATAATAATCCTGTACTTTCCTCTTAAATTTTCACTGTGTAACTTTTTTAATTTGTCTAAATTTGTTGGTTTCACTTCTTTCTGTTACTTAAAGACATATAGGCATAACATACACACATTGTTTGACAGGTACCCATAAATACCTAGCCTGGCCAGGTTTTAAGATAAAAGATTGATCTTGCTTGCTTGGTGTCCCATCCCTGGCAGTATATGTAATAATAATAAAATAAATAGGAGTTAACATAAATGGGGGGTGGGAGGGGGGTAAAAGAGGTGATGGGGAAATGATAAAAAGATAGTTGAGAAAGCCACGCTATAAAAACTTACCAGACCAGGTATATATATATATATATATATATATATATATATATATATATATATATATATATATATATATATAAATCTTTAGGTTTCTTTATAATCCAAAGTGCAAAAACCTGCAAAGTTATTGAACAAAACTCCAAATTAACAGACATTTCTGCCTCAGATGCATAAGGTCGCGGGTTTGAACCTCGACCGAGTCATACCAAAGACTTTAAAAAATCGTACAAACAGCTGCCTTACTTGACACTCAGCATTAAAAGGTTTATAGTTTGGGTTGGTCAGGATAATGTGATTGGGTGGAACAGCGATGCAGCATGATACCCTAGTACTAAACATCACTATAAACTACCACACTGCAGATGTTTGTTTGTTTTTTATGGTTTAACACCATTTTTCAGCACAATATAAGCTATACATGGCGGCCAGTATATTAATGGTGGAGGAAGAACCTGGGAAACCCCCGGAAAGAACCACCGACCCACGAGAAGCTACTGGCAAGCTTTCTCACATAACTACATTAGCCGAATCTTAGACTCGAACCCACGCAGACAGAGGTGAAATGGCAGTGATCCGTAACGGACAGCGCTTTGGACCACTCGGCTACTCAGGGCCCCTAGCACAATGCAGACATCGTAGTGATATAACTGAAATTTTTATAAAGCTTCTTAAAAATCCAAAACACACACACACCATTTCTTCAGTAAAAACCCTCTTTTTTTGTTCAGTGTGTGAAACATTTACGAACTTAAGGTACATGGTGAATAACTGAATGTTTTTGTAGAAATCATTTTTAATTTTTCTGTTCAAAGACCTTTCAAAGAAATATTAGGCATCTTTCTTACTCAATGTGCAAGTCAATCAGCAAAGTTTATTCCAGGTTTGTGATGCAGAACTGAAATTATTGTGCAGAAAACATTCACAATGATTTTCACAATTTGACCCAAAAATGTATAGATCTCTTATCTTTGTGCAAGTCATCCACAACTTATGCAATTGTGCAGAATCTATTTTTTTTCTTGCAGTCACATTGACCATGACCTTGTGATTCGACATAAAAATAGGCTTCAACCTTGTCTCAAATGCAAGCTATTTGCAATGTTTTGTAGTGATAGATGATAAAGAAATTATGTTGTTATGCTGGAACAGATGAGTGGACAGAGACAGATAAAGATGGATGGATAACAACAAAATATGATATGATCTCTCTTGTGGCAGGTGTGTAAAAATAGCTCTGATTTCATGAATAATTTTGCAAGGTCATCTGCATGTACTGCAAATAAACTTAACAATTTTCACTAGTCTGTGTCACATGGCTTCCGTATAATCACCATAAAACTGATATGGAAATACTGTTGCTGTTGGAGTATCATATACGAGATTTTCAACGTTTGAATTTGAAAAAAGAGATCAGTAACAATTTTTTTTGTTTTATTATTTTATTACAAGCATGTCACATGCATTTTCAAAATTATGTTTACATACACAAAGCTGTACCAATAAAGGTAACTTTGGATGAATAGGAAATGCATGTTTGAACATGTATTTTAAACCTTAGTATAGAGGAAAAATATCTTTCTTTTAGGCTGTCAAGCCAAGTTTTAGATCAACAATATAAGCATCAAGCAATCAGTGTGAAAAGTATATGAAAAAATATAATACATGTACATGTAATTTCTTTAACAAATATAGAAATATTTGATTTTGTCAAAGTTTATAAAATAATTACAAAGAGTCTTTTATCTTACATCCAGTGAATAATGGATTTATTTCAATGAGTGGGTGAAAAATATGGTAGTTCACAAGTGACAAAGCCATGAGTGAAATATCTTTATCTTTTAACCCACATAGATGAAAAGATTAATCATCCACTGGAAAAAAGGAAATTTTCAAATGTTTAGTGTTTACACATACTGTAATGACCAGCAATATGTATGACTGAAATACATCCAACATAATAATATCAGCTGTTTTACAGTTTATGTTTTCAGATGTATATATTTGCAAAGAAAATATCGATATTAACATAATTTTCCTTCCTAATTCAACATTAAAAAAAACAGCACAAAACCCAAAAAAGGAAGAAAAAAACATGTGAGTGAATTGTTGGATTTGCACCTGGTACTCATACGTTCTGGAATCAAGAGGTAGTGGAGAGTCTTCCTAACATTAATGTGATTAAAGAAAACAAACTCCAAACAAAACATTTAGTTTTCATAATTCAGAGATGAATTATTTCCAACTTGTCAAAAATATATTATTTCCCATTTCATATTTTCATTATAATTCATTTTTAAATCTCTGATATTCAGGAATTTCATTGTTAATATAACATATAAATTGATGCTCCAGCATCCAAGTGTAGACTTCATCTTTTTAACTGTTTGTATCATGCTTACTAGTTTTTACTATAGTTTTATTCTTCATTCTAGATGTGTTCCACTATTTATCTCAGAAATTTGTAAGGAAACAATGATGGAGAAATTGTGTATCACTGTTCAAAATAGTAAAGAAATTCTGCAGCTTGTAGGCAGCTCTTTAGACTGTCTTATTTATGAATATGTCAGGATTCTTGTTGCCATAAGCAACTGCTGGACACAGTCCACAAACTCATAGCTGGTCTCCTTGATACGTTCCTTGACCTGCTCTGACCCAATGGACAGCAACAAGTTGTACAAATTGGATTTAAACTGAAATTGCACAAAAATTATATTTCAGGTGACCGTTATTACATTACTATGATGGTAATGATGATTTTTATACTCTAGCTCCCTGACTGATAATGGTCTTCAGGAATTAAGAAGCAAAATACTGGGCATTGTCACTGATCAAATCGAAAATGTCTGATCTGGAAATTGTTATTTAGTTCAATCCATACCTCACTCAGACCAGAATTATTTACATGTTTTTGCTGACATACTCTTTGATACTCTTAGATGCATCAAATCAAAATTTCATAAATAAATCTCTGATGAGTCATTAAAGAAAGATCACATTGACAGTAACTGCGCTCCCCAAAGGAAGAAGCAGAAGACTAGAAGACTGTTAAATTTGAAGACATGGAGAAAGCAACACCAAATGATTCAATAAAACCCATTTTGCACATTCCATCTTATCCACAGATCATGATATGATCATCGATAAAGCGAAAGAATTTGCAAAAAACATTAGTATGGAGAACTTTTCTGCAACAAGTGGTTGGTTCAGTAGCTTTAAAGTTCATCATTACATCGGATACAAAAGGATTTGTGGAGAATACATGTACTGTTTAAACCAACTTGTTGACAGGTTTTCATTTCCCTGTGAATAGCTCCATCCCCATGCTAGCCTCAATAAGATGGTAATATTGAATATCATAGTTTTTCATATCAGGATATGAATGATGCAATTTATTTGATTGTGAATTTTATTACACAAAGGTAACAAAAATGTAATTTGTTAATATACAAGTGTATTTTACATTGGTTTTATCTTCATGTACTAAAAATTTCTATTGTTTTCTCAAAGTGTAAATGTTACTGATGACATGTAACCCCTTACTGATGAATTCAATTTTTATCTTTTTTCAGAGCCCCCACCCCTTACACTAATCTTGGCATCCACCTATGTCAGCAATATTTCCTCAGGCCCGAGGATGTAGACATAAACAGGAAGGACTGTATAAAACTTCATTTGTACTTTATTCCAAGTTATGGGAGTAATTTGCTAGATACTGCATTTGAATACATCTCTGCCTGATTGCCTTAGTGTATCTATACCACCACATCAAACTTCTTTCAAATGAATGAAAATATGCATACAGTTTTGCATATGTGACCTGCCTTGCTAGATAAAGACTCAATAAGTTGATAGAGCATCCAATCAATTTGTACCATGTATCTAGAGTTGCCATATGTCCTCTTTGTCCTGGACATATCCTCCCTTTTGGTCCATAAATCTTTATACAGATAAACCCACTCTCTAGAGTGTCCTCTTTTTTGAAAATTGAAATATGGTAACACTACATTTAACTTACTTAACTGTACATGAAGAACACCCATCAGGGTATAGCATAGATTCAGATATGCTATTACACATTTCCTATAATTTTAAGAACTCACCATGGAATCAGATCTGCTGTTGCACAATGCTTATAATTTCATCATCATTCACATCATCATCATCATCATCATCATTGTCATCATCATCATTGTCATCATCATCATCATCATCATCATAAATCTCTTGATTTATTAATGTGGTTGTCATAAACCACGTTAAAGTACACTATGCTGCTGAACATCTGACCAGTTCCCTCCATTTGTCTCAATCATGTGCCAATGCCCGTGTTTCTGCAAAACTATTTCCTGGTCCATTCTGTGATGTTGTCAGTCCACTTTTTTCTCTGTCTACCTCTCCTTCTGCCACCCTGGGTGCTGCCCTGCAGTACTGTTGTTTTATAATTTCAAGTGAACAGCAAAGACCTTGATCTGCTGGCACGTCATGGAATGGCTGATCTTAGTCTGGGCTGTACACATTGCATGTGCACATCACAGAATGGCTGATCTCAGTCTGGACTGTACACATGGGGTATGTACATCATGGAATGGCTGATCTCAGTCTGGGCTGTACACATTGCATGTGCACGTCACATAATGGCTGATCTCAGTCTGGACTGTACACATGGGGTATGTACATCATGGAATGGCTGATCTCAGTCTGGGCTGTACACATTGCATGTGCACATCATGGAATGGCTGATCTCAGTCCTGATCTCAGTCTGGACTGTACACATGGGGTGCGCACAACATGGAATGACTAATCTCATTCTAGGCTGTTCACACTGGGTGTGCACACCATGGAATGGCAGAATTATTAATCAACACTTGTTGTTGTTGTTGTTGTTGTTGTTGTTGTAAGGTTTAATGCTATTTTTCAGCACAAGATAGAATCTACATGGTGGCCAGTATAAATGGTGGAAGAAGAACCTGGGAAAATCCTGGAAAGAACCACTGACCCACAAGAAGCTACTGGCAAGCTTTCTCACATACCAACATTGACTGAATCCATGACTTGAACATACACAAACAGAGGTGAAGTGGCAATGATCCATAATGGTGAGGACTTTAGAACACGTGGCGTAATTGGGGCCCTTTATGCATATTCATTCCGGTCCTTGCAACTTTCCATCAGTTTAGAAAAGAGATGTAGATCTTCCATGATAAGGACATCTTTTGTCTTTTTGTTTCTTTTTCAACACTTGACTTTCATTATCTTCCACTCAGTTCACCTCCATTTAGCCAATATTTCTTTCAAACAAAACTTTTTTCATTTTTGTTTACTTAAAAGCATGACTTTTTTAAAACAAAAAGGCCCATACACAAGCTGACTGGTTTTCCATTTTATTTTCCCTCGAAAAAAAATAATGCTGTGTTGCGGTATGTATATTGTGTAAAAATGTTAGCATAGTGTTACTCCAATACCTGAGTGCCTTCAGCTTGCTCTTCATTAAAGGTGTCATCAAACTCAACCATCTTGAGTTTCATGCCTCGTCTCTTGGTCATCAAATACAAAGCCCAGTCCTCCTACAATGAATAAAAGGTACATTGCACTAATGTGTAACTGATATACAGTGAATTCTTCCATACCTGGACACATAATTGATATACAGTTGATTCTTCTTTAGTTGAATATATAATTGATATATTGGTACAGTTAATTATTCATCACCTGGATACATAAATTATATACAGTTGATTATTCCTTACCTGTATCATCAATCATTGGCAAGAGAACATAAGAATAGCACCCTTGGGGTCTTGTCATTCTCTGGGGTGTTGGCATAATCTGCTGTGGCTGTGCTGGCCTATATGCAAGTGACAGTCCCTCCTGCAATTGGTGCAGACATACTGGTAAGTCTGAGTTACTGTGGTTGCTGCCACATTCTTATATCTTTCACATTTCTCTACCACCAACTGGTCTCTCCTCGCACCAGCGACTGATATGTCCTTGTTTACTTTCAAGATCCAGATGCCTCGGTCCTCAGCCAGCACTTCCCAGCCATCTGGTAAAATGTTGCATGCCTTCATGTCCCTCTTGCACACATCCTTGAAATGGAGTGAGGGACGGCCGACTCTTCATGCCAGAGGCCAGTTGTCCATATAGGATGTCTTTCTGCAGCCTCCCATCCTCCATGCGTTGGATGTGTCCCAGCCATCGAAGGTGATGTTTGCTCAGCAGGGAATACATGCTGGGGGTATTTGCACACTGCAGGATCTCACTGTGTGGGACATGGTTTTGCCAGCTGATGGAGGTATCTAGCATACTGACATTTGTCTTTTCCAGGCTGATGGTGAGCCCAAACTGCATGCAAGCATCAGTGAAATGGTCTCCCAATCTCTGTAGGGCTTCCTTGGTGTGGGTCACAGGAGCCACGTCATCTGCAAAAAGCATCTCCCTGTCGAGCACAGCCCTCACTTTGGTCTTTGAGTGCAGTCGTGCCATTTTGAACAGCCTCCCATCGGACCTGTTGTGTAGATATATGCCATCAGTGGACGAGTCAAAGGTGTAGAACAGAAGCAGGGAGAAGAAGATCGTGAAAAGGGTTGGTGCCAGCACACAGCCCTGCTTCACACCACTGTAAATTGAGAAGGAGGCTGAGGAAGATCTATCATACAGGACTATTCCCTTTATATCTTCAAGGAAAGAGATTATCATGCTGCAAAGTTTTGGGGGGCAACCAATCTTACTAAGAAGTTCAAAAAGGCCATTCCTGCTGACAAGGTCAAAAGCCTTGGTTAGGTTGATGAACATCATATAGAGTGGTTGACCTTGCTGTCTGCTCTTCTCTTGGAGTTGTCATATGGAGAAGATCGTGTCTGTCATCAACCTGCCTCTCTGAAGTCACACTGGGATTTCAGGTACACATGGTCTGCCAGCAACTGCAGCCCGTTTAGTATGATGCGGGCATGCACTTTACAAATGATGCTCAGGAGCGAGATCCTTCTGTAATTATTACAGTCACTGCAGTTGCCCTTCTTTTAGTAAAGGGTTACAATTGTGGCATTAACATGTTTTGGCAGACTGCTCATTCTACCAAGCTGAGGCAAAGTATCTCATGCAGTGGTTGAAGCAAATGTTGGTTTCCCATGTTTGATAGCATCAGGCAGGATGCTGTCACTACCTTGGTGCTTTGTCATTTGGGAGTCAATTGTTTTGCTGAGCTCCTCAAAGGTTGGCACTTTGTCTAGGTCTTCCATGGTGTGCAGATTCTTTATGCTGCTGAGGGCTGCATCAGTGACTGATGTTCCTCAGGAGTATAGCTCTGAGTAGTGCTCAACCCATCTGGCCACCTGTTGCCTATGGTCTGTGATCGTCTCTCCCATCAGAGATTTCAGGTGAGTGACCCCTTACACTGTAGGGCCTACAGCCTTCTTGATGCCACTATACATACCTTAGATGTTTCCGGACTTGGAACTGCACTAGATTCCTTGACACAGTTTTTGTCAGTACCCATTCGCACACTGTTTAACAATGCATTGGGTGTTGCTTTGAGCACTCCTGAGTGCAGCAAGCGTTTGTTCATTAGGGCATTTTTTGTAGGCCATGAAGGCTTTTCACTTCTCGATTAGTGGTTCCATACTTGATGGGTGTGCATTGAACCAATCCTGGTTGGGTCATTCCTTCTTGCCAAATGTGGACATGGCTGTACTGTAGATGGCACCCTTCATGGAGTTTCACTTGGCTGTGGCATTGTGCTCTGGCAGGTCCTGGCGAGCCTTGTCCAGGGCGGACACATACACCTTGGAGGGGACCGAAATCTGTGATGTGTCTATGCAACGGTGCCCTTTCGGTTTTGAATGGTGTAGTGTGTGTGGCTCTAGTCACACCCTGCTGCTCCTGAGGGCATGGTCGGAGTCTAAGTCTGCACTGTGGTAGATTCTGGTGGAGAAGACGCTGTTAAGTGCAGAGCACCTGGTGATAACCAAGTTGAGATGGTGCCAGCGATGGGACCTGGGGTGTTTTCATGACACTTTGTGTTGTGGCTGACAATTGATGGTGTTTGTGATGCACAAGCCATGATAGGTGCACAGCTCAGCAGTCTCTGACCATTTTCGTTGGTCTTTCCAGTACCATGATATCCGAGGCAGGTAGGCCATGACATGTGGTCCGCACCTATTCTGGAATTAAAGTCGCAGAGGAGGAAATAGTGGTTCATGTTTGGGGCATCCTGTTCATGCAGCTGCCCATAGAACTGATCCTTTGTGTTTTCTAAAAATGTGAGGGTAGGGACGTAGACACTGATAATGTTGACAAGACCTTCAGCAATGGTGAGGCGGATGGACAAGAAATGCTCAGTGCCCTTATGGGAGGTTCAACTGAGGCCAGAAGATTGTTTTTGATGGCAAAGCCCACTCCATGCTGACCCTTCCAGAAGAAGGTGTAGTTTTCCTCTCTGAGGAAGCCACTAGAGGCAAGCCTGTCTTCCTAGAGGGCAGCTATCCTGTCATTTAGTCTGGTGAGTTCTCTATCGATGATGGCCATCTTCCTGGTGTTGTCTACTTCCCTGAGGTCATCGGAGATGCCTGTGCACATAGTGTGCACATTCCAGCTTGCAAATCAAAGAGCTGGAGTCTTCTTTATTGGTTTCTTTTTTCTTTTGTCTGGTGTGGAATTTCCATCTGCATGTCATGCTGAACAACACACTGAGCTCCAGACACCCACTGGAGCAGGCAGACAATGGCAGGTCAGCACTGTATTGACTGAATGCTGCCCGGTTTGAGGTGGGCGGTAGTTGGTCAGTGGGACACAATGATCCCTCCCACTGTCAAAGCTGACCCATGGTGCCCCTTCTCTATTCCAATCAGGTGGGACCTATAACCTGTAAACTGTCAGCTTCTGTGTTATTTCCTCACTCTGAAGCGAGACTGGAGTGACCTCTCCAGGTCTCAATCCTGAGCATGGAGTATGGAGATCTTGAGCTGTCCAGACATCAGGATACCCCTCTCATTCTTGCTAGTGGGGTCCAAAGGAATGCTGAGCATGACATTTGGCTGTTTGGATGCAGGAGCTGCCGGAAGAAAATCATAGTAAACAACTAGCCACCTTGGGAGCTCCACTCCGGATTTTCTGTCTGGGTTTACTCCTGAAGATATCCACTAGACAGTGGAGCCATCCAATGAATGGGACTTGGTGGGTTTTGAATCAGAGTTTCCTTCTCCTAGACGAATTGCCTTGACAAGGCTAATGAGTTTCATTTGCCTGGGTTTGGAATCCGAGTTTTCCTTCTCTCAGGCTGGCTGCCTGCCAAAGCTAATGAGCCCAGTCTGCCCACCAATACATACCTGGATACATAATTGATATATGATGGATTTTTCCTTAGTTTTATACATAATTGATATACAGTTGATTTTTCTTTACCTGGATACATAATTGATATGTGGTGGATTTTTCCTTCATTGTACATATAATTGATATACAGTAGAATATTAATTACCTGTATATATGATGACTCCATAGACTGTCTTGCAATAATGATATCTATTATTCATATTTAGATGTGGTATCTTTAAAAAGATCAAGTTCTGTCTTTCGTTGTCTGATCATTAGTCTATCAAGCAAACTGTAACTTTTAGGCAACATGTTGTCTTACAAAATAAAAGGTTGATACAATTTGTTGAAAGGTTAATAAAATAAATGATAATGGTAAAAATATAAAATCTTACAAATATAGGATTAAAATCTATTATATAAACTGCTTTTTGATTAAGTTCACATCAAGAAATAGTATCTCACAGCATGGAACTATCCATATATAAAGAGAAGGCATATAGTGTTACCCGTGTCCATCTGTCTGAAAGTGTGGAACTGACCATACATAACAGAGACGGCGTATAGTATTACCACTGCATGGAATTGACCATATATATGGAAAGACATATAGTGTTACCCATGTCATAGCATCTGACAGCAATCAGTGTAGCCAGGCCTAATTATTAGCACATCATCTGACAGCAATCAGTGTAGCCAGGCCTAATCATTAACCAAGCATCTGACAGCAATCAGTGTAGCCAGGCCTAATCATTAACATAGCATCTGACAGCAATCAGTGTAGCCAGGCCTAATCATTAACCAAGCATCTGACAGCAATCAGTGTAGCCAGGCCTAATTATTAGCACATCATCTGACAGCAATCAATGTAGCCAGGCCTAATTATTAGCACATCATCTGACAGCAATCAGTGTAGCCAGGCCTAATTATTAGCACATCATCTGACAGCAATCAGTGTAGCCAGGCCTAATCATTAACATAGCATCTGACAGCAATCAGTGTAGCCAAGCCTAATCATTAACCAAGCATCTGACAGCAATCAGTGTAGCCAAGCCTAATCATTAACCAAGCATCTGACAGCAATCAGTGTAGCCAGGCCTAATCATTAACCAAGCATCTGACAGCAATCAGTGTAGCCAGGCCTAATCATTAACCAAGCATCTGACAGCAATCAGTGTAGCCAGGCCTAATCATTAACCAAGCATCTGACAGCAATCAGTGTAGCCAGGCCTAATTATTAGCACATCATCTGACAGCAATCAGTGTAGCCAGGCCTAATTATTAGCACATCATCTGACAGCAATCAGTCTAGCCAAGCCTAATCATTAACCAAGCATCTGACAGCAATCAGTGTAGCCAGGCCTAATCATTAACATAGCATCTGACAGCAATCAGTGTAACCAGGCCTAATCATTAACATAGCATCTGACAGCAATCAGTGTAGCCAGGCCTAATTATTAGCACATCATCTGACAGCAATCAGTGTAGCCAGGCCTAATCATTAACATAGCATTTCCTCACATTTATGGCCAGAAGAAAGTTGACAATGACAATGTGAGTGAGCCTGCAAGACAAGTATTTTTTTTAAGGTTCTACTTTATTTCGTGAAGGTTAGCTACCAAGTTTCAATATTGCAATATGTTCCTCACTAAAGCCTTCAAAACAGTACAGTTTGTGATATGTATTGTTTCAATATTCCAATATTTATCATGTTGAAGTATCCAAACTGATAATGGGATGTGTATCATTTAATATTGCAATATGTGTCATGTTGAAATCTCCAAATCAATGCAAATTTTGATATATATCATTTCAATACTGCAATATGTATCTCATTAAAGTCTCCAGATTAATACACACTATGAAGTGTTCTGTTTCATTTATTATGTATCCTCACACCTTTAATTCATAATGATGCACAGGTCTAAGACCTTGGCTATAAAAATTCATCAAATAAATCTGATTGTTAGACAATTGTGTATATGTATGACTTTAATTGACATCCATGGAATCATTCCCACTCATGCTGTAATATTAAAGTGACAAGTGCATGTCAGGAAATTATACTGATTAAATTTGACAAGTGGATGCAAGGAAATTGTATTGATGAAACTTGATGTGTGGATGCAAGGAAATCATATTGATGAAACTTGATATGTGGATGGAAGGAAATGATACTGATGTAATTTGACAAGTGGATACAAGGAAATTATACTGATGAAACTTAACAAGTGAATGCAAGGAAATTATATAATTTTAGGAGCATGCATACATTTAATGGACATATCCCACACAGCCACTCCTACCCCCCGCAGTGTTATTTACCAAAAAGTAGAATCAATATCCACTTGCACAAGTAAACAACACTTCAATACTTTATTATAAGTCAGCACATTATTAATAATAAATTATAAAAAAGCCAAGAAATAACACAGCTTGCAAATTTTGACACACATGGTTAACAAGACATCACAATTATGCTGTGATGTATTTACTGTATTATTTTAGAATGGTTTGCCAAACAAATAAAAAACACTTTTATTATATGGTTTCCAGACGCAGTCAAATAACAATCTTTTTATTGCAATGTTTGCCAAACACATTCAAATGACAATCTTTTTATTGTATGCTGTGATCATAAAATCAGTATACTTCCACCTGGTGAAATTGCAGCAATCTATTTTTATACATGTACACACTAAAGAAAATAACAATATCATTCATACTGAGACAAATAAATCAGACAAATACATCAAATGATCTTCAGTGTTTTTCTGTTCACAGAAAAGCCTGAAATGTTTGGAATACTGTTATGGGAGCAATGTACCTCAGGCAAAGCTTCGTCATTCAGAGACTCAGCTCCCTGGAAGATAATTTTTTCTCTGTCCTGAATATCACTGTTCCACTTAGACCAGGAGTATGCCATGGCTGAAGCTGTCAGCGCCATCTGCTGGTAGGCCCTCTCTTCAATTTTTGGATGCTGAAGTAAACAGTAACATTTGTAAAAGCCATGTTAAACTGGTGACAAAACAAGCAAAGTCAAATTTCTATGTAATTCACATATGCTGATTCTCTAGATATAGAAGTATCAAACACAAGAAGGAAACAAATAATATTTTTATGTAAGTCACATGTACTATTCATCCAAATATGGAAGTATCAGATGTATGAGATTTCATGTTGGTATCATAGTACAAATACAGCTGACTTTGATTTTAACAAACTAAGAACAACAAATGCTCAAAATAAAGAATTTTAACTTTGAATATTTTGAATGAACTTTATTATTAATTAACCCTTAAAGTGCTAGTCGTGACTATAGTTGCGCTGTTGTTTTGGTCCCGCAGTGCTTGTCGCGACTATAGTCGTTTTCGAGGTGAGCAACAATGATCGCATTCTATAACTTCATCTTGCCATAAATGCCTGTAAAACTATATTTGATTGGTTTGAAAAGGCCCAGAACAAGAATTCTGCAGTACTTTACTATACTATTAACGATGAAATTTTACAAATGCTCGCTTATAAACACATGGTACTTGTGCAAAGCTAAAATGGCCGACGCTGAATACGAAGGTGATTTCTTGCAACAAATATTCGCTTTTGATAGTGATGCTAATAATGATTTTGAATAATCTGAGAAAAATGACATTATTGGAGCAAGCAAGGTATTGATGGAAATACCCATGAATGATTTTGAGGTAGGAATTTACATGGAACTGGAGTCGGATGTACATGCTCGCTTGACGGTCTCTCTAATCACCCCAAGACCACCCCAAGATTACCCTAATATTGCATATATTAGCACCAAATCTCGTAAAAACGTACCAAGAAGTGGAAAAAAGAAAAGAAAACACACATACGGACATTGTTACTATCAATGATTTATAGTATTGGTTGATGGTCCTATTTCTGATAATCTACATAAACGAACTATATGCATCAAATATCTTTAATTATATATATATATATATATATATATATATATATATATATATATATATATATATAAAACAACTTCCTCATTAAATGGCAATGTTCCATACTTCTCTCATTTATTTGAATTGTTGAATTGTTTAGGCTCCATGTTATTATTTGTCCAAAAAACGGAATGAAGGAATAGTTAAATTGTTATTGAGATAAACAAATAATTTTATATACAATAAATTTGCCATTTTGTTTAATTTATTTAACGACTTATTTGTGGTATTGCTAATTATTTATAATTGTTGATTAATATTCACGTTACTGTACCGGAACACTCTTCATCAAAACGGGAGATGTTTCCCTTGGCAACTCGCGACCTTACTAATTTTACTGTTACACAAAATATCGCTAAATATTCGCAGTTTTTATTTGTTTGTTTGTTTGGTTTTGGTTTTTGTGCTGTTGTTGAAATTTTAAGTGAGTATTATGTATATTTAAGGTGTTCTTGGAGAGTCTTGGGGTGTTTAGAGAGACCCCCACGTAAAAATATGGCGCACCTGTCAACACCATTCACTGGTAATTCAAAATTAAATGTTGAGATGGTGAATAATGAACCTACAGACTACTGAAGACTTTTTCTTAGATGACGAGTTATTGTATCTGATAGTAGATCAAACAAATCGTAATGCAGATCAAAGAATTCATGGGGCAGATTTGAAGGAAAAAAGTCACATGTAGAAATGGCGGCCTTTCACACATGAGCATCTAAAATGTTTTCGCATCGATTAAAACAATGGGTTTGGTATATATGTCTGATCTCGATTCCTAATGGGCTATTGATGATGTGATATCAACTGCATACTTCAGCAAAAAATAAGTATTGGATAGACTTCAAGCTATTCCAAGCAATTTACACCTGTCAGACAATGAGAACAATTAAGGTGACTCTTTACACAAAATCATCCCAATGACTGAACAAAAATAAAGCCTTTGCTGAGGTTTAATCACCAGATATGAACCTCTGTTTGATGATATTATAATAAATAACAGGTGATAGTTTTTCATGAACATTAATTACTGACTGGAGGGTTTAAACTTACCTCTGACATTCATGGAGTGGATTTTTGCAAAACTGTCACCCTTACTTTACCTGTGATTTTCACAATTTATATATAACGTTGTGACAGACATAACATGTGCATGGTTGGACTACTAAAGAATATAACGTTTCTTAGATATATTTGAACTTTTCCATCAAAAACAAACAAAAATACTGATGAAATACAATTGTAACTTGTCATTTTACCTGTATTTACACCTGTACATGCAAATATGTTAAACTTACACATGTGCTATGATGCTAATCTTAAAGTATAGACATGCACCATCATTTTTCATATATGGTTTGTCTATCAATTGTGTATATTTAATGAAATACATGCAATTTAAATACTGTGCAGTTTTCTTCTTTTCTCCCCTGAAACAAACCAGCACTGAGGGACCTTGTATACTGCAAAACAATGCAGCACTTTAAGGGTTAATGTATTCTAAATTATATATTCTTAAAAAAACAACAGAAAATGAATTATCACATTAATTATGGATTATCACTGAACAAAAGTATTAATTACCATTCAAATCCCATGAATACTTTGACCAATTCAGAATCAATTATGCTGCTGACATATTCTAATGGGTCAAAATTGACATATCCATAACTTGTATCACATTACAGGTAACTAAAGTGGTACTCAATATTAGCATTATCATTAAAGTGCAGATAAATTTTACATGGCAATTATTAGTGTTTTATAAAACGCTTGTGTGTTCATTAGTACTTTCAAGACTGGGCTATTATAACGCAATTCTGTCTGGTTCGTCACAATATTTACTCCAGAAACTTCAAAAAGTACAAAACACAGCTGCACGGATCATCTTTAGAGTACCTCGATCAGAGCACACCTCACCACTGCTCTGTACCATACATTGGCTATCAATTCGGTACAGAATCAAACACAAAATTTGTTCTCTGTGCTATGTTTCAATGACAGACTCCAGTCCAACATACCTATCCAGCCTCACCCATGTGTATACCCCAGCTAGATCCTTACGCTCTTCTTCTGATAATCGTATACTCATTGTTCCCAAGGTGAAAACAAAGTCATATGGACAACATTCGTTTGCACACCAGGGCCAGGCAACGTGGAACGAATTGCCCATTGAAATTAGACACAAAGACACAGTGGTCCCTTTTAAGAGTGCTCTTAAGACTCACCTGTTTCGACTGCAGGGACAAACTTAGCAACCTAATCATGTTTTGTATCTTATATGTTTTCAGCATGTTTTTATGTTTTCCAATTTCATTGTTTTTGTCATTTGTTGTTCTGTAGTGTAGTCATATCATTATTGATGGTGTAAAGCGCTTAGAGCTTCGAAAGATTAGGCGCTGTATAAAGTCCTCATTATTATTATTATCATTATTATTATTATTATTATTATTATTATTATTATTATTATTATTATGTAATTATTACATCCACTGATTACCTTTTTGGGTAAAGGGAAACATGTGCCAACTTTCTTTGAAATCGACAAGTACAGTGTTTAGCTAGAAATTAAAAGCAACATGATAAACTGGTGACAAAATAAGCAAACGAGTCAAATTCTTATGTAAGTCCTTTAAAGGGATATAGACTGAACAGGTTGGAAAAGTGTTCTTTATGGTTTTGATATAAAATATTCCATAAGTATTGTCTCTGGGATGTCATCCAAAATTTCATTTCTTAAATCAATGCATTGCTGACTACAGTGTACTTAATTGTTCCAAAATGTTTGTATTAGGGTTTAAGTCCATGAACGTCATACTTCAATGCTTGTTTGAAAAGAGCCTTTTTAAAGTTGTTAATATTTGCTATATAGTTTGTAGCACAAGATTCCTTAACTCTGAATGGTTTGAGAAAACAAATAAAAATTGCACTCTACTTTCAAACTGCCTGCCTCAATTTAAACTAGGCTTGGTGGCCCCCATTTTAACAATTAATTTTGAAATACCTCTGAATAGGAGGTTGATTGGCAAGCAATCTGTTTCAGTTCATCCAGCATGTACACTGAACTCGTTTCAACATCATTATTGGGCTCAAAATTGTTCGCTGGTATTTCGAGTAATGCTTTTCCAGCACCAATGATCTAGCATTCTTCAAAACTTTCAAATGATTGTCATCATCATAATCATCATGAAGTCATCATCTGAACATGAACTCTATTGGGAGCCAGCCATTTGTGTTTTCTGGTTGCCCATATTTTAAATTAGCATTTGTAAAAGATCTTTGATGAATGCAAGGTCAAAATTATGACAGAATGCTTGTTCCAGGGCCCAATGTACCAAAGTCAGGTTAATAATGATTCATTCACCTCATGCTGATGTGTAAACTTTTGCCTACCTGAAAAACGACAAGTGCAATGAGACCTCCACTGGCGGTATAACTTATGTCATGACAAGCACTTTTTAGGTCAACAGTTTAATAATAATTTTATACTATGCAGTGTACATTTGCAAATTCATGCACCCTGACAGAATCTCAGAATAAATGTACCTTGTTTTCATTAAATCAGTTGAGGAAAACTTCAGTTCTGGACTTTAATTAAATGTAAAGACTATATCTAATTTATGAAATGCTGATCTTGACCTTGAAGATACAGAGCCCACAAATCAAAAGGGTTTTCAATAGGTAGGGAGGAACACATGTACAAAGTTTTATACAAGTGTATTGAGTAGTACTAAAGTACATACATTATTTGGTGTGAACTAAGAACAACTCTATACGAGTCCTCTGTATAGAATATTGTTGGCGATGTTTTATTTTTGCAATATTTATGACCCAGTCACAAGTTAAAGAAAAGGAATGAAATAATGGGTAATTTGCTACCTCATACAAATTAAAAATGTGATTATTAATTAGCAACTTGTGAAATGCAAATTTTTCCTCCCCATATACAGTATTTATAAAATAGTCTTACAAGGGCCACATAATCAGTCATGCAATAATAATCCACATGCAAATTATTTACCTTGTTTTGAATGCTGACATACTTAGATGAATCTACCATTGGGAAAACATTTATTCCAGCTAGACGACACATCTGAAATATTGAAAAAATAAATCTAATTTGGGTATCAAAAATTACTTAAATAAAGTGTTTCTTAATATAACAAAAGATACATGTGAGCCTGAGATCACTCACCTTGGCTGATCTCTACACTAGCTGAAGGTCAAATTCAAGTACAACCAGCCAAGAAATCTATGGTTGTATGATTCTTCTGATATTTAAAAGTTTTTAAATGTTTTGTAATTGCAGCCATATTGATGGCAGATCAGCATTATTGGTGTCAACTTGTATGCCAGGATAATTTCTGTGAAAGTTGGTGAACAAAGTAATGTAAAGGTTTATATAATTTTAGTAACAGTAACATAACAGATCAGCATCTTTGTGCAAAACTTAAAGGCCTTAATGTTTAGTTTGGTCCATGGTGCAGTCTTTTAGAAGCTGTTATTTTAAATTAAATTTTGTTGTACTAATGGCAGCCACATACTATGGTAACTTGGCATCATTTGCAGAAATATGAAAGGCCTTCATGCCAAATGTTTTCCATCTAATTTTTCAAATTCTGTTCAGTGCTTTTTGAGAAGTCATTTAAAGGTTTTGACACTCTCACAAGTCTGACAGTATTATGCAGAATTATATGCACAGTCTTGAAGATTTAAGACTGACTACCGGTATCAAGATGTCTTGTACCATAACAAATTTTCATAAAGACCAGCCTCCTTATGTTTAATTTGTGTTCTTCTGAAATCATTGGTCAAAATATTGTTTAAAAATTTAATACAAGTACTTTGAATAACACACCATACTCAGCTGTTTTGGCACTAGTTGGGTATGGTTGACTTGGAGATTAGTAAACAACAGGTCTCAGTGACTGAGACATGTGGTTAAGGTCAACTTAATGTGCAGAATGCATATGTAAGCAAATTTAAGCAACATAATGCATAAGTGAAAGCTGTCTATATGCAGTTTTGCCCAATGTATGTAAACCTAATCTGAAATATCTACATAGATTGTATGGAGTCCTTTTCAATGTCTAATCCTTTATGCCCTCATACATTAGCTCTTCTTCAAAATTGGTGGACAAAACATAACATACCATATATACTTGATTATAAGTAAAGTCAAAATGCAAACAAAGATCTTGACCTGCTAAACCAACATGCAATTGTAGATCTGAGTCTATATTGTTTTTTCTACTTATTACACCTAACAGACTGCACAGACCCAGATCTGCAGTGCATAAAGTAATAGTAGATCTGGGTCTATGCAACATGTAGTTGGACTTGTCTTATAAGTGAGTATATACAGTTATATGCTCCACCCTACAGTAGGCATACAAAAATCAGTCATGTCAATGACCGTCACATAAATTTTCAATACCATGTCTTTGTATTTCTGATGGTTCTCCTAAAACAAAAGCAAGACTGATTAGGAAAGTTTGTACTTGGTATCATACAGCTAGGCAAATTCATTTGAGCACCTGCATTTGAGTCTCTTAGGAATACTTATGACATTATAGCCCTTAAACCATGGTGTCTCTTAGGAATACATATGACACTGTAGCCCTTAAACTGTTGTGTCATTTAGGACTAATTATGACATTGTAGCCCTTAAAATGTAGTGTCATTATGAATAATTATCGCATTGTAGCTCTTAAACTATAGTGTTTTTCATGGAAAAATAGAAAAAAGCACAAGATGGGTTTTCTCCAGCTGAATTGGCATCATTTTAACACATTAACCCCTGAACCAAACAACTAGGCAGTCCTCGACAGCATACTTGCAGAGATCGCCTAGAGCAGTGTTAGCCTTACCAGTGCCTGTATCACTAAGACTTGCTGAGAATACTTGGCTTGCAGATTTTTTTTCAGAGAGCTACGAGTAATAAATGTTATTTTTTTTAGATTTACGTTCCTTTAATTAAGCTAAAATTTGGCACAGCAGTTCTCAATAAAATTACGTACAAAATGGTATAAAAATTTCGAACTAAATGCAGAAATAAAATTGACACATAAAGATAAAATGATTTTGGTACCAATTTGCTTCTCTTGCCATGAATAATCAATAAAAATTCATGATGAATTCACACTGAATAATTAACACTATCAACACATGAAATTCACTCCATTTGATGTACATACAAATTCCACTTGTCATCTCTATTGGAAATTAAACCTCGTGAGAATACTTCTTCAGTCTGTCAAGTAAAAGTCCAATTCCAGCGGCTGATTCTGGTAATTTTCTTCATTTTCTAATCAAAATATTTCCACTATTTTTGCCGCTATCAAAGTCAAATTTTTTCCCCTTTCTTTAGCAATGTACACTCTATCTATATAAGCTAAAAGTTTATTGGTTAAACTGTATACTTAGGAAATGGCTTCAAATCAACCAATGGTTTGCACCAATTTAACTCGTCATTTCAGATACAGGCTTAGAAAAATACTGCCACTCAAACTCGGCACTCAGGATACAAGCTATGCAAACTCAGCCCCATTATCGAGGCACTCAGGAGATGAGGGAGGTAAAGTGTGACAACTTATCAAGGTGGTTAATGTGTTTTAATCATTAGCCCTGGTTAATGTGTTTTAATCATTAGCCCTGGTTAATGTGTTTTAATCATTAGCCCTGGTGCAATGTTTATGTGACATACCCTACTTGCATGCTCAAGAGCATCAAGTTCTTTTAAGATACAACAATGTTAGTGGTATTACAGAAAAGTGGACCACTGTAGCTCTACAATGATACCAAATAATCTGGACTTTCTAATAGCATTATAAAATAATGAGGGAACAGTATATTTTTTACCCAATTTTTTTTACATCAAAAATTTGACCTTTGCTGGAATACGAGTTTATGTTCAAATTTTAGAATTTTTGGCCTGAGATCTAAGGCAGACTGGTCTGAATAGCACAAAAGTAAATAGCCAATAAAAAATATGTTTTTAACACAACTAGACACCTGGCTAAATGAAAATCTCTTTCTCTTTGAAGCAGATGTATTTGGATGTGTTCAAAAGTAGCTCAGAATGCACCTCCTACTCCCATTTCAGGCAAAAATGACAAAAAAATCTCCAGAGGTTAATGAGTTTTAATTAGATCTCATGTGCTTATATAGTAGTACAATAATTGTTTTGTTCCTACCTTTACCAATTCTTTTGGTGTGACCCATTTATTTCGGATAGATTCTAACTCTGGCTTGTTATCAGGTCTACTCAGGCAACACATGGCATCCTGCAACAGAAAAAGATTAAGTCTTATACATTTTTACATTTCTTGATAATAATATAGAGTAATGGTGACCAACATTTTCATTTAAAAATATACCCCCATTTGTCCGGCATCACACCGACAAGTGAAAATAAGTCTCATTATTACCATTCAGAGCTGAGCAAATCCCACTACCCAATGTCCTGGACAAATTAATTTTTGAAGTAGGGCAAATAAAGTTTTCCAAGTTGCTAGTCCAGGGCAAGTGCTATTTAACTGTTTTTAAAAAGGGTTGGGCAAATGTTTATTTTCATGCCATCTATATTTATCTAGTCATTGATGCATACAGGCCTACTATCAGTTTGATTCTATGCTTCTACATGTATTTCTTTACATTCTGTATCACATCTACTACTGATCCTTGATAACTTATGCATGTGTACACATTCTATTACCATCTGGCTGCTTTTTGGGCAAAGTGACCAAATTATTGGTGAATCAAAACATCTGAAACAAAACAAAGTTGGCAAGATTAATAAGCAGTTTTTTTAAATGATGTTGTTGTATTGTGTTTACTTCAGCCAGATCCCTATAACAGAGTCACCATTTGATTTTAATCCAAGAAGTCAGTCCAATTAAATTAATGGACACTTTATTGACATTAGCTTCATCTTCACTAGCCAAGGTTGCAATATGTTAACCCTACACCTTGGCATGATCAGTTATAATTTCTGTGCTTTGTCCTAGAGACATCTATTGGATCTCATGAGTTGTCTCCATTAGTAAGTAATGCCATCTAACCAATAAGGTGTCCAGCACTGTATTGTATAAAGGATGAAAATGTTGGAAGCAATTGACTTCAAAAGGAGACTTTCTACGCTTAACATGAAAAGTATGACCAGAGAGATGTCAATACACCAGCAGTAAAAATCGCTCATTTATGAGTCCATTCAAGTTGTGTGACCCCTTGTCTTAATCATGTTGGAACAGTGTTCAAATTTGAACAAGCTAATTTTGATTGGATGTGGTGGCTTGCTGCTGCAACCAATGAAATTCAAAGACCTGAAGCAGAGAAATATCAAAAGATTGATCCACAAAGGTGTAGATAGAATTAACACATTGCAACCTTGGCTAGCATCAATTCCCTTTATTAACTGATTAAATGTTAATAATTTTTTAATATTTAACTGACTATACTGTATAAACGATTAACTCTCATGTCTGATATTACAATTTTGCTAATTACTGAGTGTATTTAAAAAATAAAATAAATATTATGATGACTTTAGTTGCCAGGTAAAATGATATTACTATGTGTTTATAAATTATTTACACTTGTCACCTTTTATTCACCAGCTTTTGGTGCTTTTCTTCCTTGTAATAATTGTTTTAGCAGCTTCAGGTAGGACAATCTGTTCAGCCAATCAGCTTTGCTTCTTTGCGGTTTCATAACAGCTAATCAGCTTTCATGTTTCATCACAAGAAAGGATCCAATCAGAATAGTAGTTTTAGCCTAAGCTGGGCTAGATTATTTGTTTTTTTAAATCTTAGATTCAACTCATTCCCAAAACAGACAAAAAAGTCTGACTGGTTCCTAAAGCATTTAGCTATGCCACATTCCCAAGGCAGAAGATAAAACCTATACCAATTGCCTTGCTTTGATTATGAATTAGATTTGGTAAGAATGGCAGTTTGCCTTCCACCTGATAAACTACAACATTTTATTCAATTATATAAAATCATATTGGGTTCATAGAAAAGTTACGTATTTATCTATGATGATCTGAGCTTTACTTAGAAAATAATTTTTTAAGACTTTCAGTATTTCTGACAAAATTGAAGAATGACTCTTTTGGAATATCCCATTATATTCGATGAATTCCAAAGTAAAGATCAGGCTAACAAATTCATGTTTTTCCATAGTGATAATCAATCTCTTTCAGAGACAAAACAATCATGCCTCTCATTCAGAAATTAATATTTACTTCATTGAACTGATATCTTTTAAAAGGAAAGTCATGTACTTGGTCTCAGCAGTCACTTACAATTCCACCCCTTTGAAAACTGAAAACAGATAGTACAGTTCAAAACTTGATTGAATTTATGCTAAACCCAGCAACAGCTAATACATAAATGTAGTAAGAACTCACTTTGAAAATATCATCAATTTATCTCTCCCCCATTCAAAACCAAATACTTCGCACATTTAAGTAACAATAAATATGCAACATATTTAATGTCTACTTTGCTTTTGTACATGGATATGTGTACAAACATTATGGCTTCATCAATCCTACTTCCACTTCTCTGATCCAGAAACTGTTTAAAATCATAAATCTCACAATATTTGCTGCCTATCAACTAAAATTATACTGCAAATCACTAAAGCCATACTCTATACCATTTAAGCAAAGCACATATTGGGTAATATTTACTGCTGTTTCAGTGCTTTGTGCAGTATCAGTGAACAAAATTATATATCTACTTAGATCTTTACCTCTAGTCAGGTTTTCTAAAAGCCGTATGACATTTTTGCAACTTAATGCGCTCATGATGGTAAATGAACAGAAAGTCACAGGACAAAAAGTCACAAAAACACATAGGACAAAAAAATCACAGGACAGAAAGTCATAGACAAAAAGTTACAGGACAGAAAGCCACAGATAAAAAGTCATGGACAAATAGTCACATGACAATGTCATTGACAAAAAGTCACAAAAACATATAGGACAAAAAATCACAGAACAGAAAATCATAGACAAAAAGTTACAGGACAGAAAGTCACGGACAAAAAGTCATGGACAAATAGTCACATGACAATGTCATTCACAAAAAGTCACAAAAACATATAGGACAAAAAATCACAGGACAGAAAGTCATAGACAAAAAATTCCAGGACAGAAAGTCACAGATAAAAAGTCATGGACAAAAAGTCACATGACAAAGTCATGGTCAAAAAGTCACAAAAACACATAGGACAAAAAATCACAGGACAATAAGTCATAGACAAAAAATTCCAGGACAGAAAGTCACAGATAAAAAGTCATGGACAAAAAGTCACATGACAAAGTCATGGACAAAAAGTCACAAAAACACATAGGACAAAAAATCACAGGACAATAAGTCATAGACAAAAAATTCCAGGACAGAAAGTCATGATAAAAAGTCATGGACAAAAAGTCACATGACAAAGTCATGGACAAAAAGTCACAAAAACACAAAGGACAAACAATTGCAGGACACAAAGTCCCATTTTATATTTTTATTGTTATGTAAGACAAAAGTTATGGATAAAATGTCACATTTGAAACTTATGATGCTATAAATGGTATCATTAATAATGCTGAAATAAAATATTACACAGAATTTGGAGCAGTTGTGTTAGACAGGAAGGTGTAGTTTTGAAAATAATTGTGATATTTTATCCCATGAATTTGATTTATAACCCCTTTCATAACAGAAAATCAGACTTGTGACTTTTTGTCCACAGCTCTTTGTTCAAGACTTTTTGTCCTACAATCTCTCAGGACAACCTTATCAAAGAGCTCTAACTCCTGCACTTGGTCTGTGACACAACTGTAAGCTTACTTATTTCTATGGGGAACATCGATTAGGATTGATGAAAATGATAAGCAGCTGAGTTTTTTTAGATATTTTATAGGTTTTTGATTTCAGTGATGTTACATTATGTGACTGTTTCTTACCATAACATTTTCCATATATTCTATCAATTCCATTATTTTCTATGGTTTTTGCTTAAGGGGAATATTTAGTTTGTCTCATCAATTTTGTGACATATTTTCTCTGTTTCCTGTAAGCTATCTTGTTTCTGATGGCTTTTAATTAATCTCTTTCCATTAAAATACCTAAAATTAAGGCGTAATACAATCAGATTGTTTGACATACATGTATATAACTCACCCAGATTTTATTAGGACATGTCCATCAACAAAATCAAGAACAAGTTCTATATAAGTATCTAATATATCATCAAGGTCTCTGAAAACTTCAATTATATACCATGGAGTTTGCTAATGATTATGTTTAAAATTCACATTGTCAGAATGGCACAGTTAGAAAATTGTATTTGGTTTTCTTCATGCACTACTTCAGTTGTCTGGAAACTTTAGTCAACAGAAAAAGTTGGGTTGTAATGATTTGGGTTGGGTTGTAGTGGTTTAGGTAGGGTTGTATTAGTTTATGTAGGGTTGTAGTGCACTGGATTGGGTTACAGTGGTTTAGGCTGGGATGTAGTTGTTTTGGTTGGGTTGTAATGGTTTAGGTAGGGGTAGTAAGTTTGTGTTGGGTTGCAGTTGTTTATGCATGGTTGAAGTGGTTTTGGTTGGGTTGCAGTGGTTCAGTCTGGATTGCAGTGGTTTGCATTGGGTAATAGTGATTTATATTGGGTTGTAGTGGTTTTGGTTTGTTCATAGTGGTTTAGGTTGGGTTGTAGTTATTTAGGTTGGTTTACAATGGTTTAGGTAGGGTTGAAGTGGTTTGGGTCAGATTGCAGTGCTTCAGTCTGAATTGCAGTGGCTTGAATTGGGTAGTAGTGATTTATATTGGGTTGTATTGGTTTTGGTTTAGTCATAGTGGTTTAGGTTGGGTTGTAGTGGTTTAGGTTGGGTTGTAGTTGTTTGTAAATATCTGCTGATAGTCAAACATTTCTTTGTCCGAGCAGCTTATTTCACCTTTTCATTATCTGGCTGGTACATCTGTTTTTGCATCCTGCCCACTTGGTTCTGGAGTGTTTTTGTAAATCAGCAGCAGGTTCTTAATATGCATACGTGGAGAGTACTGCCTTTTTCATCTCCAAAAATGCCCTTCCTGGGTGGCATAGGGGTTTTTGATTTAATATTAATTAAATGTACTCATGTGTAAATATCATACTCTTAAATGTACTCAGGTGACAATATCATACATTCATTTGCACTTACACAATCAAGATAAAAAATGTTTTTGCATTATTTATATTTAAAGATTTGAAATTCTATATTTGTTGGTTTAGCTTTAAGAGCAAAATCATTTATGCAAATTATAAAGTTATCACATTCATCTTTTGATGATGATCAAAATATGTACAAAGTTTCACAGCAATCCATTAAAGTTTTAATTGTAAGACATGATTTAAACCAGAGTATATCATTCACTGCATCTTGCAGTAAGCAGAAAAGGGATATAACTCCAACCATTTAAATTCAGATTTGTCAAAATGTGTGACTTTAGATAATAAAAATAATACCTACTAAATTCCATTGCAATCAATAAAAACTACAAGATTAATTGTACTGACAAGTGCAGTTTCACTATCTGCTAAAATAAGGCTTGAAAAAACCCCAGCTCAGTATGATTTTCAATAGCAATAGCTGAAACTATGAAAACATTTAATTGTCAGAAATCCATTACTATTAAAAAAAGTTAATCTCTCTCTCTCTCTCTCTCTCTCTCTCTCTCAGCAGAGAATACTTAACTCATATACACATGCAAAGTGTATGTATGTATGTATGTATGTATGTATGTATGTATGTATGTATGTATGTATGTATGTATGTATGTATGTATGTATGTATGTATGTATGTATGTATGTATGTGATTTGTGCTGTTTGACCTGTTATTCTTACCTTAATATATATGGTGTACTGTGATCTGTGCTGTTTTGATCTGTTATCCTTACATTAATTTATATTTACTATGATCTGTGCAGTTTTGATCTTCAATTAATGCTTTAAAATCTGCATTGTACTGTGATTGATCTGTGCTGTTTGACGTGTTCTTCATACCTTAATTTCTATTTCAATCTCAACAATAGCAGCTATGATGGTGAAGGCAGCTGAGTTTGTTTTGTGAGGTCGGATTTCCCAGGATTGGAAAGGCATGTTAATATGGGCATCTTGAAGGAGGGCCAAGGTGCCAAAATGACTTGTCTTGAAATGGAATGTTCGGTTTTCTGGAAAGAAATTTGATGAACATTCTAACATTATAGCTGATGAGAACATGCATATGTACTTCATTTATGCTTTTCAAAATCTCCTCCTGCAATGATTTAAAACTTGACATGTTGGTGGAGATTTGTTTTTATTCTGCACCATCCTGGCTGAAAGTTTACTGGGTTCATTACACATACTCATTGTCAAAATAGGTACCCAGTCATGCAAATGAACCATCTGAAGTTATCCTCAATTCAGTCATGCAAATGAACCATCTGAAGTTATCCTCAATTCAGTCATGCAAATGAACCATCTGACGTTACCCTTACTTGAGTCATGCAAATGAACTATCTGACATTACCCTTACTTCAGTCATGTAAATGAACCATCTGACATTACCCTTACTTGAGTCATGCAAATGAACCATCTGACGTTACCCTTACTTCAGTCATGCAAATGGACCATCTGACATTACCCTTACTTCAGTCATGCAAATGGACCATCTGACATTACCCTTACTTCAGTCATGCAAATGGACCATCTGACATTACCCTTACTTCAGTCATGCAAATGGACCATCTGACATTACCCTTACTTCAGTCATGCAAATGAACCATCTGACGTTACCCTTACTTCAGTCATGCAAATGGACCATCTGACATTACCCTTACTTCAGTCATGCAAATGGACCATCTGACATTACCCTTACTTCAGTCATGCAAATGGACCATCTGACATTACCCTTACTTCAGTCATGCAAATGGACCATCTGACATTACCCTCAATCAGTCATGTAAATGGACCATCTGACGTTACCCTCAATTCAGTCATGCAAATGGACAATCTGACGTTACCCTTACTTAAGTCATGCAAATGGACCATCTGACATTACCCTCAATCAGTCATGTAAATGGACCATCTGACATTACCCTCAATCAGCCATGTAAATGGACCATCTGATGTTAACCTCTATTCAGTCATGCAAATGGACCATATAAAGTTACTGTTAATTCAGTCAAGCAAATGGACCATATGAAGTTACTGTTAATTCAGTCATGTTGTCACGGAATTGTGTATGACTGGTATCAATATGCATATGTGGTCAAAAATGTACTCGGGTTTCGCTATCACATACAGCATTACCGAGGGTGGTTTATTCATTATCGGCTTCTAGTTATTTCAGAAATAGGTGAGCTCAGCTCATGCTGCATGTGCGAACTGCCTGCAGTTTAAAAGAACCTAGCTGTGCATATCGGTCACAGCTAGGATATATAGATAGACAAATTCTAAGTAAATATCACATTACGATCCAGTCTTGTCAGAAAAGCTTCCAGCTTTAAAGGAGCAAACTTTCAGTTAAAGAGGTAAAAGTAGATTTAAGATTATATTCTTATCGCTATTTGTTTTATAGAACATAATTGTTTCACATATCAGATGTTAATAGTATTTATTCTAAATTCTACAGAGTAAATACCTAGGTTATGCAGTGCCATTATATTAGTAATACTATAGTCTGCATCAAGATAGTTTTTTTGTTGTAACTGAACAGACAAATTGAGTTTAATTATACGCTGCATGCCTTGAATGTTTAATGTACATGGATAACTATTTCATGTGCATGCGTGCGCAACATATATGAATGTAAAAGTACTTTACCATGTCATATGTATTACATGGTTTGGTTGTTTTAATTTTAGCTGATCGTGGGATCCGTGGGTGACCATGGGGTCTGGTGGTGCTTATGTGTGGTGCCATGTTGGGGTGACCGTGGGGTCCGTGTGGTGACTGTGGGGCTTGCCTATGCTAAAATCATAACATACTTGCCTTTGCTTTGGTAACTCGTTATATGAACGATATAACCAAAATTAAAGGCATGAACATCTGTTTTGTTAAACGAGCTATATATATATATATATATATATATATATATATATATATTTGTAAATTCATACGTGTACTTATTTGTTGATCTGGTGATCAGACTTATTTCACATCAGTTCAAATGCTTTTCATTTAAATCATCCTTTAAGGTTTTTGTCATTGAGTTAATTGGTATTGATAGTTCCATGTTAGGAACATTTTAATTTTCCTTATCTTTTGTTTATAATGGTGTCAGAATTGATTATATTTAAATTGTGTTTATAAATAAACATCTTATTAACGCAGCTGCTTTCGGTGTCTTTACTAATCCAGTCCCAACCCGGCTTATCCTGTGACACATGCAAATGGACCATATGAAGTTACTGTTACTTCAGTCATGCACATGGACCATCTGAAGTTACCCTCAATTCAGTCATGCAATTGGACCATATGAAGTTACCCTCAATTCAGTCATGCAATTGGACCATATGAAGTTACCTTCCATTCAATCATGCATATGGACCATCTGAAATTACCCACATTTAAGTCATGCAAATGGACCATCTGAAGTTACACTCAATTCAGTCATGCAAATGGACCATATGAAGTTACCTTACATTCAATCATGCATATGGACCATCTAAAGTTACCCTCAATTCAGTCATGCAAATGGACCATATGAAGTTACCCACATTTATGTCATGCAAATGGACCATATGAAGTTACCTTCCATTCAATCATGCATATGGACCATCTAAAGTTACCCTCAATTCAGTAATGCAAATGGACCATATGAAGTTACCCACATTTAAGTCATGCAAATGGACCATATGAAGTTACCTTCCATTCAATCATGCATATGGACCATCTGAAATTACCCTCCTTTCAGTCATGCACATTGACCATCTGAAGTTGCACTTACCTAAGATGAAAGCTTCCATTCAAATGGACATTCTTCCAGAAACCTACTAGATTCCTCAACCATTACAACTTAATATACCCTGGGCAATAATAAAAAGAAGTTGATTCACACAACTTTACTAATATGCTCCTTTTCTATCTCCTTACTGTCTATATCTTTTAAATAATTATGCAACATACCTTCATCAAATTTATAATCAGAGAAGCCATCTGATCTCCAGTGATTTTTCTGGTAATCCCATCTGGCAACCTGTGGCTCCTCTGTGAACATTACACCATTTGCCAACCTGAAGACATAAAAAAAGAACTAAATATGTAAATTTTAAATAAGTATGTTCTCCCTGCAGCCCAAAAAAAGCCAAAAAAGAGCCCTTTCCCCCAACCATATAACAAACAAAAATCCTTTCAATTGCACAAAAATCTAACTGGTCCATAACACGAGTCCCTTGAAGGAACTGACACTCTACTGGGCAAAAAGAATTTACAACAATTCCAGATAAGATTCTTTCTTTTCCTACTTTAAACTGTTGAGTATTGAAACCATCTCTGATATTCTTCAGCAATAAAAAGATTTTCACAATAACAGCTATAATAAAGATATTGGATGTCAGAATGACACTATTTCCTATCAGGACTATGATTGGAAGTCTTTTGGTGAAAATCTCATGTTAAAATAATCATCAATTCAGTGGAAATAGTGACAACAAAATTCTAAAGCAACCATTAGAGTACACCTCCCCGCTGCTCTGTACCCTATGCTGGCTATCCATTCAGTCCAAATTCAAACACAAAATTTGTTCTCTGTACCCTACACTGGCTATCCATTCAGTCCAAAATTGAACACAAAATTTGTTCTCTGTACCCTATACTGGCTATCCATTCAGTCCAAAATCAAACACAAAATTTGTTATATGTGCTATGTTTCAATGTTGGACTCCAGTCCAACATACCTATCTGGCCTCACCCATATGTACACACCAGCAAGATACTTATGCTCCTCTTTGGACAATGTTCTATTGCATATCAGGGCGCAGCAAATTTGGAATGAATTGCCAATTAAAATTAGACACAAAAACACAGTGATCTCTTTCAAGAGTGCTCTTAAAACTCACCTGTTTTGACTGCAAGAACAAACTGAAAGACCTAATAATGTTTCTTACCTTAAATATTTTCAGTATTTTTTTTCTGTTTTCTAATTTCATTGTGTTTGTTTTTTGAAGTCATATCATTGTATACGATGTAAAGTGTTTAGAGCTTCTAAAGATCAGGCGCTATACAAAGGCCTCATTATTATTATTATCATGATAGCCATATTGGATGTATGACTTAAACCATTTTCATTTAGGACCAATGAAGTATCATAAAAAGTCTGTGTAAACCCCATGATGGTACATTATTTATATTTTGAAGATAGTCACCGTGATGGCCATATTAAGGAATAGTCATTTTCATATAGGACCAACTAGACACCATAAGAATTCTTTTGATGAGACCTCCAAGTAAAAAACCTTTACATTTAATTAAGATTTTCAAGATGTCTCTATACTGGGCAATCAATCAGGACCCTTTTAATGTAGGGGTAGGGTTCACGTTAACTAGGATGGGATGGGGTGCTACCGGTATTATATTTAACTAAATACAGAAGACCCACCCTGGCTCATTTTTGTTAGAGATTGAAGTAGTGATAGATTGATGCAAAGCTCTGAGCCCCAAGTCAGCGATGCCAACAGTTAAATTACTGAATACACAAATTGGGAAATTCAAATAAACAACAATTTAATATCATTCAATAATAGATAGTCAGTTCTCAAATGAAATTCAATATTCAAAACCCTATCACTCATCTTTTACTCGACCGAGTGATGACCTATTTCATCATCTGACTTAGTGTGATAGATTTTCCTTCTGTCCTGTGTTCCTACTTATCTGTATTATGCTTTCTTTGGACTGGTACTCCAGTTAACCTCCAGTCCACCAATTTCTACCTCTGTTCTCCTTTTCTTGTCTCCAAAAGACTCAGGACCAAATGTACTAGGATATTTCCCTCTGTCTCCTACAGCTCTTCTGGTCCCTAAAAGCTCCCTGTCTGAAGTTCCTATGTAATTTCCAGAATAACAAAGATTCTGGCCAATTTCAAATGATGTCGGAGTAGCTTATACCTTCCCACAAGATGGTTTAGCGACTACTGATGGTTAGTTCTCAAGATACTAGATTTAAGCTTGCGATTTCAATGGTGGCCATGCCTTGCTCAATTCTGAGTGGATGTCGCTTCACCAATGGTTTACATAATTAGCAGACATTGATCCCTCCTCAGCAGTCTGTCAAGGGTGGATTTACGACCTCCACTTGATGTTCCTTTGATGCCAACACAGGAGATTCATGTCACTTACCTGTGAATCGTGCTCTGCCAAAATAAGGCACCAGTCACAACTTCATATGGCCATGTTATACAACTGACTTTTACACCTCATTGTTTGCAGGACTAACCTTCGTAACATTTATGAGGCAGGATTATTAGCCTCGGGGTCAAGCATATACATGTTGTAGTCTGGTTATTGTTTCTTACAAAGTGACAGTAGGATCAACAAAAGATTGTAAGAAGTCTTGTATTGAAAACCCCATGCTGATGTTACCATCCACTTAGAGAACATAGTGATAACAAGCTGGCCACTGTGGCAGCCATATAAAGACTTCAGATTTTCAGATCCTTTTGGAACAAATAGACATTACAATAGAAGACTTTTAGTGAGAACCCCAATGTTGATATGATATAACCATCCATTAAGAAGCAGAAGTGTTAACAAGATTTTCAAAATTGTAGCAGCGATGGCCATATTGGATGTCAGATCAGTGCCATTTTCATTTAGGACCAAGATGATATCAAGTCTTTTAGTGAAAACTCCATCTTGATATGACCATATGATCTATCTACAAAATACAGAGGGAAAAACCTAATTTGATTGACTCTCTTTATTTCCACCCAAAATTCACCCATGGTCGGAATCCGATTTTGTGTCTAAATTTTAGACTTTATGGCCTCAGATCTATGGCAGATTGGTCTGAAGCACATACAGACAGGTGAACCTGTGCAAAAAGTAGGATAAGGTGGACATTTTGAATAAAGAGTCCTTTCCATATAAAATGATGGGTTCGTTAAGCAAAAAAAAAAAATGAAAAAAACACCTCCCACTTTTCACCTTCTGCTCTTGCGCCAGCAAACTAACCACAGGAAAACACTTTTTAGCACAACTAGGCATTGGTCTAATGGAATATTGCTTGGAAGCTGATGTATTATGTATTCAGAAATAGTCCCCAAAATGTGTTTCCTACTCATATTTCACGTGAAAACAGCAAAAACCTCCAGGGGTTAATGTGTTAAAAAAATAATTTTCATGCACTGGAATGAGAATAAACCATTGGAATTTCCGATGTACATTTAAATGCAAACAAATAAAATAATAGTGTGGTGATTACTTCATAGTGACCCCTATAGGTGGTTTTTCATCCCTCTTGGTTTCTGATTCTTTGCCCTTGTCAGCCTGTGTAGGAGAGTGACCCTCTTTATTGGGGATCAGGACTGCTGTGTCGGCCACATAGTCCATGTACTGGATTTCAGGAGGGTCAACCACTGAAACAATAAAAAAAAAAAACACAGCACTTGACATGCATGCCTTGTTATGCATATTTGTGTCATGTGTGGTTTATATGTTGAAATGTTTTCTGGAATATGAGAGGAGTCTTTAAACCTGAAAGAAAAGTCAGAGTTCAAATTCTTCTGCATAACTAGTCATCCAATCAATCAATTTTTTTCCAATGATTGCTTGATTATCAATAAGTTAATTATCAATCAACAAAAAAGCCTTTGATTTCTCTTTGAATGTTGATGACCCTAAGAGATTACATGAATTGCCATTTATAAATGCCATGTTTTCAGAAAATGTTGATGACCCAAAGTGATTACATGAATTGCCATTTATAAATGCCATGTTTTCAGAAAATGCTGATGACCCAAAGACATTACATGAATTGCCATTTATAAATGCCATGTTTTCAGAAAATGTTGATGACCCTAAGAGATTACATGAATTGCCATTCATAAATGCCATGTTTTCAGAAAATGTTGATGACTGAAAGAGATTACATGAATTACCATTTATAAATGCCATGTTTTCAGAAAATGGATAGCAAAGTACTCAGTAGCAAAAAATATTAACTTATAGCATTATTCATTTTAGCCTTACAACTAAACAACAAAGCTGGACCACTATTTGATAATGATGGTTGTAACAAGTTTTCACTACTACTACTACTACTATACTACTACTACTACTACTACTACTACTACTAATAATAATAATAATAATAAGATGAAGATGAAAATTACAAAGAAGAAAAAGATGAAGAAGACAAAGATGAAGAAGAGAAGAAGAACTTCCTTTGTGCAAGAAAAACAAATAATTGAAAGTTTAAGAGCCAATTTTAAAATCTTTGAATACTGGAAAATATTAAAAACTCAAATGTTTACAAATTCCAGTTGTAATCATGAGATATTCCTTTTGTAGACAAATTTATAAGTCAATTACATACATGTAGCATCATAAACATGAATTGACTTTTATCATCAAAATACAGACCCTCATGTTTTGGAGACAAATGCATGGTCTATTTATCATGTTTTTGGTCTATTATCATGTTTTCATGTTTGTACATGTATCAGTTTCATATCTGCAGGACAAGTTTCTAGAAACAAATGCATGGTCTATTTATCATGGCTTTGGTCTATTTATCATGTCTTTGGTCTATTTATCATGTCTTTGGTCTATTTATCATGTTTTCATGTATGTACTAGTTTTATATCTGTTTGACAAGTTTTGGAGACAAGTGCATGGTCTATTTTTATGTCCTCAGTGTATTTATCATATTTTCATGTTTGTACTAGTTTAATATCTGCAGGACGAGTTTCCAGAAACAAATGCATTATTTTAAGTTCAGCTTTCATCACAGATTAATTTACATCATGGTTGACAGTGATGGCTCAATTACAGAAATCTGTCCCTTATAATTGTCAAGGTTTGACCCATTGCACACATTCATTTATACACAATATATTTATACACATTCATTTATACACAATAAATTTATACACATTCATTTATACACAATATATTTATACACATTCATTTATACACAATCTATTGCTTTATAGCATAAGAGCAATAGAAAATGCAATCTCTCATAGACCTATCATGTACTGCCTGGACATGACTTTATGTGACATGAAAAAAAATCCAATAAGGATAACTTATTTACTATTATCATCATCATTCCTAGGATTTTTAATATTAAATTAAATTAAATTGTACATTACATCTAGTGATAATCCAATTATTGACAGTTTTGGGTTGAGGTGGGAGGTGCACGAGGTTGAAGTGGAATACTCCTCCCACTACATGATTGGCCCTCAGATCTATCACATCCTCATCCTCATCAAAATCCTCCCACTCTGGGGGCTCTGCAAGGAGGAAGAGAATCTTATAAACAATGATTATAAAGTGCTATCTAACTGGTTCTTTTGTCTACTACCTTACCTTTCAATGAAATAACCCTTTATATATTGCTGTACATGACATAAACACCAAATCAATCTTGTCATTTTTAATTATAGGACTGTAAATATGGTAAATAAACCAGTAATTTCTTATGACAAACAGTAAATACAATCAATAAACTAGTCATTTCAAATCATAGAACTGTCAATACAATCAATAAACTAGTCATTTCAAATCATAGAACTGTCAATACAATCAATAAACTAGTCATTTCAAATCATAGAAATGTCAATACAATCAATAAACTAGTCATTTCAAATCATAGAACTGTCAATACAATCAATAAACTAGTCATTTCAAATCATAGAACTGTCAATACAATCAATAAACCAGACATTTCCAATGATGGAGCTTGTTATGTAGTTGGTTTTATGGTTTACCTACAAGAAATATTTGACTAGTTCTATAGTCAACCTACTAGAAGCTCATTTGACTGGTTCTATGGTTTACCTTCAAGAGGAATCACATCACAATTAGTATTTCCAGTTCAATACCCACAAATGTAAGTCTAGTCTATTTTTAGAACATTTTTCCTCTCATTTTGGTGGTGATAGAAGAGTTACATTGATGCATTTTTGGTAGGGATTTAAAGGTAACTGTTTATTCTTGAGAAGATGAGCTCAGAGAGTGGTTGTCTGTGTGTATTTTGGTGACAGTGCACACTGAGTAATAAGGCCTTGGTGATGATCTGGACATGAAAGTCATTTTTTGGAGGTATTTTAGATTAACATATGATTTGTATTGATTGTCACATTGTGGAAAGGTCAGTTCTGAGAAATATATGTAGAGAACATATAGTAAAATTAATTGTGATGCATGTCCAAGAAGTATTTGACTGGTTCTATAGTTTACCTACTAGAAGCTCATTTGAAAGGTTCTATGGTTTACCTACAAGAAGCATCATCATTTTAAATTCAGTATCATATAAAAAATATAAATTAGGATAGCTGCGAGTCCATGCTATTATTAAATTGTATAATGTGTCTTTCTAAAAATCAAATAAATTTCATTCCAGTGATGATGCAAATAGAAGTTAAACAAAAGAAATAAGTATGTTTATTAATACATGTACCTCTTCTTGCATTGTAACCAGTCGCAGTTCCAGAAAGAAATGCACTACATCATTAAAAAATTTCCTTGCATCAATTACCTAAACCATGCACATATAGTTGAATTTCAGAAAGGTGAAGTGCTGGAGGCAATATTTTTAGGTTTGAGTTCAACTGTTGTTAAAACATTTGAGGTTGTAATCAAGATGATACATCATGACAGCTAACTGATCAAGTCATTTTTAGTGATGTTGTGGATTTAAGGGACTCACTCTATAAATGTAAACTTATAAATGTAAACTTTATTAAACTTATGCATAGGGACATCATTATAGTACATGTATAGCCAAATGTTAAACAACCTCACCTGGAGTTGGTGGTTCCTGAAAATCTGGGACCTCCTCCTCTTTTTCCTCCTCCTTTACCTCTTCTTCCTTCATCTGAGGTTCTTGTTCATCCAGCTTCTTCAGGAAGCAAACAGGAACATATACAATTTCCTAGCCCAATTACTTTGTTCTTTCACTTTTTGAAATGGTTTAATGGGGCCAACATATGTACAACAACATTGTAAGCAGTGATGGATAATTATGAATGAATGTTACAGGCAAATGTGTAATATTGAGGTAAACCATAAGAGATACAGTATGTTATAATTTACACTCATCAGTCCAGTAATAAAAATCAAATGAATTGAATAGCTATCATAGAAATAAACTTAACATCTTGAATGGGACTCATGACCAACGTTCCCTCCAAGCTGCACGCGCGTGCATGCACAGCTGCCCAGGCATCCCCACGCACCTGAATTCTCAATCCAACATTAAATTTTGCTCAATCCAATGTTAAATTTTGCTTGTCTCTGTAATGCTTGCACAATGCAGCTAGCACTGCACACACATCTACCATTCGCTTAGAGGAAAAATTGCTCATGACCATAACCCTGTTAAATTTAATGATATAATGAGCTACATGAATTGATGCAATACAAAAAAACCTAACAAACAACAGATTCAAAATCTTGTGCATGTCAAGAAATATTTAAGAAGACTTTTATTGCAAAAATGACAATAAAAAATGGATGCTGAATGATATAATTTTCAATCTTTTTGACACATTTATTCATCTCTATATCTTCTTCATTATCTTGATTTGTGTCTTTAATTTGTATGTTAAGATCTTTTTCATTTATCTTTACTGTTGTCTGTTCATTCTTTCTATTCTCCTCTGTCCCTGCTTTTCTATTGTTATGTTAATTCTTTGTCTATCGCTCATTTGTTATCTCACTCATTCATGCAAAAACTTGAGAAAAATCATCTCATCTGCCACTTAAAAACTCCTGCTGAAAGTGCTATGTCCTATTTGTTGTTGTTGTTGTAGGGCTTAATGCCATTTTTCAGCACAAGATAGGCTATACATGGTGGCCAGTATTATTGGTGGAGTAAGAACCCGGAAAGGGAAAACCCGGAAAGAACCACCAACCCATGAGAAGCTACTGGTATGCTTTCTCACATACCCACATTGGCTGAATCCGAGACTCGAACCCCATGCTGGCAGAGGTGAGATGGCAGTGATCCATAATGAAGAGCGCTTTTGACCCCTTGGCCACTCGAGGCACCAATCAAAACTGGTTCACTGGGGTAACTCTGAATGATTTTCAATATATAATTATAACTTTCTATCTGTTGGATGATTGGTAGTCAGAACTAGACTATCTAAACAAATTCTCTCTACTGATGTATTGTCTAGGATATCATAAGTTTTTCAAAAGGAATTCTCATGACTTATTCCTGTAATCTTGTAAGTCATTGCATTTCATGAAAACCTAAATTTGGATTTTTTTGTGTGTTTTATAGTTTAAAAACTTACATTTACTTATGTGTAGGTCTGTAAAGTAAAGTCAGCTACCAATTTTTCAGAGGTAGACTTAACTATGGAATTTCAACTAGGCAGTTTTGATAATACTCTAGAAGAATCATTTTGTAATAATAATGATGTTTTAAATATAATTGTCACTTGAATCAACAAATCATTTTCCAGCATTATTCCTTATAAGGAGTATTATGACTCTATGGTCCTAGACTATATAACTGAAAAGAGTAAAATCCAACAGGTTTTGAAAAATTCAACAAATAATCTACTTCCCTTGAATACAAAGTGAAAATTTCAAAGTAATTGACAGTATTCTTTTTATTAAATTCCCAAATAGTCCTAAAAGTTCTATTAAATCCAAATGTATAGAGTTCATAATGAATTATATTGTTATTCCTAATGAATTTCAATATTGAATGCACTGATGTACCAATAGCCTGGAAGGTGGTGATGTGCTAACAGTCACTCTGTATCACAATGATATAATCCAAAATGTCCTTCAATGAATTCACATAAATTCCAGAATAGTGATCTAGTCTAAGATGTATTAATGAATTCTGGTTACTAATTTAAATCAATAAATCCTCTCAAATTAAAAAAAAAATAAATGATTCCACCTCAAATTTTAAGATTGGATTGAATAATTTCTGTTTACATGTACTCCTCCCTTATATAAAAGTCTAAGTCACAAGATGTTGAGCAGGATGAGGATAATTTTCTTATCCAATTCATAAGCAATAATCCATCTACAGACTTCCAAGGTCAAAGTGCCAAATAAACATTTTTATTTCCAAGTAATAATGATCTTAATATATAATCTAAAATCATAGACAAAAATTACCTAAGCTATGTAATATGTTGTTTATTAAGAGTACATTAGTCAGGTGGGCACAACTCCTACCCTCAATTATGGACAAAAGTAAATTATAATACAAAATTGAATATACACAACACTTGTCATATTCTCTGTTCTCTATGAAATTACTGATATACATGTAGATATTAGTGAGTCACTGTATGATTGGTTATGTCATTCTGCTTCTATTACAGATTAGATATACGTGAGCAATGGTGTGTGTCATTGATGCCTCCATTACATGTCAGATGTGAGCAAATTATTGTGTGATGGAGAGTCAATGATCCCTCCATTACATGAAATGTTGAGTGATTGTGTGATGGTGCATCATTGTTGCCAGTATTACATGTCAGATGTGAGCAATGGTGATAATGAATTTGCTATTTGGTTACATCATGTCAAAGACTTTGTTTATTCTCATGATAGATGAATAACTGTTAAGCTTTGATACTATGTGCAGAGTCCAAGTAAGTTCAGCCCACAAAGTGTCTTCTTTCAATACAACAAAATTTTATCAACTGACATGAAAACTGTTATGAGGTTGTCAAGTTCACAGAACTTGTTGTGACAATAGACTTTTGACAATCCAAGTTGGCTTTGGGACATATCATTGGGAAAAAAACGATGAAACATCCACTGGAATTTAAGGGTTTGAAGGATCACTATCAACTCTGTCGATTACATGATTACATGACCATTCATAAGTGATTGCTTGTTTTAAATTACCATTTTATTATCTGACAAAAAATGTGATCTCTTAGAAAAGTATATCTGATTTAATTTTTAGTTTTTTAAAATTTAATTGTTTGTTTATTAGTTTTAATTTTTTAAATTTTATTTCATGCTACAGTAAAGTTTTTTAGTATAGAGTTCCGAGTTTTTAAACAAAAATTAAGACACCAACAACATGGATAGCTAATAATAGTCGAAACTTTCTATTTAAAGTTGACCCGGTTCCTGTCCTGATTCAGAACTGGTAAACACTTTCTTAATTTTTTTCCTACAGCGAAAAATAATTGGTCATACTTAAGGCCATACTGGGTGTACGTGATTTTAAACAAGTAAATAATTTTGATGAGGTTCTGAAACATGATCATGTGACCCTCATACAGGCATCTGTTTTATGCCACAGCTATGGTTTAATACAGATACTATGATTATAATTTATCAGTTTCAGGTTTTACACTTGATGTCAATTTTTCTGTTGTAGCTAGTTTTTGAGTTATAATTTTCAGATTATTTGGATTTTAAAAGATTAATTCATATAAATGGATATATTTGAGTGTTCATGCAGAATTCTTGGACAAAGACAGTTTATCAAAATATTATTCAGATTTCCAACACCAGAGTGTTTATTCTTGTGTTTCTACAAGTAACTGTATATACAGCACAGAACAGACGACAACATACATCATTGTCTTCCATCTTGGATTTTTTTCAGGACTCAAACTTGAATTTATTAGAACATTTCATTACTAAGACTTTTAAACTTTAATTAATGGATTGTTCTTGGATTATTTTGGGATTTGATTCTTAAATTATTTGTTAAATTTTACAAAGCTTATTGTTTTCAATCTTTCTGTGTTACTGTTTAAATGTCAGATTATTTATTTTTTCAGTGTACTAAATTTTGCATAAAACCATATTACGATACGCAAACACATATAAACTGTGCATTTAAGATGAAGTAGTAAGACACACTTAGGAAACATTGTGAGAAAAGTTGTATCAATAGATAGTTATAGATAAAAACTTTAAAGGACACAGGACTTGAAAATACAATAAAAGCATTATGAAGAGAGATCACACTGTACACTGTAGCTGTGCTAATTCAGGTGTACCAAATGTGCATAAACATGAAAATTGTGACAGGCTTACATTATTTACCTGTAAACAAAACTATAAATCTCACACCAACCTGAAATGTAATTCTGGCATATACTTGGTCTAATTTGAGCAAAATCTGTACCATTCCTTGCATAACTTTCATATCATATATACTAATAAGTGAGAATATATGGTAGTTTGTAACCTATATTTGCAGCTACCCAAAAAAAATCACTGGCATTCTGGCCTGCAAAACTTAGAGAACATATACTGTGTGCTGACTTGGTACATTGTAACTTTACTTACATTATAGAATCTTCATAAAGCTTCCATTTCAAATGAGAAAGTGACTTGTTTTACATTAAACAATACATACTTCTGTATTTTCTTTTATAGCACCTTCTTCCCTGTCAACTCCCTCTCCTTCCTTTTTCTCCCCTTCATCATCTTCATTTTCCTCCTCTTTGTCCTCCTTTACTGTCTCCAGAACTGGCTCTAATATGACTGGATAGAAGTAATAGTATAGTGACCAACTTCAAAAGTTGAACAAATAGACATTTGATGATAATCTTTTTAAATCAGAAAACAAAACTTTAAGTGCCGAGTTGATCCAACCATTTGTTGAAACTACTGGAGAATTGTATTGCAGATTGGCCAATAAAACAAATACACTGCAATACCAGAATACCAGACAACAAGAGTTGCAGATTGGCCAATAAAACAAATACATTGCAATACCAGAATACCAGACAACAAGTGTTGAAAAAATGTTCTGTAAGACCTGAGTACATTCTGTTAGATTTGACTTTTGCAAGGCCATCCATATGCATTCATACAAAATGCAACTATAAATGGTCTTTTGAGTTCATTTTTACCATATATTACAACGTTGAAGATTGTGAGCAATATGTACAAATCATTACAGAAATTATGATCTTTCTTTCACTCATAATCTTACTGAACCAGGAAGATTGCATAATTAACATGCATGAATTTCACTCAAAATCTTAATCAACCAGGAAGATCAAATAATTACTATTGTTACATATATTTGATATAAGTCATTTATATTTATTTTTATTGTCTGTTTGTTAGATTAAAATTTGGCATTTTAAGTTTTAAGATTCGTTCATTGAAAGAGGTGGGGGTGACCTTTACTTTACAGAATAAACACCAGGTGTTGACCTCATTTCTGACCTGGTATCAGAGTTGTAAACAAGGTTTTAAAATGATTGGTTGATTCCAAGGACAAAATGGAGTAAAGTATAAACATCTTTCTAATTTAGTTGGGTCATACAATGTTTGCATGATTTCTTGAACGTGAGATTGTTCTGAGAGATTCTGGAAGGTCATGACCCCTTTTCTTGTTTACGTAAAAACAGGTATATAAGTGATGTTTTGGAGCGAGATATTTAGTAGTTAGTCTGGGCTTTAGAATACAAAGATATGTGTTTTATTGTTAGAGTGTAAATCATTTCAATTCGTTTGGGATCAAGAGGAATTTATTGTGTTATTTGTCTAGAAATTACTTGTGCTCATTTGGATTATTATAAAACTAAAACTGACTTCATCATGTGACATCGTCGTCCATATTGGATTACATCGTCAAGATTCGAACTGGGAACTATTAGGACATTTTATTATCAGGACTCTTGCAATTCCACTAGTGGATTATATTGTGAATTCTTTTTGGATTAATTTTTGGACTTGATTCTCTAAAACCTTAAGTTTATTTATTTTCTTTTATGAAAATATTTGTACTCAATAAATTGTTTGTTATTTTCACTTCTTTCTATGTTGCTGCTTATTCAAGCCTATGCATGAATTTCACTCATAATCTTACTAATCCAGGAAGATCACATAAATTACTATCCATGAATTTTACTCAATCAGGAAGATTGCATAATTATTATGCATGAATTTCATTCATAATTGTACTTAATTAATATGCATATATTTCACTGTTAGTTAATTTATCTGAGAGTTGGATTATATAAACCCATATTGCAGATTTGATTGAATTGGATCAGACATAATGATGCAGTTATTTATTTTATTTTATATGTGCATGACTGTCAATGGATGCTGGACACAAGGCTATACTTTAAGTTCAATTAGTTTTATATCTGAGTGACCTGAAATTGCTATTAATACTAACCTTCCTTCTTCTTTAGTCTTGGATAGAAGCTCTTGCATTTGTCGGAGTAGTGGTCATATTTCGTGAACAGCACACGATATGCACAGTCTGAGAAGGACAAAACCTTAGGGATCTCAAAACTGAAACCTTTTTCTGCAAATTCAAAAGTCTTGATCCTGAAATAGCATTGTATATTTATTTTGTGTGCTTCACCTTTGTCCATGAGTGAAGATAAGAGTTCTGGTGCATACTTGCTTTTTTTCTTGTTTGTAAGTTATCAATAGATATTTGCTTGGGTTTAACTTCAAGACCTAGCCTTGATCATGATTTTAGAAGATTCTAGAAATGAATTTGTTTACATTTTGAAACAATTTTCCATTAAGATGATTTAATTTGTTCAGAAAAAGTTATTGTAGCATAGGTCAAGTTGGGATGTATATAATGTTGAGATCAACAAGACTATTCATTCCTCCTTTAAATACCAGTCTTGAATCATTTACTATTGTGTTCAGATATAATTGAAAAGAATCATTTATAATTATTGGCATATACACTTTAACTTTCCTACCTGGGATTTGTTATAATACTTCCCCAAAGACAGCGGCATACACACTTTAACTTTTATACCTTGGATTTTTGCTGAGGTTTCCCCAAAGACAGAGGCAGACATTATCATTCTTGACAACATACTGTAGGTTGAGTGTCTCAGGATCACGCCTGTCTGTAGCCTCCTGGAGCAATTTGATAGTAGCTGCATCCAGCTTCACCTGAATCAATCTCTGAAGGTCCTCCTTGGTCTGTTAAAAATTTGAAAGAAAGTAATGATAACAGATGAAGCTCATATTTAATCAAAATTCTGGAAATTTATGAGGTTCCAAATTACTAATGTTAAAATATTTCTAATGTTATTAATGATTTAGATAGTATTTAGTTTCACTGTAATGTCTGCTGTTATAAATGCCATCAAAACATAATCACAACAAATCATTAGCATTGTCATGATTATCATCACTCTTGCCATGGCTATTACCATCTTTGTTTTCATTATTATCATCACTCTTGCCATGGCTATTACCATCTTTGTTATCATTATTATCATCATTCATAATGTTCAATTTTTTCAATAACCATGACCTATAAACACACAAAACCTACTGTGGGTAAAAGATACTGGAGAAAATTAGTTAAAATTATTTATTTTTCATACATGTGAACCTCTCAGACTGAGGGATTTTCTTCCTAAATGAGGGGATCTCCTGCTTCTTCAGTCACTTACTAAAATATATGTATGCAAAATTATTATTGAAGTTTTTACTTTTTACCCATTTTTTTTTCTCTCATAACCTTGCTTCCAGTATCTTATATTTTTAGTAATACTGACTGTGATCACATAACTTTGAACTAGCTTAATCAAGGCAAGATGATTTAGTTCTTCATTTTATGCAGTGTAAAACAATTAAAGCCCGTTGATTCTGTCAGCAGGGTCAGTTGGCTTTAGTGTTTGAAGGATGTCATCATAGATTATACCATGCGTAATCGGAAGCAATAGCAAAAGAATTTTAGAAAAATTAAATAAATTAAATTTGTATGGCTGGATTACTAAAGAATTCAATCAGCATAAAACAGGGTCAGTGATTAAAGCTTTTTGTTATGTCTAAGTATGCACTATCTCTCAATGTTAAAATGCCAAAATCTAGGCAACTGAAATATCACATGAAATTCAATGATTGATGGGATTCAGAATTTCATTGGTAGGAGCCAAGTTCAAAGGACATGACATGCTTTTCTGCCCTTCCCATAAAACTGATTTTAAAATCTACTGTGCCAGAAAGAATGGCCTTGTTCATCATGCAGCACATTAATGAATATAACCATGACAACAATTATGTCATCACTGAAATCCATGAAATGTGTATATATTGTTTTTTAGATCTAGTTAAAATAATGTTCCCAGACTTGCAAATATTTTCATACAAATGGATGAAAATGACTCAAATAGTGATCCAAGCTTAGAGTACTCACTGAGAAAAGAAAATTTAAGACATTTGCAGTAATGCAAAATTTGTCATTCTCAATGAAATTCTTCCCGCTTTTGAAGTTAACACTCTCGACCAAATTTTGCAAACATCCTGATTTGTCATAAGATAACTTCTTTGTTCTGTCACATGTACCATAATGACAATTTGGGCTTTCAGTCTTTTGAGTAAAATATTTGTAGAAATATAAACAGACAAAAGCAATTAAGAGGTTGGATATCCTGAGTATACAAAAGTATCTACATTAAAAAATTAATTGACTGAAAAGTATAAATGGTGCTTCTCATATCAATTAAATCAGTGCATGCTTACATTGTATTGTGCAATTACTTAAAACAGGGTTAGTAGCAAATCCTGATCTACAAAATTTAGGCTTTTTTTTAGGTTTTTTTAAGGCCTTTGTGAAAAAAAATTTAGGTTAAAGAATTGCACAGTTTTCAGGCTTTCACGCACACAAATAATAGCATACTCATCAATTTTACATTATTTTTAATAATATAACTTGGAACTTCTTTTCCACATCCTTAGCAAGGTAAGATCTAAATGAACTTAATGAACAAGAATTGAAAGATTAAATCATATATTCACAAAAGTAGAGCAATGTACACTGCACAAAATGTCATGCAAAATTCATATATATTTCAATGCTTCAAGCTTATCATCGATCTGCTTGTCCAGCTTCAACTGATCTTCCAGGTTTTTTTTCAGAGATGTCCTTAAGCTATTTGATGTGCCGATGAAAGTAAGGTTCCTCTGATGTTCTGCTTTTAATGCATAGTCATCAGCTAAACTGTTCATTGTTTCTATATCATAAGTTAACGATGATTTGTTTTCTTTTGGCACTATCTGGAAACATTTAATGGAATACTTTTGTTATTCCGGAATTTGATGAAAAGCTGCAGTGTCTATCTATTGTATACAATGTCCAAATAATTTCTGCTTGCAATGTGTCTTCTTTTCCTACATGATCATGCACAGATGCTGAGGTAGTAGACACCAATTAACAGGACGGCTGATAATTCGGAGTTTGTGGTGACAGTACTTTTCCTGAATCAGGCTGTTGAAGCTAGAAAAGAAGAAGACCCCCTCCCGAAATTAATTATGTATCATTAAGAATATATTAAATATTATTTATTGTAATTTAATTCTAGCTTTTTCATGCATTATTAATTTATATGGATCCCACCATATAAAAGTAATAAAAGGTAAACATCTTGACTAATTATATATAAATTGTAAAATTAGAAATTAGGGGAGGTAAGCTTATTGTTACAGTTATGATGCAGTTTTTTTCCCTTTAAAAACACTTGTAACTACTTAGTCTGACCGGCTTCAAATTCAATGTAATTTCTGCAAAATTAAAAATTATTTTTGAAGCTATATAGTTCAGACAGAGAAAAAAATAGATAATGTACAGTTATACTCACAGTCAAGATTTTCTTCAAGTCGAATGTGGAGGATGCGCTCTTCTCATTTGCTTTATGTTTTATTCCTCTTGCGTGTATTCGTAAGCCACTTTCACCCAATCTCTTAATACTAAACGATAATTTACACAATTTACATTTAGCAGAAAACACATCTTCATCTTTTTCCAACCAATGAGTGTACTGCGGATTTGACAGCCAACTCATTTGAAAATGTGTCCTGCTCGCCATTACTGCAAGCCAGGATATACTGGATGTGCAAGTTACTGACAACCCGGATGTATGACAGCTGTAGTTGATTTCAGGTGCAGGTTATGTTTTTTTTCTCCTCGATCGTGCAGTGCCGACTTTTTCTTATAGAAACTTTAATTTTACCTTTTTACTGCTGACTCATGTTGAAGAATTTTAAGATTTTCTTTTAATTTATAAAGTTTCTTATAAAAATTTAGGCTTTTTTTTAGTTTTTTTTGGCTAAAATAAAATCTTAGGCTTTTTTTAGGTTTTTTAGGCTCCCTACGGACCCTGTTAAAACTCAGGAGCAAATCTGCAATTGTGCATTGTAGAATAGAATCTTTATATCACTTTTTATATGCAAGCAATATACTTTGACATATACAGCAATTTCTCTTTCCAATAAATACTATTTCCCCTTAGCCTGACTCACAATTTGACATAAATCCCTTCCAATCACATCACAGGTATAACAAAATCTCTTTCTGCTCCATCAAGCAGACAGGCAGAAATGCACAAATGGGCAAGCAAAACTAATGACCAATAACAGGACCACACAGTCTCTGCCTTGTCTTCAAAATGTATGCTGCAAATAATTGATTCTTACAGTTTTGTATCTCGCTATATCCTGTGCACCAAGCTCAGCAGCTGAGACATCTGCTAGGTTGAAATCCAACTCATCAATCAACTGAAATTTATTAGGAAAATTGGCATTACATAAACATTAAAATTTTAATGAACATTATAGGGAAAATGTGACATTTTCGATATCTGGATTCAACCGAAATTTATTTAAAAAATTGGCATTACATAAACATTAAAATTTTAATGAACATTATAGGGAAAATGTGATATTTTTTATATCAGGATTCAACTGAAATTTATTTTAAAAATTGGCATTACATAAACATTAAAATTTTAATCAACAATATAAGAAAAATGTGACATTTTCAAGATCAGGATTTAAATAAAATTAAATTTAAATAAAATAAATTTAAATAAATTTAAATAAAATCAATTTAAATAAATTTAAATAGAAAATTAAGATCTAGGCAGTATGGAATAAACTTCTAAGAACACGATGCATCTTTCAATGAGCCTACACACACCCTTGTGAAGGGTGTTTTCTTATTATATTCAAATTATGCTTTTATTAAACCTGCTTGTCTAGCAAACATTCACAAACAAGAGTCTCATGGAGCCTTATATCACTAACCAGGTTTACATAGCTTGACAGTTACAAATTTCATGACGCAGGCTTGTGTATTGTTGCAGGAACACAATCTTATAGAGATAATAATAAAAAATACCAAAAATAATGTACATAGTCTCTTGCTCAAAATCAAATTCATTCAAGATCCTGCTGATATAAACCTACATACTAAGTTTCATCATTGGATGAGAAATATATATCTAGATATCTAGATATACTGTTGTAAAAATTCTGCGAACCCGATGGAAGATCATCTCATTAATTTGTGCAGACCTTATATATGATAGAACCTGTCTAAAACAAAGATGCCAAGTAAAATCCAATCAAATTTCTGTCTTTTTAAGTGGTAATAATCTCAGCCAATCAGATACAAGATTACCTCCTATATTTTCGATTTGTAGATCTTAAACTCATCCAAAATCATTGGATCATTCATTGTCTTCAGACTAATAAATAGTTGGCAACAATTATGAATTCCAATCTTCATGAGGATGTAAAGGTAAAATTTGTGTGCACCTGTCTCATGTCGAGTCATGTCTTTTTTTATATGGGCCATTAAAATCACCAAACATAAGTTGAATTCAATCAGCTATGGTATTTTATCGTAAGTAAATTTCTGTAGCTCCTATACTTTCTGGTTTATATGCTCAGACACTGGGAACACGTTTTACCTAACATACCCAACATTTTAACTTTATTTACATGTGTAACTTTGACACCAGTCTAATTGTATTAAGAATTGTATTTTATGTAGTCCAATTGAAAACAAAAAATTTGCAGACAAAGTTAAAACAAGGCAAAACTCACAAACAGGTCTAGTTCACTGTCCTTTAATACACTGCTGATATCATTACGAGTCATGTCCTCCCTTCTTAAATGGATGTATGTATTAATCTCTCCTTGTATTGTTGGATCAGGGGAACCATCACATTTCATGTATCGTGCCCACTGAAATGAAAGTCCATCTTTACCTATCAAAATATCAATACATTTACTTATTCAATACAATAACATGTTGATTTTCAGGATCAGTTGGGTCCAGAACAATAAAATGTTCAGCTAATTGATTTAATAATCAAAATCATTTGCATGGGTTTTGAAATTTTGATGGAAGACATGGTGGTAGTTTTTATTATGAAACAGTTAGGATACAGTAAAACTCATTATGAGAGATTAACCCAATAAAAGTGGTAATTTAAAACAGGTGATCTCTCATAACAGATTTGTGCAAAGTTTTAAGGTAAAAATTCAACTGTTTAGAAAAGGGAAATAACCACAATCACTGTACATGTACATGTTTTGTAGTCTTTATTCAAAGTTTTTGTTAAATTATTATATGGATTCAACTGAAAATAATTTTTTTTTATCAATACAGGTATACATCTGTCATAAAACTTCTTATCTATATTTAAGATTATCAATATATACATTAGCATATTAATCAAAAAATTAACTAAGATAATATCTGTTTATCCTGTCTGTAAGTTAACTTCACTTTTTCAAATTGCATGTTGGGCTCCAATACTAGAATTTTTCTCTTTCTCATTGAAGTTTTGCCATTGTTGTCAAGAGACAAAATGCAAAGGATTTATTATGAAATGTTACCCTTTAAAAAGGATTTCTTATTATGACATCATCATCTTTGTACAGGTTGTCACAAAAATTGAAGAAACAATATAAACTTTTAAACTGACGTATAAATGTCCATTGCTATTCCATTTTATAAACAACACGATAAATCTTGTACGGTATCAACACTAAAATGGCAGTGAGAAATATGCACATAAAATTTTCAATAACAAATCATACGATCTGAATGACCTGTAAAATTTAAGAATTATGGGGTGTATAAGTCTGTATTTGAAAAGGATTAAATAAAGAACATATGTTAATGCAATATGGTCCTTCACATCAGTGTTGCTTAGGACATTATTTTGCCTGTAAATGCTTCAGGGCATTTTTGTTTATAAAGGATTAAATAAAAGTCAGTGGAGTTGATGTTTTTGTCATGTGATCATTTATAGCAGTGTCTAAATACATATTGAGCCTAAAAATCACGATTAACTTATAGTATGTGAAATATCATCCCAAATATATAGGCATGAAACATCATACCAAATATATAGGCATGAAACATATCAAATATATAGGCATGAAATATACCAAATACACAAATATATAGGCATGAAATATACCAAATACACAAATATATAGGCATGAAACATACCAAATATATAGGCATGAAACATCATACCAAATATATAGGTATGAAACATCATATCAAAAATATAGGCATGAAATATCATACCAAATACATAAGCTTGAAACATCATACCAAATATATAGGCATGAAACAGCATACCAAATATATAGTCATTGAACATCATACCAAATATATAGGCATGAAACATCATACCAAATATATAGGCAATATAGCCTAATTAGTTCCAAGCTAGTAACAATTAAGGTCCAGTGAGAATATTTGGTGTATCTATTCCTCCAATTCAAGGACCTTGTATCCCTTCAAAATGTGTAGCCAAATCAATATGATTAGTTTTCCTCATGAATAGCATATACAGGAGCATCTTTTTCTCCTCACTATTGCTGTCATTATTTTATATATCATTAGTCTAAATACAGTCAAGTTGACTGTTTTTTAGTCTACATTGTTCATTACCAGGAAAAATCAACTAAACTAAGAAAATGTGACCTTTGACTTCATCCCTTCTTTCTCCAGGGCTGCATCGAGGATTTGAAATCTTTGTTGTTACTACTACGTGTACATAGTGTCTAGTCAAATACCGGTACTAATCAGGTATAATGGGATTTCAGGTCACAAGTTAAGCAGAATCATGGTGGATGGATGTATGGATACACAAAGTGATTAACAGTTGTGTATTTCAAGAAAAAAATACATCAAAGTCATATCTAATTGAGCAATGAATGCATTGTATGTCTAACACGATCAAGGAAATATACACAGTTCATTTTTAAACAAAATTTTTCATTTTAAGACAAAATAATAAGCTGTCTGCATAGTTTCATGCTGGAAGAGGTAAATGAATTGTCAAATACAAAACCTTGGCCTTTTCCCAGTGACTCTTATGTTCATTTTCCAGGATTCGACTATTTGCCTCTATCTGCATTGTAAGAGCTGTCATTTCTGCAAGCCGGTTTTTCTTCTCCTACCAATAAAAAATTTAATATTTAATCAATGCTCAAACAATTATTATCTAAAAAGAATTATATATATACTAAGTACCAAATTTATTCAGTAATAAATTTTAAACAAGGCAAAAAGAATTGGTATTAAATGTAAGAACTAAAATCGGATGAATTATGATAGACTACGACAATATAGGAATCATGCATAGTATACAAATATCATCTGGACCACAAGAGTTAATGTCTCTCCAGAGTACATTGGAAAAGGTCTCAATGCATATGACACATGGGTTTCACCAGTGTATTCTGGCAAAGATCTTAGCACATTGCAAATTGGGTATGAATCTCACCAGAGTGCCCAGACAAATATCATAGTAAATTTGCATATAATGTACGAGTCTCTCCAGATTGTTCTAGAAAAGATCATAGCTTATGGCAAAGGGTGTTATTATTGATATTATTATCATTATTATTTTTGTTTAAATTATAATTATTGATATTATTTTCATTATTATTATTATTATTATTATTATTATTATTATTATTATTATTATTATTATTATAGATCTAAAATGTTACCAATTTTTGTATGATTTTTTTCCTAATATTCCATTTGTGACTTGATCACAAATTTTACAGATGTTCTATGAGGTCACTTTTATTGGATGTGAGTAAGTTGTGGAATACATTGTGTATGAATAAGTTATGGATTACATTGTGTATGAGTAAGTTATGGATTACATTGTATATGAATATGTTATGGATTACATTGTGTATGAGTAAGTTATGGATTACATTGTGTATGAGTAAGTTATGGATTACATTGTGTATGAGTAAGTTATGGATTACATTGTATATGAATATGTTATGGATTACATTGTGTATGAGTAAGTTATGGATTACATTGTATATGAATATGTTATGGATTACATTGTGTATGAGTAAGTTATGGATTACACTGTGTATGAGTAAGTTATGGATTACACTGTGTATGAGTAAGTTATGGATTACATTGTGTAGGAGTATGTTATGGATTACATTGTGTATGAGTATGTTATGGATTACATTGTGTATGAGTATGTTATAGATTGCATTGTGTATGAATAAGTTCTGGATTGCATTGTGTATAAGTAAGTTCTGGATTGCATTGTGTATGAATAAGTTATGGATTGCATTGTGTATGAGTAAGTTCTGGATTGCATTGTGTATAAGTAAGTTATGGATTGCATTGTGTATAAGTATGTTATGGATTGCATTGTGTATGAGTAAATTTTGGATTGCATTGTGTATGAGTAAGTTATGGACTACATTGTGTATGAGTAAGTTTTGGATTACATTGTGTATGAATAAGTTATGGATTGCATTGTGTAAGAGTAAGTTTTGGATTACATTGTGTATGAGTATGTTTTGGATTACATTGTGTATGAATAAGTTATGGATTGCATTTTGTATGAGTATGTTATGGATTACATGGTGTATGAATAAGTTATGGATTGCATTGTGTATGAGCATGTTATGGATTACATGGTGTAAGAACAGAATAACTTAATGCAAGTACCATATGTACTCACTTGTAAGTCAAGTCCAACTGCAAACAACATAGACTCTGATCTGACATATGCATAATGTTGTTTATTCAACTGATTACGCGTAACTAGATAGAACCAGATGTTCTGTTGCATTTTGCAATGGCATATCTGGGTCTGTGCAATTTGCAGTTTAACTTTACTTCAGCGCCGGATTAAGCACCGTGGAGGCCCATAGGCAGTCAAACTTTTGGGGCCCCAGACGGTCTCATGGGGGCCCCTGATGGGGCCCATAAAAGTCGCGGGGCCCATAGGCAGTTGCCTACTCTGCCTAATGGGTAATCCGGGACTGCTTGACTTTAAAGCAAGTATATTTGGTATGTATAAAAAGGTATAGGATTTAATTGGCACATCAACACATTCTTGACTATGCATTTCTAAGTAAGTTCAAGTAAAGACATACAAGACAATGACAAAGAAGGGTCAAATCCTTAACAGTCATATTTATGATATAAACTGCACTCTTTAAACAGTCTAAAGTCTTCTCTACTGGCACATAGAATATATCCAAGGACAAAAAAGTTGTCTCAAGTAGTCATCTCTTACAACATGCAGGAGCAGTTATCAGGCCATTTCTACATCCCTAAGCCTGGAAGTGGAGAGTACTTAAATGATTCCTTGAGCCTGCAGGGGAGATAACTTCTACTGCATTTCATTTATCTACTGGTTCCTCAAACAATACTCAAGCTACAACTTATTACAGTATGAAAACATAAGAAGGCATTGCTGCCCATAAAAATGTAAACTCATTGAGATTACCTAATATTCATTTTATAATTATATGAACTATAAATCCATAAAAACTATTGTTCCTGTACATGAAAGAACAGGCATTCATGTAATATGTACACATCTGATTTTTGAGTAACTGATGCAACAAAACAGCCAGTGTCAAACCTGTTTCAACCAGCTTAATCGTGTAAGGGTAAGCAAGCAAAAAGTTCCAAGGCAGCACTACAATTTGAAACTTTAGACACTGTAAATTCTCCTGGGCTACCAATTTTTCTGGATTTTATAGATGCTGCAAACCACAAAATTGAAAGATCCCCCACCCAAAAGTTTGTTTTATCCTGTACAGAAACAAATGGATTCCTTCTCAAGTCAAAAATAACTAACAACAAAAACAATACTTCCCTAGAAACAAAAGGACTACTTCCCCAATTAAATATAACTAAAACTATAGTGATATATGACAGGTTGTCTTATAAAGAATCCCAAAAATGTAAAGTGATGTATAACATAACACGTTATCTTATAAGGAATCCTAAAAGTGGACAGTGATATATGACAGGTTGTCTTATAAGGAGACCTAAAAGTGGACATTGATATATGACAAGTTATCTTATAAGGAGACCTAAAAGTGGACAGTGATATATGACAAGTTATCTTATAAGGAGTCCTAAAAGTGTATAGTACAGTGTACAGTATATGACAGGTTGACTTATAAGGATGTACAATGTATGGAACAACATAATAAAACCAGTATAACTGGTCATTTAAAAAAATACATTGGCCTTGAAATTTAGCATGCAACTCCTAAGTCTAACCACTAGCCAGCTTGCCAGGTCAGTCATCATAATAAATGACCATACAGTGTTTGTAGTGTGCACAAATAAGTAATCTTAAAATAAAACACACAAACAAAACTGATGCTAATCAAATGCACTGCTGCTGGATTTATATGAAATACATGAGTTATTAGGTTTCATATAGTTGACCAATCCAGTGTTGTAAGTGGTTAAAGCACCTGCTTTGGATGCAGTAGGTAGTGGGTTTGAACTCTGGCCGAGTCATGATGCTACATGTCTATGGCATGATGATCCAGTGCTAGATATCATCATAATCTGTCACACTGCAGATATCATAGCGATATGACTGAAAGATTGTTAAAGTTACATTAAAAATCCAATTCAAACACACACACACACACACACACACACACTCATATATAGTCTTACAGCCAACTAAATTTTGAAATGACTAATGAGACATAGATCTGTTGGAATACCAATTACAACTGATTGGTTTTCAGTACTGCAAAATAAAGAAGTATCCTCGTTAATATACTGTACCTTGAATAACTGTACCAAAAATAAGTCATTAATGAACACAATAACCTCAGTCAATGTGCTTTTAACATTGTTGTCAATTATTTAAAGTATCTGTCATTTTATTAACTAAGTTAAATAATTCCTTTAATTGACAGGATAAAGCACACATTCCTCCCATTACATTACGAGGAAAAGTTCAGGGACTCTTGAATCTAACTGGATAAAGCACACACACCTCTATGTCAGGAAGTGATCATGTAAAAAAATAAAAACCTTATTCTAAGATTATGAAACCTTTTAATGATAATAATTGAACAGTGAACAGTTAGCCTTTAACATGAAACAGCTACTTCATATGGTTTATATATTTTTCCTGATGGTTTAAATTAACTGATCTTTAGAATTACAATCATAGAATATCTACAGTTGAAATGATAGTCTAAAGCTGGAGTATGGCAAACCAATCACATTTATTTCAACTCTTGTTAAAATTCTTCAAGGAAAGCAAGAAAGCAATAAAGAAAGCAATAACCAAAGAGTGAGTTTGATAAAATGCATGAAAAATGTGGATTTTTGCATTATAGCAACCTCCATATAATGGAATCCATGACAATACCTGTGTTATATCAGAAATTGTGTTATACTGAGGTGAGCTGTATTATGGAATCCATGACAATGTGTGATATATCAGGGATCATGTCATATTAAGGTACTGTATAATGGGATCCTTGACAATAATATGCTATTTCAGGGATCATGTTATACTTAGGTGTTTTATAATAGAATTTATAACGCGTGTTATATCTAGGATCATGTTATACTGAGGTGTTTTATAAAATTATGTTATTTGTAGAAATTTACTCAGTATGTGCAAGGCTATTCTGTCTTCTTCTATAAAACTTATGTAACATATACATCCTTATTATCTATGTGCAAACAACATGGACCCAGACATAATATTTACATAACATGCCAGATGGTGAGGGTCTTCAGTCTGTTCACTTTAAGTCTTAAGTCTCTAACCAGAATCTTCTCTCAGATCTGGATCTATGTTATTTGCTTTTGTTACAATATGAAAATATGGTTTTAAAGGTGTTAAACAAAAATGCATGTAATGCCAAATTTCCGTTGAAATGCAGATTCACTTTAGTACCATCAAATCTCATTAAAATCCAACACAAAAAATTACCATTAATAATTCATCTTATTAACCCAGGTAGAGATGGTCTATTTGTGAATGTTCTCATTTGGAATCACCTTCTAAATGCAAAGCAAAAAGTGATATGGAAATTCTATTTAAGTACTGTTTGAAAGGAATAATACATTTTGAATTATAATTTTATGAATTTAAATTCCTTCTACCTGTGCACTAACACCAACTCTTGTAGTATATTATATATATATATATCCCTCGGGACCGTATCCAAACTATGCATATAAATGGAGTATGCATTTAAGCAGAATTCATACATATTCATGAATGAGAAATGGGACCATACTTTTGATGTACACTTAAGCGATCTATGCAATTAAGCGATATGCATTTAAGTGGAGCCAACTGTGTGTGTGTGTGTGTGTGTGTGTGTGTATATATATATATATATATATATATATATATATATATATATATATATATATATATATATATATATATATATATATATATATATATATATATATATATATATATATCTGCCTTGTTACTACATCAACTACTTGTGTTCCTGTGCCATAGAAACAGTGTGTGTGTGTGTGTGTGTGTGTGTGTGTGTGTGTGTGTGTATATATATATATATATATATATATATATATATATATATATATATATATATATATATATATATATATCTGCCTTGTTACTACATCAACTACTTGTGTTCCTGTGCCATAGAAACAACACCCCGATAAACCTGAAATCAATGAAACCACAACATCCTTCAACATAGTGCTTTATTATTAAGATGATGCAACATTACTTTATAATTTTCACCAGTAGCCCAATGAATGGAAGATAAATTCAATGATACCAGTCATGAAATAGTTGGGTGATTTTGTAGCTAAAAAGGTTTACTTACTGTGTGTTAACCTAAATTAAAGAAACTTTCAAACTTTAATTATGCAATTAAAAATGACTGCAAAATTAATAAAGCAACAACTGTTATCTTTTTGTATGCATTTTGTATGGGCAATTTAAAATGTCAGTCTTTTGGAAAAATAAAGAAATATAAAAACACATCCATCTAATCAACTACTTTTTATTATGATTTCAGATGAGTTATTGTTGAACAGAATGTATCTGTTATGCAATTTCAACAAAAAATTATATCAATGTCATATAGATTTAATTTATGTTACATACCAGATTTTTGTTATGATCATGATTGAGGGTTGTGAGGGTTGTGAATACCTGATTTTTGTTTCATTATTTTAAATAGCAGATAAGATCTTTACTAGAATATGAGTTATAGTATTAGTGGAATTTGCAAAATTCAGTTTTCCAGAACAATCTACTGGATAATATGCCAAATGAATATTTATATACAGAGATTTAGTCTGTTGAATCATTTACAGTTCTATTCAAATATAATTTGAGAGGAAGTATTTATTTAAATTATTCATAGGAATTACAAAGTGCTCATTAACTTTTTCGACTCAAACACTACCTTGGGATTATTGAGAACTCATTCAAAGACTTCCTGAATAGTATCATACATCAGGCTATTCAAGAGCATATGAGCATTGGCACATCTGTACATTGAAGACTACTGGAATTCATTCAGGACATTTTTAGACTTGTAATAAGATATTTAGGATGATTTGATATTTTATTCACAATTCTGTTAAGTGTCTCTATGTAAATTACAAAAATAAATTATTTGTTGATTTCACTAAACTTGATGGGTTTGCTTCTTTCATTTAAATATTTTAAGACCTAGGGTAGTAACAATACATACAGAATCAACTTGAAGAAGATGATAAAAGTGCAAGAGTTGTGTTTTTGACACATATTAACCTTTAATGAATTAATTTTAATAAATGAATTTGCTACTTGGTAACACTGAGAAAACAATGTAGAAATTGTTTACTGTTAAAAAAAACTACAATACTTTAAACACTGAAAATTACATTTAAATTAGTTGGATTTTTTAAAATTAATGTTCAGTTATCACAAGAGATGAAATGGTAAAAAAAATCAATATTCAAAGAATTGTCTCATATTGCCGTATGAATATTTACTCTCTTCTAATTAAACAGAAAAATGAGACCAAAATGAAGAAAAAAAAGAGCGATGACATTTTTAAAAAAAAGAATTGAGAGCCAAAGAAAACTAGTAAATGAAAACTGTCATTTGTTTTATATTGCAACTTTTCTTTCTTGTTCTACAAAGTCTGATACTGCTGTGTTTTTTAAATAAAAAATTTCAACACAATGAAAAACAAGGCAGAAAATAAAACTTTAATATGATGCCTCTTTTATTAGATTTTAACAAGATGGCCCAAAAAATAACCCTTTTTAAATGTTAAACGAGGCTATCCACTACACACATGTGATAATCCCATTATGCTGATAATGGAAATTTGTATTTCCAATGCTGGAGATTATTTGTCCGATATAGGTGAGCTTTTTAATCAACTAATATGTTGAATTTTCATTATTATATCTTTCTTGTCTTTTTTTCTACAATTTTACCATGTGCCATCTTTTGAGCAAAGTAATTTATTGGATATTCAAAATAGTGTTATCTCTACCTTATTTAAAATATTAAAAATAACAAACATATTCTGCATAGATACACAATAAAATTACCCACTGTGACCGTGTAAAATAAAACATACATGTTTTCCAAACAAAGATAGATTTTCCTGGAAATGACAGGTTTCTGCGAGATGTTGCTAGACTTGGCATTTGACCCTCAATCCAGAGAACTCCTAGACAATCTTGGGGCTATCACAAGTAAGAAACTTGTTTTTGAAGGAGGTCTTTATTTTTAAATTCTTGATTCTTAAAGTATTGATGTTTACTATACATAAGTACCTCATTCTCCAACTTTTTTCTCTCTGCTTCTTCCTGTTTCTGCCTCTCCTTTCTCTCTTTCTCTTCCTGTTCAGCCCTAATACGAGCCTCCTCTGAAATGCAATTGTAAACAATGGTCAAGTATCGAATATTCTTTATCATGTATCACTATAAGAAGATTTCAAAACAAATTCCCACTACTGATACGCCATGTGTTTGCCAAGGCTATAAAATCTTTTCTAATTGCACTGAGAGGTAGTATCATCAATACAGCTTCCTTAACTAGAGGTGGAAAAGGTTTGAACTTCAAAGGTTGTAAATTCTAATTTCTTTCTGTTAATTATCAACCTTTACTATTAATTCTGTGATCATCATATATAATGTCAATGATCACTATGGTGGCCTAGTGGTTAGAACATCCACCTCGAATGCAGGTGGTCATGGGTATGAACCCTGCCAGAGTCATACTAATGAATTTTTAAGTTCAATATGATATAACACTTGTTTAAAAATTTATTTCAAAATGCCATGATCACATGGGGCCCTATGTGTAAATACAAAGGGCCCCACCAAAATGATGCAAATTGAGACCCACATTTGCTAAGGCCTGTACTGCCAATAAGCTGATGGAAACTATCCTAATGTACAGTTATGTCATTTAAGACTTCAACTATGCACTTACTATGATATCTATAATTGCAGGGGAGAAGAGAGAGAATGAAAACGTGCAGTTGAGAAGAAAATAACATATTTAATTGCTTGTAAGTTGCATAAAATGGATGCTAGTCATTCAGGATAATCTTCATATTGGAATTGTGTCCCCTGTTTGATTTGTTTACTACACCTATTTGCAATTTTATAGAAACTGTGTGCGTGTGTGTGTTGTGTGTGTGTTATTTTTTATGTAGCTTTAACAATTTTCCAGTCATATCACTACATTGTCTGCAGTGAGGTAATTTATAGACATGTCTAGCACAGGATCACAATGCCGTGGACATACAAGATTATCTCCCACCCAGTCACATTATCCTGACACCAGGCCAACCAGTCCTAACACTAACCTCATAATGCTGAGTACCTCACAAGGCATCTGTTAGTACCATTTTTATAAAGTCTTTGGTATGACTCAGCTGGGGTTTAAACCTACAGCCTCCCACATCCAAGACAGATGCTCTAACCACAAGACACCTGAGCGGTCCTCATCCAAACTGCATTAGAATGATCTTAACAATGATCTGTGATAGTGAAGATATAACATTGAAGGAGAAGCAGCCACACTGGACCTTAACAAATGAAAGGCACATCAAGACATAAAAGGCAATCAACCTACCAAATGGCATTGAATTATGCGTAAGCACTGCAGAGCTTTGCTGATCATAAAAAGTCTGAACAGATGGGCAGATGAGAAAGTGAACCCACACATCTTGATTCAGAGCAACCCAACACATTTTTATCAGATTTGCCCAAATGATAATTCTGCAAGAGCTTGTTTTCAGTCTCTGAAGTTTCGTTACTTATCAACCTTTCTCTACTGCCTTCCTTTCTTCTTTAATTACTGCATACCTTCCTCTGCTGCCTTCCTTTCCTCTTCTTCTTCCTTCATCTTCTCCTTCTCAGCCTTGCCCAGCTTCTTCTCTGGTGCCTACAATCAAGCAAAACAATATATATGAAAGTTTTTGAAAAGCCTGTTCATTCTGTTAGTAGTTCTTTCTGTCCTTTTCTTTCTCTCTTTCTATCCTTTCTTATTTCTTTCTTCTATATATTGCTGAAGTAACCAAACCTGTACAAGTCCCTTGCTATTTTACCAACACTAGGGGCTAAAGTCAAATGTACAGATGTTTTCATCAGTGCTAGATCCTAGAATCGGATGTTTGAGGCTGGCTTGATAGCATTTATCAATACCCAAATAAAACTCCCATCTGTACGAAACAGCTTTCTCTTCTACTAGCTCAAAGAAACAATGAGATTATATAAGAACTTGCCCACCTGGAATTCAAAGTTAAAATGGCTGCAATCCATACCCAGATCAGTGGCATAAAAAAAATATGGCTGAAATTGGTAGACTTCATGTAATGTTGGTCTTTAAAGTGCCTGGAATTAGTGAACAACTTGTCTTATTTTACACAGTAGTGATTTTGATTTGGTAAAAATGAATGCAACAGTACAGTAAAGTGAACATCAAATGCCACATTATCAGGAAATGGGAGCTATATATTTTATAGGACTACATCATATTCTCATTTGTATGATATGTACAGGTACATTCTGGGGAGCAGGAAAACGTTCCCAACAGCAGCAACCTCTCTATTCTTGTTACAAAGTGACTTGTTTGCCTCAGCAAGGTGTCTTTATATGCACAGGTAAATCCAATTTAATTTTCTTATCTAACAAAGTTTCATTATCCCTGCTGATTATGCAAATGAAAGTGTAAAGAATCACCAGTCCTTGCCCTTAACAGGGTTTAAACTTAGGACCAGCAACAATTGAGACATGTGCATTTACATCAGGACTCTCTTTGACTCAGTTCTTTGCTCAGACAAAGGAGTAATATGATTGTTACCCAAGTCAAGAATTAGTTACAAATTTAGTACTACAAGGATGCATCAAAACATTAACACAAGCAGTGAGTAAATTCTTGTGAAGTTATAACTGACTGAGCATTAATTAGTAAAATTCCATTCTAGTTATTAATGCTGATCTTGCTAAATACCGGTAATACATTTTCGCTAAGTTTTTCATACTTTCCTTTACAATACATCTCCAGAGACTTCACTATATTAATATATAAAAACCATGCATGATTTGTGTTTGAGTGTGCAGAAAAGTCACAGTTATAGAAATAAATGTACAATACATGTATAAACAACTACCAGTATAATGTTTTACTTATGTATAAGTCAAATCATTGTGCAAACTGCACAGACCCAAATCTGTCTATGTATAATGCACCAGCATATGTGAGTTATTTGTTAAGAACAATCAGTAGAACAAACAACACACACATTATGCTTTGGCAGATCAGAATCATTGTCGTTTGCAGTTTAATCCTTCATACTTGTCATCTGTCAAGTTTGTACACAAGGTACTTAACACAGAAGGAAAAGAATCATGGACCACTCTGGTGGCCTAGTGGTTAAAGCGTCCACCGTGGGAGCAGGAGGTCATGGGTTTGATCCCCAGCCAAGTAATACCAAAGACTTAAAAAAATGGTACTAACAGCTGCCTCAATTGACACTCAGCGTTAATAGTGTTATGACCTCTCAGCCTGGTGTCAGGATAATGTTACTGGGTGGGACATCATGCTACATGTCTGCAGCATGATGCCCAGTGCTAGACATCACAATAAACTGCCTCACTGCAAACATCACAGCGATATGACTGAAAAACTGTTAAAGCTACGTTAAAAATCCTAATCAAACAAACAAACAAATAGAATCATGGTCTTAGCCATGCGTACTAGTGATTTTAAAGTAAAGGTGTTCATGGCTCTCTCCAATTTGTATTATACTACTGAAACGAGAAACCTGATAACACTAACACTTATTCTGTACCACATTAACAATAATTATTTTAAAGTATAATTTAAATTTGAATATTTTGAAGGAATTATAAACATTTTATTGAACTTTTAAACGAAATGCAATTTTTTTATATGTATACTAGTCATCATTTGTTTTGTCTCAATATAAAGCTTGGCTTAGGCCATCAGGCCAGGTTTTAGGTATACACAAAAATAATATAGGAATAAAGGTGACATTGAATTTTCTTTTTGAAACTACAGGAAAATAAAGGATTTTTGTAAAGTAGTCAAGGCAATTAGAAGTTAAATACTTGGAGAATTTAATGACTTTTCAATAAACACTCTAAATTCAGATATAATTATTATTACATGCAGTCATATGAAAGTGTCTAAAATATACAACATTGAAAACAAAATCCCCAACAAAAATGTATTTCTTTTTATGTGCTAATAGATTATATGACTTCATCTTCCTTCCCTTATATCTATCCCATATATTCCTTTAACTGTTCATGATGAAATGAACTAAATAACAGTATACATCAAATATGTGACCAGACTTATAAAATACGGTAATTATATTATCACATGATGCATTTCATATAACTCTGAATGATACACAAGTAAATTTACTCTTAAACAAACAATATGTTCAAGTAAGCGAGGAAACTTGAAAATACATATTTCTAAATGTCCTGGAAGAAAAGACTTTTTAATCAGGAAATACTTTTAACTTTATGCACATTATTTCAAGCAATGAATAGCTCGCACTCTTAATACAAGAAAAGTACAAACTGTCTGGTCGCATCTGGTATTTCTACCACATATTCACTTATAAATTTGTCTTGATGGGATTAAGACACTCTAAACATGCATGGATTTTTATCACGAATTCACTTAACCATTTATTTCTCTACATTTGATAAAAAATATTTAAAAAAACTTGCTCAGATTTATACATAGGGCTGACCTGACATTTGTTTCTCATATTTGAATTAAGACAACCCAAACTAAGTGATAGTAATTTGTTTGCAAGAGGAAGCTCCCTCGGCAGATGCTTGAACAATTTGGAAAGAAAGCTCCAACTGAAAAATGCTCTTCCTTTTGCTCTAGTGATATCCGTTAGTTTACAGCTTTGCCGTTTGATCTATATGTATACATGTACTGTTATATACTAAATGTGTCATTCACGATTACCCCCCCCCCCCCTCCAGCAGCATTGGAACTTTTCAAATAGCTGGTGTTCCCTGTTACTTATTTCACCTACAAAGATAGTTTTGGAACCTCATACATTTTGAAGATGAAATCACATTAATACAATTTTTACTTTTCACATTTCTGATGTAAAATTTTGATTTCCAGATGCTTGCAGACTTAATTTAATTGTGAAATCACCTTATCCAGAACTATTCACTTCATTAATCTGCATCGTAATGATCCATGAGATAAAAGAAGCATTTGCTGTGTCTTTTCTGTTTGGCTTGGTATTGTGAGAAAAAAGAATAAAAAGGAAATATTGGATTGATTTGGATGCTCCCCAGAAGTCTTATAGTAATACCAAGGCCTCTTCAGGACATGTCTAATGTACACGGCAAAAGTCAACATACTACCACAACGGGATATAGTACCTCAAACATATTGCATATGTCTTCATCGCGTGGTATAGACCACACACACACACACACACACACACACACACACACAATGAAAGATTGGACATAATATACCCCCCTCCGTGCCTTTAGCTCTTTATAAACTGGTTTAAACATGGAAAGATTATTGATTGCTATTTCAAGCATAGGGAAACAATGTTAGTGCTTTTGATTATGTCGGCAGGGTCGGCTGGCTTTTGTGTTTTAAGTAGTTTTAAACATGGATTATACTATATGTTCATACGTAATTTCGAATGGATTAAGGAGATTAATCGGTTAGTTTACTAAATGGTTGGATTACTAAAGAACACAGCAGTATATAATATAAAAAGGTCGTGTGGCGTCGATGTTTTAAGTTTTTCAAGATGTATATCTCCCAACGCCAAAACGCCCAAATCTAAGCAACTTAAATATCAAACTAAAATTCAATGATGGATGGAAACGGGAATTTCATTGCTGGAATTAAGTCTAGAAGACATAAATATGTATTCTGCCCTTCCTGTAAAGCTGACTTTAAAATCAGCAATGCTCACGTCTTGCAGCATATCAACGCATATTAAACGGGACAACACATACATTATCATTGAAATACGTTTCCAGAATGTGCATCAATTGTGGATAAATATACATTGTTTTCCAACTTTAAAGCCGAAAGTAATCATCCGTTTACGGTAGAAAATCATTTAAAGATCTGTCATCTAGTCAAAATAATCTTCCCTGACTCGGAAATCGCAGGAAAGTTCTCTTACGACGTACAAAACCACTGACATATCCAAGCCTTGGGTTGGGTCCTCTTTGGGATTAAAAACAAAAGTTGAGGACATGTGTTCCAATTAAAACGTCGCCATTTGCATTAAAAAGTATAAAATAATATAAGTATTATTGAAAAAAATAACGGTTATATAAAACACAGAAGAAAAAGAAAACATACAGTGTTGAAACGACAAGACAGACAAGACACGAAGCAACCAGTGGAATTCGAATGGTTGCTTACAGTTTACCAATGATAATTATATGTATTATATAATAATAAAAGTAAACGGAGCCATGATCTTGTTTGTGGCCAACTTTTAATCGTCCCAGCGTATAGATGGTTAGAACGTTCAAGACACACACCCCACCCCCTCGAAACGTAATGGCATTAATATGAGTCAGTAATTGTTTGGATGTTCTTTATATATTGCTACCTTGCCAAGCTTGTGGACTTGGGGTAAACGTTCAGTACTCCCTTCCCTCCAAACAGTTGTATGTTAGGCGTGTTTCCATCTCTGACTCCTTCAAGAAGATTAATAACCGACCTTTGCCCAGAGGTCTAGAGTGTTGATTATCGCTCTTTTTGTTTACGGTTATATCTTTTGTTACAAATATTAGTTGGGCTTTTTCCAAATTTTCATGGTGTTCCGTACCATTGTTGTGATATATGCGTGAGTGCAATTTCTCTTTCCTCTTTTTGATTTTACAGATGTCTATTACTGGTATTTCTTTTCCTTTTTTTTTCTCTTCGATTTTTATTTTTGTTTATAAACAAAATATTTTTTACGTTCTCATTGGATTCAAATTGGCATCATCTCCATGGAGATGTCGTATTCATAGAAGGAATCATCTATCTCACCATGGAAGTTCAATTTGTAATAATCCTGTCTATGATTGTCTGTTTCCTCTGCTTCTTCCTTCTTCCGTCTTTTCTTCTCAAGTCCCTCTCCGTTTTCCCTCTTTCCTCCGTGTCTTGTGATTGTACTTCCTTCTGTTTCTGGGCATACGTGATTTTCCTTCTTGCTTTAATTTTTGGTCCTTTTCCTTTCTTCTCCTTGTCCGATGTTGTCGCTCATTCTATAATAGGTTGTGTGCAAGTCATTAAGAAAGAAGGCTGGTTTAATTTTGTTAATCTCTTCTTTTTTAATTTCCAGTATCCTTATCCTATTCTTGATTAAACTTAGGGGGTGGGTGCCCATTGTCGCATTCGTGATCTTGATCATAATTTGTTCTCGAAACGTTCTAAAGTACATGTTAGGGGTATCTCGTATGTTAGTTCCGCTATATGTAATTCTTCTGTCTTTGTTTTAATTTTCTTCAAAATGGGTGATGGTTCCTTTACGCTGACAGTTTCTACTCTTATAACCAATGTTCCATATGAGAATATCGGTTGTATTCCTTCTGTCTTAGGATATAGCTTTTATATTGTTGTGTTTGCATAAACACTAGTTTGAGTTATGCATAGGAAGTCATACATTAATTCTTAGACAAGTTTGACGAATTGTTTAATTTGTTGTAGTGTTTGCATAAACACTAGTTTGAGTCATGTATAGGAAGTCATACATTAATTCTTAGACAAGTTTGACGAATTGTTTAATTTGTTGTAGTGTTTGCATAAACACTAGTTTGAGTCATGCATAGGAAGTCTTACATTAATCTTAAGTTTGACGAATTGTTTGAATTGTCGTCTTCTTTGTATAAGAATTAGGTTCTAAGAATTTAATACATTACACTAGTTAAAATGATTTCGAGAATCCGTGTGAATTCACGGAATTTAGATTTCACGCATGATTAAGAGTAAATGTGTATTGTCTGGAAGGCTGTAATATATACCATTTATTTGCTGTGTACACTGAGGCTGGCAAAACACCAAGCCTCGCGTATGGTGCGTTATGTGTAAGGTCAAGGCGTGACGAACTAGCCATTCGACTAATTAGGGTCATTTTAGGACATGAATAGTCGATTAATAGCCTTGCCATCTGTTTACTACTGATAGAAATATATGATACCGAGCAGGATTAATGCAAAATTACCTGTATCATCCATAACAAGAAATTGAGGTTGTCTCTATTTAAAATTCATTTAAAAGGGAGAAAATAACTTCGGGGACGTATGATGTGACGTTACCCTGCGACGTATGCTGAGAAACAATAGAGGGAAGTGCAGTGAGACGTATAATCCTACGACGCAATTCTGCCTCGTACTAATGTATAAACATATTCTTAGAGTATCCTGAGACGGATGGTAGAAAGTATCATCCTAAGACCCAATGTTCTGAACAGCTACAGAGGAAGCAGAACAAACTGGGGCCTCGCAGATCACAAAATCGTACAAGGCGTTGACTTCGATCCTATGATGAACTAAAGCTATCGGTAACAGATCGGCTAGTTTATTTAAATCTATTTGCGTTTCCTTGTAATACAGTGAAAGTTTTATTTCTAAAAGCAGAGTATATTCCTAATATAAGGAATTTTCACAGTTGTTTTATGTAATTGATTAAATTGTTTATTCATCTGTACGGGGGCTCGTGTTTGTTTGTTCAATATATCTGCTCAGATGGATCTCTCTCTCTCTCTCTCTCTCTCTCTCTCTCACTCTCTCTCTCTCTCTCTCTCTCTCTCTCTCTCTCTCTCTCTCTCTCTCTCTCTCTATATATATATATATATATATATATATATATATATATATGTATGTATGTATGTATGTTTCACGCCTTACATTCACTCGAACCGGGGTAATTATATCGAAGGCGGTCATATCTTAGATATAGAGTACCAAATGGAGTGGGATATATAATAGTATTTATTATTTTATACCCCCAACCACCCCGTAACATGGCAGATAAATATCGAAAGAGCTTCCTTTGCATGAATTTTAGTGTCAGAGGAATGGAATACTGTCCTCTCATTTGTCGACTGAAGAAAATAAAAGGGGCGGGGGTACCGGTAGGCCCATTACATCACTGTATGTCGACCAATGAGAGAACAATATTCCATCCAGTGTATTGAACTTGCATATTAACCTGGTGCGTTCATTACTATGTTTAGAGGTTACTTGGAAAAACGAACAGGCATTCTTTAAAGGTGGAATAGTAAATCATATTTATGTAGTCCTGACAAATCGAATCTCTGAACAAAACATCGGTACCACACCACGCGAAGTGTAGCTTCATATATCAGTATAAATTCTTAAAATAGGTCGCGGGAAAAAAGTGTGAGAGAGAGAGAGAGAGAGAGAGAGAGAGAGAGAGAGAGAGAGAGAGAGAGAGAGAGAGAGAGAGAGAGACGTAGCTGTTAAACAATTATCAGTCATATCGCTACGATGTCTGCAGTGACAGTTTATAGTGTTGTCTAGCACTGGGATAGTGTTGTCTAGCACTGGGACATAATGATGCAGACATGTAGCGTGATGACCCGCCCAGTCACATTATCTTGACACCAGGCCAACCAGTCCTAAAGCCAAGCAAGCCATGTCCTTTTACCATTATTATGTCTTTGATATGACTCGGCCGGAGTTCGAACCCGCGACCACCCGTATCCAAGATGGACGCTCTAGTCGCTAGGCCATCGGAGAGTTCCCGGAGAAGAGTGTCTTCCTTTGTATAATTATATGTATAGTACATAGCAACAGAGAAGCTTCGAGTGGAAAATTGGTACTTAAAAATCGTAGACCGGGAAATGTTTGGAATGTCATCTTGATGGTGATATAAGCTATAAGTGACTCAATTCGCAGATCGTATAGGACAATAGTTTTCAAAGGGTCAGATTTAGAAACGCGAAGGTTAGTTACCTAACTTGCCTGTAATTGGGAGTAGAGGCAGGTGTTTTTATTACGAGTTTACAACCTTTTATTGACATGGTCACGTGTCTGCACGGAATAAGCGACTACATAACTAGCACGGTTTGAAACCCTGGCATATTTCGTTCTACTTTTCTTACTGCTGATACATTCTGCCAATCATAATGTATACGAACATAAATGAAAGATAACAAATGTTTGCTCCACGCACCGTTCATGTAACTCAACCATTGTTTATTGGCGAATTGTACTGAGAATGTATGTTTGACTGCTTGACTTGTCTACTTATATTATAGTCGCAACTTCCAGGCAGCAACCAAGGTATCGTAAATAGGTTAGATTTCGAGCCGCACGAGCTAGTTACAAATGTTAAATGGTAGAAGAGGACTCCATTGTCAGAAGTTTACCCTAATTATGCTAACAGAAACGAGCGCCTGTCTAGTGCGTGGAAAAGCTCTAAAAAAGTACATGCAATATGTCAGTCAGTAATTTCTGACCTACGGTTAAACTTGCTTCACCTGGTCTTTGCCTATTTATATTACATGTACCTTGCCAATCTGATTAAAATCAGATATCAGCTATCCTACGTGAAGATCCCACGGCGACCGCTTACTGGAAATGTTCTGGTGGCCTTTCAATTAGCCAATGGAAATGCAGCTTTGAAAAACTGAAAGTGAATCAAATCGCTGGGAACATTTTCATGCTCTTCATGCACAGTGCTCTGTCTCCAAAAGCAAAGATATTAAACTTCATATAATTGGTTGATAAAATTAGCGATTATGGTAATTAACATAGGTTACGGTTACCAAAACACGCCCCCTAAGCGTTTTTTTTTTGGTCATATTTTCATGTCTATACTAGCGGAGAGATGAATTTAATCCGATTGTGTACATAACACAAGTTCAAGTTACAACTCATTATTGTAATTGAATGATTGGGCTAAAGCTACAGGAATTGGTATCAAAGCCTTTTTTCTTCTTTTGTATAGTTATGTCCGATTTCTATCAATATGAAACCAGTACATTCTTTAGCATTCTTATAACGAGTACATAAATTAGATCAGTACATTTTCATATCTTTTCTAAACAATAAACCGCTTTATTTTTAAAGGTCTTTGTACACACACATCCCAAAAATTCCATGTGGTGTACAAAGTTGGTATTGTACGGTAATATTAAAATGCTTGAACGCTTAGGTAGCAACATATATATTTGGTGAAGCAAAGAAAGAACAAATAAAAAAATAAAAAATCCATGTATAATTTTTATCCTACTTGGACGGCATTGGAATTAGACTTCCTAATCTATGGAGACTCTTTTATTATTTTTGTAAAGAGGGAATCATCATTTTCATCATCATTAGTCTCTTGACCTAGTGTGGTCGTTGAAGCACTGTGCTCCTGAACATCTGACCAGTTCCCTCCACTTGACTCGATCATGTGCCAATGCCTGTGTCTGTGCAAAACTTTTCCTGGTCCATTCTATGATATTGTCACTCTACTTTTTTCTCTGTCTACCTCTCCTCCTTCCACATTGGACACTACCCTGCAGTACTGTTGTGGATAGACTGTTGGCTCTAGTGACATGGCCATACCATTTCAGCTTTCTCTTTTTGACAATGGTGAGGAGGTCTTCATAATGGCATACTTTGTGCCTGATGGTGTCGCGTACTTCTTCATTTGTGATGTGGTCCATGTAAGAGATGCCAAGGATGGTTCTGTAGCATCTAATTTCAAGTGTCTGAATTCTTCGTTGTAATTCTGCTGTCAGGGTCCAGGCCTCACATGAACACAGAAAGATTGAGATGACTAGTGCTCTCAATAGTCTGCTTTTAGTTTTCAGACAGATGTTCTTGTCTCTCCAGATAGGTCTTAGCTTTGACATAACTGCCGTTGTTTGTGCTGCTAGTGACAAAATTTCTGCTCTTGATCCCTCTTCCGTGATTATGGAACTAAGATATTTGAATTGGCCCAGTTTCCAGTTCCTGTCCTCTGACTTTAATCTTGGTTGAGATTTGTTTGCCACTATTTGTCATCAGCTTTATCTTCTCGGCACTTATCTCCATGTCAAATCTGGAAGATGTTTCATGCAGGTTCTTCACTAAGGTGGCAAGCTCATCTTCACTGCCTGCCAGCCCATCATTGTCATCTGCAAAGCGGAGGTTGATGATGTTACACCCTCTAATGCTGACTGTCCCACAGTGGTTTTCCAGGGCTTCGCTCATGATGCGCTCTAAGTAGATGTTGAAAAGCATGGCATGGTTGACAGGAGACAGCCTTGCCATACTCCAACTGTTGTCTTGAACCAGTCCCCCACAGAGCCTTGAGCAATTACTGCACTGGTAGCCTTATCGTACAACTGCTTGAAGGTGTTGGTCAACTTTCGACCCATGTTGTACTTCTTCATTGTGGCCCACAATGCCTCATGCCACACTCTATCAAAAGCCTTTTTGAAATCTATGAACACATGACAGATGTCTTGTTGATGTTGTGAGTACTTTTCACACAGAACCCTAACATTGAAAATTTGTTCTGTTGTGCTTCTTCCACTCCGGAACCCTGCCTGTTCTTCAGCGATTATTTTTTCTGTTTGTGGGTTCAGTCTGTTCAAGATGATCTTCAGCATCACCTTACTAGCATGGCTGATCAAACCGATAGTTCTGTCATTTTGACACAGCTGGAGATTGCCTTTTGGGGGGAGTGTTATAATCAGTGACTGGGTCCACTGTGTTGGCCATTCACCTGTCTGCCAGATCTTGCTGCAGATTTTTGTTAGTAGTTCTATCACTGATCCACAACCATTTTTGATAAGTTCAGCTCGGATGTTGTCTACTCCAGCTGCCTTTCCATTCTTCAGTGCTCTAATTGATGACCCCACCTCTTCTTTGAGAATTGGGAAATCATCATTATTTGTGGAGTTTGGAACTTCAAGCACCTCTGGGTCTCCTGTGGACGGATGGTTGTAGAGTTCCTTACAATACTCAGTCCATCTTTCTGCAATGTGACTTGTTTCTGTGAGGCATTTTCCATTTTCGTCTTGAATAGTACTGACTCTCGGTTGCTTCTGTCCGGTGAGGTCTTTCACATTTTGGAATGCTTTTTTGTTGTTATTCTTAATCAGAGTGCTCTCTATTTCTGTGCATTGTTGTCCAATCCACTCTTCTTTTGCTGCCACGTGGGCAGTGACAGATGTTCTATCTGTTCGGGAAATGGACGAACCCGCCCATACACGAGTTTCCTGCTGCCTTGCAGGTTGGCTTTGGTTAGCCAATGGCTAAGGGAGTAAACCCTAAAAGAAAATCTGGAGTGGAGACCCAAAGGCAGTTGGACGATGTACTACATTCCCTTCTGGCAACTCCTTGGTCTGGAGAGGGATGGGCTCCGCCAGACGACTTTTGCCCAAGACACACTGATAATGCAGAACAAATCTGAAATTATCATACCGGATCGGTCGTCACCCGGGTCAACAAGGACCGCGCCTGCCGTTGTCCACCAGGACGGAGGTGACAAGTGTGCTACTGGTACTTTGCATAAAATCAGAGCGAGAGACAGCGTTAACATCGCAACATTAGAACTCTGGCACAAACTGGAAGACTCCAAGAGTTGACACATGAGATGGAACACTACACATGGCACATAATGGGACTCTGTGAAGTCAGATGGAAAGCCCTAGGAGAACACCAAACTGAAGATGGGCATATATTATACTATAGTGGAGAGTTGGACAAGTTCATAAATGGAGCAGGCTTCCTTGTAAATAAAGCCATCAAGGGATCTGTGCTTGAATGTTGCCCCATATCTAGCAGAATCATCTCCATTCGTCTGAAAGCATCCCCCTTTAACATCACAATTATCTAAGTCTATGCTCCAACTACTGAACATGATGATGAAGAAATAGAGGAGTTCTACAACAAACTTCAGGGTATAATAAACATGGTAAGTAAAAAAGACATCCTTTTTATCCAAGGAGACTGTAAGCCAAAGTTGGCAAAGATGATCTAAAAGACTCGGATGATCATTGTGGACCTTCTTGCAATGAGCTTACAAATGAAAGAGGGAGACGGCTGCTCGAGTTCGCAAGCTACAACAACTTGGTACTAGCCAACACTCTGGGCCAACATAAAGCTTTACGATGCTGGACATGACACGCACCAAATGGAAGCCATCATAACCAGATCGACTACATACTGGTTCAAAACCATTACCGATCTGGCATGAATAGAGAAAAACAAGAACGTTCCCAGGTGCTGATGTTGGGAGTGATCACGACCTCGTCATTCTGAACTTCCGAGTGAGGTTGAAGAAAATTAACAAGCCAAAGAAAATCAGGCTCAAATTCAACCTTGAACAACTGAAGGACCCTAACATCTGCAAGTCATTCCAAGCCACAATTGGAGGAAAATTTGCTCTACTCCTTGTGATGGATGTTGATGTTAAAGTAATGACAGACACTTTCAACACTGTCATGACAACAGTTGCCAAGGACATCATTGGCCTCCATCGCTCAAAGAAAAAACCCTGGGTTACATAAGAGATTCTGAATCTGTGTGATGCCCGAAGAGACCTAAATAAAACACCAGACACACAACAGGGGCAGTGGAATATCGTGAAATAAACAAGAATGTCAGAAACAAATTGAAGAAAAGAGGGAATACTAAACATTAAACAGCATGTTAATAACATCATTTATTTTGAAAACTTGGAGCCTCAGTAGTCTCTCTCAAGACTATTTTTGTAAATATCCGACTGGTGCGATAACCTTGTAAATGTATTAAACACGCTGTTTCAGGCGAAAAAATAGCCCGGGTTTGCTCAAGCCAGTTTAAAGCTGGGGAAGAGACGTAAACAAGTAGGCAAGTAGTCTGAATTATGTAACCCAAGTAGGGAACCAGGGGCGTTGTCCCCGGAATTTCCTGTTTTTCCCCAAAGCATAATTTTAACTATGTAACTGTAAAGAAAATAAATTCTTCGAAAGTTCCAGTTGTTTCACGTTTCATTTGCTGTTTTGTTTGTTTAAAACTTGTTTTTTTTGGGGTGGGGGTGGGGGCTAGCTCCACCACCCAGTGGCGACTATGTTGGTGCGTTAGGAAGGGCAATTGCCCACCGATGTGAGTTGATTGTTGCGAAGTCGGGAGCTCTTTTGCAGTTGAAACTTCATAGTACTTCGCTTCACCTTAGTGTAATGGGGGGTATTTGTTCACAAACCTTATGTTTGGTTGGGAGGAGGCAACCGACATCTTCGCTAGCCACGGTTCCGTTAACCCATTGTAAATAGAGTTATCGGAATTTTTGCTAGCGAAGATGGGCAACCGGTTAAAAAAAACAACTGTTCTCTGTAGCAAAGAAGGCGTCACTAAAGAACACTGCCCCCGGTTCTATAACCCTCGGGTCGCTAATGCCCACCCCATTCCTGGTTTGCACATGATGAATACGGTAGTATTTAAACATGGAAAAGATAATCACGTCGAATGGGTAGGCATCGACCATTTAATCATTGTGTTGATTTGGAAATTAAGTGTGATGGCTTTCAAAATGACAGCTGTATTGCATATTTATATACATAATTGAATATAGTATATGTGGACATTTCTCATCCAATGAATGATATGATCTCGATAAAAAAAATATGATGTACTCGTTTCCACAAATTTGCAAAACGAGTATACTTTTAAGAAAAGATAAACGAGAGTCTGCAGGTACTTTTTCGAAAGAGTTGCCAATATATGCCTCGTAAGTTATCTCCAATTCGTTATAAGCACTTCTGAATGAAGTATTTTTTTAACGTTGTGGTTTTTTTTTTTGCTGTTGCTAATGCTGCTCAGAAACAACGCAATTACAAATTAGACGGGAAACCACAAGGAATGTCCAGTGTAATGTTCTATCACTGTGTCTTAGCTTCGGGTAGTATCTAAATTTCGAACTCAAACTGGTTCTCAACATAGCATGTTTCCTTCCTGCCTTTGTAAGGAAAGATCACTCCAGACAGATAATTCGTACCAATACAGACAGGTCTTCGTATGAAAAACAGCAAATGATCAAGACATCTATATATGTATCCTCTAGAACCAGTTCAAACAAGGAAAATCGGTCATCCCAATTTTGCCTTGTATTTAGAGGAAAGTCAGTTTTATCAATGAAATAACTAAAAATCAGTCAGGGACTGGATAAATATCGACGCGCTTTTGGAGATCTTTCACATATATTGATACATTTTTTAAATACAAATATCGCGGTTTTCAATAACTACCACACGTTTTATCTTGTATAGGCCTGTGATAAAATAGCTTGAAACCATTACATTGAATAAAAAGTGAATGTCATTTTTAAATAATATTAAAGTCCAAATATATATCTCGAGTACGTCAAAAGTGGTATTATAGGCGCCTTAATTGATCTTAAATAAATATTAATTGTTGTTACAAAATTTAATACTAATGTCGTTTTACCAAAGCTTGTTCATTCTTGATTGATTAGTGATCTGTGACTTGGTTGTCATCACAAAAATTCCAGACAAAATAAAAATTGTCGATTGCTTTGGTGTTTTACATAGGTTGGCAGGCACTAAATAGGTCAAGAAAAGTGCACGCCGGTTATAATCTTTGCCAGTGAAAGTTGTAGTACACTTTTATTCCAGTATGCGGCGCTTTCATTGGGACGTCATAGCCCGCGATATTGAATCCGTTTCGCACTGGATCACACGTTTAGGTTGGCCTCGTCTGAAACTAATGTGTGTACTTTTAACACTGATTTTGTCAGATCTATTTCCTGAGGCAATTATCTAATGCTCTTCTAGGGAATACTGTTGGACGAGCAGCAAAATAAACAGAATAATCGCCATTTAAAGGCACGTGTAATCGGATGCCCAAAAGTCAGCCTTATGGCTGAATAATCGATTCTGCGCGACATGTATGACTTCAATTTATATTCTACTTAGTAACAAGCTAGTCATTGTGTTTATTCTGAACAGCATTACCTTAACAAAATGGGAAACATGTGTATGTCTTAGAGCAGCTTAACTGTAATCTATGAAACCAGAACACAAAATAGAAACAAATATGTTATTTCGCACTTACCATGATGAATTTTACTTGCACGAGTTATGTTGGATCTCGAGATTGTTTTCAGTAGCAACCAAAGATAGCGACTTGCCTCAGCTGGTTCTCGTTATAATATTACGACATAATAATAATGTGACACACAGACAAAGTATATGTAATATCTTGCAAGAAATATAACTTTGAGCAAACCACAATGTACAAAGACAAAATAAAATTTATAGCGCGGTACAGAATATCATATTTCGAGATTGTCCATGTCACGACATAATGAACAAAAGCAACCACGAATCTCATCAAAATTTTTAGATAATGACGCTGTTGAATTGGCAGGTGTGCAGAAAAACAATGAACCTATCTCAAGCGAGTCACCTACGGTGTCGTCTTTGTTATTAGTGTATTATTATTATTATTATTATTAGTAGTAGTAGTAGTAGTAGTAGTAGCAGTAGTGCCACAATTCTTGTTAATTATTATTACCAATATGACTACTGTTTTAGACTTGTAATACCACTTGAGGTCGACAAATGTTATTTAGCGGACATGTTTGTATGCACATGTAGATTTCAAGGTTATTTTTAGAACGCTCTATTTATTTTTATTTTGCAAAGTTTTAAACTTATTGGATATAGATTCTTTGATAAATATCATTTTGTGGATTTGAGCAAAACACTTGAGGCAGACATGTTATAGAGAGAATCTTCCAAATGTTAGTTGTTTTTTTTTTTTAAATGCTCTTTATTTAACATAATGGTTAGATTCCGCTTTTTGGGTAAAACTTACTCATGCAAAATTTACTTTTATTAACTACCCTAACTCTCTCGACCAGCCCATGGTTTGTGTTAGATGATACCAGAACAAGCGAATCCGAATCAGCAAATTATGTGGAAGCTTATAAATTGCAGTCAGATTAAGTAAAAATTACGCATTCTGCGGTGAACACGTTCACATATATATTTTGAAGAATTGCAGCTAGTAATAGTTTGAGACGTCATATGACACATTCCAATCTCACAATCTTTCTTTTCAAAATCAACACTTTGCCTTCCATACGAAAAAACAATGATTTAAAAAACACCGTAACCCTATGCTATTGTAAGCAATAGAAAATACCCAGTAACAGCTAGGAAATGTTTAAAAAAGGCATAAGTTCTACTCTCCTTGATTACAGACAGCTTCTACACCTGACAAACACCATTTTAAATTTTCGAATTTACAGAAGTAGACATTAAACAATACGCGTAGTAAAATGTAGAGAAAAAAATGTTTAAAACAGTTGTACACACCGTTCGTTCCGTGCGAGGAGAGGGGAATACTATACTACCTGTCACCCATTCTTTATATTTAAAATTGTATTCACTCCAACTTATAAAAATAAGTGAAAACATTACACTAAAAATAACAATATCACGATATAAATTATATTTAATTTTTTTTATATGTAGTCAGTACGTATTACCTTTACTCAATATTCAGTACTTCAAAATTCCATCACACACACACAAAAAAAAAAAACGATTTACAGCAAAAATAATCAATAAAGCCGTCGGTCAATCGATATATACGCCAAGATGTCAGCACAAATGTAGATTATGTTTGCAATATTAAATTATGCTACTTCTAGAATTTTTTAAATTACAATCGATGTTGTCATTCTAAGAATGATGCATATACCCATTTGTAAGAATAATAAATATTAAAAAATACAGTAGTCTGTTTATTGCTTTTAAGTCCAGCATTTATGATTGAAGTTTTGTCACTGAATAGCTTAACCGTACAGTACAGAGCATACTTGAATTTATATTTATTTTAATAAGCATACAATTGCATAAAACCTACTGGCAGGCATTATGAATGCATATAAAAGTGGCACTGATTAGATTCAGAAATACACTGCCCTACGTGAAGGACACTATGGATAGTGAAGGACAAGTAGGACAGTAAAGGGCACGAAGAACTGTGAAGGACTTGTAGAACAGCATAGAATACATAGGACAGTGACGGACACGTATGACAGCGAATATCCGAGTTTTATCAGAGTTTATTAATTCTTGTATTATCTCAAGTTATCAAAATATATACCTTTGTACGAAGTGCTTGATTTATTATTTGGAATTAAAATTACAAGAACACAAAATAATATACAATACATAATACAATAGACACAATTCCAGTAAAGGGATGTCGCTAATTTAAAAACTGCTATCACCAACTAAAGGTTATTTTGATCCTATGTTGCGACTCCAAACACATCAGTAATTGTGTACAGAAGCAGAATACCATTTTGGGCAACAATACACCAAGTATATACTCGCTTAAAAGCATATTCCAACGGCAAACTTAACCGACCGAGACCTGTCGTCGCATAATGCACTGGATCTGGGTCGATGCAGTTTCTTAGGAATAATCAGGGTATGTGCAGTTGTTAGAATTAATCAGTAGAACAAAAAAAAGATAGAACCTGATCGACAGGCACATTATGCTGCGACAGATCCGAACTTCTTTTGCAGTTTTACTCAACTTAATGGTGAGTTTACATGGTACAAAATGACTTTTCTGTTCATAAACACGCGAAGACTGCAAGAGATAAACTATTTCATTAAGACTAGTAGACATAGAAGACTCCATTTTTGTCAATTGTACGAGCATTTATAATAACTGGCAGAGTAAGAAATCATAACCACTTAACTGGGAAATACAAGTTTATCCGACTTTTTCCCTCATATACTAGCATAAGTATACAATATCTTGTGATGTTTTAGTCTCAGTGTTCTTTCTGTAAATGGCTCGTTTAATCTTTGCAAACATTTTTTTTTAAAGTAGCCTGAGGGTTTCCAGATGGCAGAGTGGTCTAAGGTAAATCACTGCCATCTCATTTCTTTCAGCAATGGTTCTAATCTCGGGCTCAGCCTATGTGGGTATGTGAGAAAAATGTGCTAGTAACTTCCCGTGATCCCATGGTTCATCATACACCAGTTATATTGGTCGCCATGTATAGCTTGTAATGTGCTGGGGGAAAAAAAGAATAAAGCTCAAAACAACTAGTTGCAATGCTTCATTGACTTGTAAACCTTTATGTTCGGGTCATTTCCTGGACACGAATTTTTTGTTTGGTCATGATATTTTATATGAATATCATCTCCCAGTTCCTTGCAAATCAAATATTAGATGGAGTAGACAACAAGGAAGGGTCTATTGCAGATTAACAAGCGACCTGAAAAGATAACTTCACAATAAAATGAAGGCTAAGGTCAATATGTCGAGCTCACAATGAAAGTATTGACGTAAAATGCGCGACCATAACCCCAACAAATTGCGCAGGCATGCTGTGGAATGAATAGCCGCAACATTAATTATCTTGGCTTCGTAAAATAATTCATCCAATGTACAAACTCCATCAGAAAGTTTTGGAAAAAAAAGACAAATAAAAAAAACGTTAACATCAGTCAAAACCTTGATGTTTATTTTCTATGACTGAGTTTGACCCAACGTACTATGATGGTGTCCAACTATAATATTAAATTCCAAGTAAGTACATGACCGATCTTGGGGTTTAGAAATTATAAGCAATTTGATGTTTACCCCAAGGTATATTGGACAAATCATAATGAATAGAGTTAGCTTCATGATGTCTCATCCACAGTATGAAAATAAAAGTAAATGAAAACACTAAAACCTTAATCCAAATTTCGTTTACTGTGACCTGGACCCCACTGTCAAATGTACAAGTTACAAAATGAATAATCTTCGCTTTATTATGTACAAAATCTTTACGCAAATTTTCTAGATCATAAGGCCAGTGGGGAGAGCAACTGTTGCACACTAAATTGTGTTAGCTTCATAATGACTTACGTTAAGTTTGATGATACCCTATCTATCAATGGGTTTACGATGTATGCAAATGAAAATTGTAACCAAAACCGTAACAAACTGAAAACAGAACACAGACCTTTTATGACATATCAGACAAAAATAACCTGAATAAAATCATATAGAACATTTTCTCCCACTGTACATAATTTGATGGATTGTGGACGGAGTAATTAATGAAATTATTCTCGGCTTGCAATCCAATATTTTCTATTGTTATTTTAGGAATAGAAAGCCTTGACAGTCAATACCAGTTAGTTTATTATTAAAACTAAATAAATATTTGGGTTTAAATCATGTTGATTGATCAATTTATTTTCAATATGGGACAACCTAAACTGTATAAAGTGAATGGTGTTTCTATTCCTGAGCACATATATGGTCTCAATAAAATTTGGACAGGTTATTGTTGAATATAGGTTTGTACGATTTGTTATTCCTGGACAAATCCATGATAAAATGTGTTTGATTATTAATAGTCCCCCCCCCCCCCCTCAATCTACTTACATGACTGGCACTCAAAATGCAGACTTAAGTGATAAAGTTTTGTGCAACTGTATATTATGAATGAAAATACAATACTTTAAATCTGTAACACACCATCACATATATTCACCTGAGAAAATGCTAGCAAATGTGCACACTAGTTAGTACGGTGTACGATACATTTTAGATACCACAGGGACCAGTTTTTGGTATACAGGAATATTTCTCATGTAGGTGCATTTTCACTGGGGTTCCAGTAAGCTTGGAAAAATTCAATCAAAACTGAATTCTGAATAGGCAGACGTTACTTACTGACACATTCTTTCCCCGATTACACCTTCACCATGTATTGTTTGTATTAAGTGAAGACACGGTATATATAGTACATTTATGAAATAAATATCACCCTAGGTCACGTTGAATTTGTAAAAAAATGAATGTACATGACTTGCAGTGATGTACCACTACACAAATTTTATATTCACACATTATGCACCCTCTGAAATGTAACTATAGTGTGTGAATACAGGCCACTATGACTAAATTTGAGGACAAAATCATGCAATACATCACTGTGACCTACTTTTAGTTTTTTGCATATTGTTGTATAATATTCAACTTCACTCTTCCATCACAGCAAAGCCAATTCCTGGGAGATCAATCGATCCAGGAGTCATGAAATAAGTTACAGGTACCAATTTGGGGCAAGAATAAAACGTTTCTAGTTATACATTATAATCAGGTATTACACATGTTACATTGATAGTGTTATATAAAGCAAATTCGAAACAGATTAGTTAAATATAATGAAACCAGGAAGTTATAAGATAACAACAAAATGCATTAGCTAAAGATTTATTAACATCCAAATATAAAAACAGAATTTAACACCCAATATTTCATTTATTTATATGTTTTACAAGTTTAATATAAAAACAATTCCCAGAACCACCAGGCCAACATATGGTTACTTTAAAATCAGTCCATACAACTCTTAAATAAACACATATCATGTGCACAATCATTGTTTTGATGATGTACAAACTGACTGAAACATCAATAAATAATATACATTCACTAGATAATCTGTTAAGAAAGGAAATCGGTCTTTGAAGAAGAAAAAAAATACGTATACCTAACTTGACACAATCAACCACCAAATGTTGTGTGCCTGCACATGCTATTTTCTATAAAAGCAGTGCATGCCAAACAACTCAACAAAACAGCCTTTTATAATGCCACCTGCCCTAGATACCTACTTGGAAAATTAATTTGCTTCATACTGTCACTTTTTTAAATCTACCTGTGCAGTTTACCTTCATATCAGCAGTGCAATGTAACCTTTTATAATGTATCACCTCAACAGCCATCTCCCATATTCAGTCATTTTCCTGTCTTTTAATTTATTTTATGCATTTCGTGGTTCATCTCTCTATAATAGCAACCTAAAAAAGGAGCCAAAATTGATTCAACCCTTAAATGGCACATTAAGAATGGTCACAATATATACATCATAATGTAGGATTTCTTACTGCCAAAATTCAACTGTTATCTCTAAATATCACATGCTGCCTAGCTGATCAAGGAAAAGTAGGAGTCAACTCACTTCTGTTTAACATACGCCAAGTATTGGTACAGCAACTCTCTCAGTGTGTGACATACAAATTTAGTGAACCTCTACAGTAGGCAGGCCATTGCTTGGATTTAGTAAAAGTTGTAGAGAGACAAGCATCCAACTAACAAAAATTAAACTCTGACTGGTGCTCCATGTTTGGCATCCTAAATCTGTAGATTTTCAATGTGTTATATAACCATTTTTTTATACTTTGAATGACCTCTGCTTGAATCAATGCATTGTTTTGACTCTTTCTAGATGTTTTAAAGATTAAAGTTAAACAGCAGATTTGTATTCATTTTTGAGGAACAACTAAGAAATAGATCTGATACGCTTATGTTATTAATATATCATATATACCTGCTTAAAAGTAAGTCTAAATGTAAGCAATAAAGCTCATGCTTTGTCATAGCAAAATGTGTCTGCAGATCTGGGTTTAGGTTGTTTGTTCTACTGACAACTCAAAACAAACTGCACAGACCCAGATCTGCTGGTACATTATGTGGTGGTAGATCTGGGTCTTTGAAGTTAGGCTCATGTTATAAGTGAGTATAATTGGTACAACAGGCCTAAGAAATTGGTCCTGGGCATTTGTGAATTTGCAATTTTCAGGCTGTGAATGAACTATTTCCTACAAACATATACCATTTTTTGATATTTTACTTGCTGTATGACCATATAACATCACAGAAGTACAAGCATAATGTCTGAAATGGTTATGAACTCAAAACACTCAAGATATACTTAGCAGTTGAATAACAGCAGCACAAAATGGTGCATGTGAAATATGAAATGAATAAGTTTTTTCTGCATTATCTTTTACTCCTGTAAGAGAGAGCTTATATGGCTTAGTGATTAAGGAATTTGATTTGCGACCAGAGTTTCATGTTTGATTCCCACCACTGGATAGTCCTGGATCAGCTACAATGGTGTGCTCTTTACATGCCTTGACATATAACCCTCAACAGTGTTGCTGTATGGTCAAACACCAAAACCACACAAAAACAAACTAAAGTAATGTAAGACTTTCCATATCTTTATGCAAGAATGAAATTTCAATCTGTCTGTCATTCATGTAATATAAATAAAGTGTATTTTGTTTTATATTAACATAATATCCACATGAATTTTTACTAGGGAATTTTACTTCATTTGATGTTTCATATACTTTATAACTCACATCTATCCAGATTTTACTACATGGCTGACAAAGTCATTGCATGCCTTGTACAGACTCTAAGCCTGTCATACTTTATTTCAATGTTTGTGAATTTCTACTGATTTGCTAAAAAAAATATTTTTGTGGGTAGCCACTTCATCTGTCTTTAGTAATATAACCATTAGCTTAAACTGCTGAATTAACCAAGAAAGTCACTGAAAAATTATCAGCCTAAGAGAGACTTGTCGTAAAGCTATAGAAACAGTTACATTAAATGTTATGCAAAATCACTGAAAAATTATTGAAAAGCTATTTGCAAATGGTTACTATAAACGTTGATGTTAAATCCATGACAGCAAATGCTTCCTATAGGAATGACAGAAACCACTAAACTTACGTTGAGAACTTTGAAAAGCTTGCACGAGTTGCAAGAAATCGTCACAAAGTGATACAATGGTGATATGATTTAAATTCCGAGAAAACTGAGATAAGATATCAGGAAATATCAAACCAAATGAGGAAATACTTAGAATGCTGCATTCCACCAAGTAGTAAAAGTAAAAATGAGAACAGTGAAAATTTAGAGGATAATACAACAAACAAACAATCTACATAAGAGTTCAATCATACTGTACAAAACAAATGACTTGCATATGTACAAAATAACATGAGAAAATATTCAAAATCCAAGCATCAATACTTTTTTGTGCTTGCAAACATACATTACAAATGAACTGTTTAGTTTATGGTTTACTAGTTATCAAGTTCTATCTCATCCTGGACTACAGTTGGCAAAGAAACTATACAATCTTCTTGAATAACTGTTGGCAAGGAAGTGCTGACAATGGTCATCCCATCTGTTATAATTTCTTCATTCTTATGATCCTCATCTACGTCTGCAGCATCAGGATTAAGGGAGACAAGTATCTCGTTGGAAACAGAGTCCTCTACACCATCTTCTCCTTGAAGTAGCACTGTAACCTGTTCATTGCGGTTTCTGCTGTTCTTTGACTTGCGTTCTGAAATACCTCTTATGGAGGTATTGAGGATTTCTCCTGTAACAGCATTGCGTATAAGCATGTTACCTGTACATAATTCTCCAGTTTGAATTTCTACTGTATGTGCATCTGTAATTTTATTGCCAATGGCTTCCTCAACTTTCATATCATCAGTTGCCTGAATGCTTTCCTCAACCTCTACCTCAATAAAATCTCCTCCTCCAAGATCTTGTACTGTATTGAGCGTGTCTTGCTGTCCAGATTCTACATTACCCCGACCTTGTTCTTCAACTCGACGAGCTTCTAAAAGCTCATGATTTTCCACAGCAAACTGTACAAAGGCAGCAAGGGTGTCTGAGCCATCTATTACCTCCTCTTGAATTTCGGTCTTGATGTTGTCTGTCTGGCATTCCATGTCACTTTTAATAGTGAAGGTTCCTGATGGTCCCACTACCAGCTCTTCGCCCACTTCCATATCTGTCTGCATTCCCGAATCAACCTTAACTACAGAGGAAAAGACAATTTGTCTCATTTCTTCTGTAGTAAGATTCTTCCTCTTCTTGGGTCGCACCTTCTTTTCATCACCATCTTTGATGTGCATGACAGCATGCAGTTCCATGTTACTCTGTCTAAGGAAGCCCTTCCCACAAGTTTCACATTTGTAAGGTTTGTCCATTGTATGAATGCTCTCATGCTTTTTCAAAACTTTCTTTTCCCTAAAGGCACGACCACAAATCTGGCATTCAAATGGGCGAGAATCTGTATGTATTCGATTGTGTGCCTGAAGATGGCCATACTGTGTGAATGCCTTTCCACAAGTAGTACATTTAAAGGGTCGTTCACCAGTGTGTGTTCGCTCATGGCGTCTGAGATGAATGTTTGAACTAAAACGTTTTTCACAGTGGTCACACTGGTATGGTCTTTCTCCAGTGTGTATACGTTTGTGTTTTGGGATCTGGTTGCGGTATTTAAATCTGCGCCCACAAACGTCACACTCATATGGTTTTTCCCCAGTATGTGTCCTCATGTGTGACAACATGTCATCTTTGCGACGGAATGATTTATCACAGAGCTGGCAAGGAAAAGGTTTGGCCCCAGTATGGATTGAACTATGTGCAACAAGAGCAGCTTTCAAAGTAAACCCAGTTCCACATACCTCACACTTGTAAGGTTTGTCACCAAAGTGGGACTGGTAGTGGCCATTGAAGCTGGGAGTTTGCTTAAATGTCTTCCCGCAGAGATTACACTTGTGTACTTTATCACCTGGCTTGACTGAAAAAGAAAGACACAATCTAAGTTCATCCTGTGTAAAGAATTGACTTGGTAATTAAAAACTTACATGCAGTTATAGGGAAACTTGTGCTGAAAAAGAACAATCCAAAATGATTGAGTGTGTGGTTTATGTTTTTTACAATATTAGTAGCAAATTAGTTCACTAAAATTTCTTTCTGATACTCCAGTCAAAAGTTGAACTGACTCTCAATACACATTTCTAAAACACAATGGCAAAACTGTGATGCACAGAATACAAATCTACAATGTAATCTCATCTAATATAATATAGAAAAAGATATGTGTTGTTGAGGCATTAGAACAATATATAGCAATATATAGCACAATTATACATTAGCATAATAATAATAATAATAATAATAATAATAATAATAATAATAATAATAATAATAATCTCGATAATGATAACGAGGACTTTGTATAGCGCCTAATCTAAAGAAGCTCTAAGCGCTTTACATCTATAATATGGTTACCAAAAAAAACCATGAAATTAGAAAACACAAAAGTAGCACAGGGAACAAATTTTGTGTTTGATTCTGGATCAAATGAATAACCAGTGTAGGGTACAGAGCAGTGAGGAGGTGTGCTCTGATTGTGTTACTCTAAAGATGATCTGAGCAGCTGTGTTTTGAACTTTCTGGAGTATATATTGAGACAAACAAGACAGAATTGAGTTACAATAGTTTGAAAGAACTAATGAACACACAAGTGTTTTAGTGGCATCAACTTAAAGTTATTTGCGAATAGAGCTGATGCATCTCAGTTCAATTTATGCAGCCTTGTATATGTACATGAGATGCTTGTGCAATGTGAGAGTAAAACTAGGTTTTGTACTGACTGTTGAATTCAATGTTGATGTTGCTGATATATATTTTTTGAGGTAAAAAATTTGAATAAAGAATGTGAATGAGAAAGTCTTTGTGTTGTGATCAGAATGGCCTCAGTTTTATCATCATTCATCTGCAGCTTGTTACATGTCATCCATGACAAATGCACCTACCTACTCCTCAGATGGTAGCATCAACTTCAGTTAGCTGGCTAGACTTGTATATTTGAGTGTCATCAGCATACAATTGGTGAGACACTGGGTGATGATCTATGATACTGGAGAGTGGCTGAGTGTACAGAATGAAGACAATGGGTCCAAGAACAGACCCTTGTGGAAGACCACAGCATAGATGAACTGGGCTGGAGTGTATTCCATTTGCAGATACAATGTGTCCTGCTGACACGAGACTGTACCTTGTCCACATTTTAGAAACCTTGCATATGTGGACTTTCTTTATAGGAAACAATATAAACTAGTGGGAGATCATCATGGGGCAGTAGTAGGAAAAATGGCAACAGCAACAGGTAGTTTGTTTTATTACATCATGACAATTATTTTAACATCAGTAATACAAAACCTGCTGCTATTGCATAGCTGAACTTTTCATTATGGTGGGATGATGATGAATGAACAACTGGCCTGAAGAATACTGCTTGATAGTATCCATATGAATGAAATGTCACTGTTCAAACAGTACTCTCATATTGGTGGAAGCTGAACAATCAGCTGAACCCTTAAGGAAAAGACTTTTACCACTCTTTCTTCTCCCTTTAGATGCTGACAAAGAAAAGCACAAAGATCTAATTGGGCATAACAGTTTAACTTGACCACCTGCTGGGCAAACATAATTGAGGATAGGGATCTCAAATGTGAGTGGAGAAACTGATGGAATCTGCCATTTGCCAAAAACCGAGTTGACTCGTTCACTGTGAAGACACTAATGGGAGCAAGAAAATATATTCAAGGGTAAGGTCTTGCTAGGATTTTAAAGCTAAGAGTCCAGGACTCCCATCTTGGTAAAAATGGGAGTCCCACCAGCAAAACTTGCAGTCCTCTCCTTTAAAATGTTGAACTTTGTAGATTAGAAGAACTGTTGGTTGCCATTCAGTTTAATTTCCACATTCTTTATAACACTGACACATATGGGGCTCCAGTGGCCTAGTGGTTAGAGCATTTGCTGCGGAAGTGGGAGGTCGTGGGTTCGACCCTTGACAGAGTCATACCAAAGACTTGCAAAAATGACTAAGAGCTGCCTCGCTTGGCACTCAGCATTAAGAGTTTAGTGTTAGGACTGGTCAGCCTGGTGTCAGGATAATGTGAACGGGTGGGACATCATGCTACATGTCTGCAGCATGATGCCCCAGTGCTAGTCATCACTATAAACTAACTCACTGCAGACATCGTAGCGATATGACTGAAAAATTGTTAAAGCTATGTTAAAACTGCCATCTCACCTGTCTGCGTGTGTTTGAGTCTTGGATTCGACCAATGTTGGTATGTAAAAAAGCTTGCCAGTAGCTTCTCATAGGTTGGTGGTTTTTTCCAGGGGTTTCCTGGGTTCTTCATTTCAGATCACTGTCATCTCAGCTGTCTGCGTGTGTTTGAGTCTCAGATTCAACCAATGTGGGTATGTGAGAAAGCTTGCCAGTAGCTTCTCATAGGTTGGTGGTTCTTTCCAGGGGGTTTCCTGGGTTCTTCCTCCACTAATAATACTGGCTGCCATGTACAACATATTGTGTGCTGAAAATTGGCATTAAACCCTACAACACCACTGACATATACGACAGTGTCAGCATTTGGGTGAAAAACCCGATATCAATGTACCTTATGATCAGAAGGTGTTGCAATAAAACGATTTTCAAGATGGCTTCCATTTCTGGACTTCAAATACTGAAATAGGGACAGATTTTATTTTGGACCAACTACACATCATAACAAGTCTTTTGGTGAAATAACCATGTTGACATGACCATCCAATCACTAGAACAATAACAAGACTTTCAAGATGGCTGCATATTGGATTTCAGATTGGCATCATTTTTATTCAGTAAGAATTGGACTTCATAAAAGACTTTTTTTTTTTATTGAAAATCCCATGTTGATCATCAATTCAGGAGGAGTGGCAATAACAAGATTTTCAAAATGGCCACTGTGGCAGCCATACTGTATGTGCAAGCAGAATCATTTTTACCTCAGGTCAACACGACAAATGTATGTCAAGTTTTGTAGCAATTCTCCAATTAGTTTAGGAGGAGAAGCAATAACAAACCAGAGCTAAAGAATGGGACAGACAGATGACAAACAATCCCATAAGCTCTTCTGCTCTACAACTACCAGAGCTAAAATGAAAATGGAGCTAAAATGCAAATGGTATGTGACCTACTTTGCCAAAATAAAAATAGCACAAGTGCCATTAAAAGAAAAATAAAATATGAAGATATTTTATGAAACAATAAACAGAATCAGAAAGAGTTAACAAAATTCTGTAAGCATAGGAATATATGCTGAAAAGCCACTAAGGTGGAAAATGAATTCAGAGCAAAAATAGTTCTGCTAACATACCTGTTGTGTTAATAACCTTAATGCAAGGTTATAACAAATGAAACTCTCAAAAATTGTAAACAACTTTCAAAAGAGCTAAAATTGAACAGAAATGTTTTAATCAGGGGTAATTTCACTTAATAAAAACGATGCACATAAAGAGAGAAAACTCAAATCAGGATGTAAAAAACAATTTCTCAGCAACGTAAAGTTTAAGCTGGCCTAAATATGAGTGACCATAAAAATAAGGTACAGTGCACATGCAAAATCTCTGCTAGGTTTGCACTACTACTAGTGCCTTGTACTGAAAAGGACAAAATAAGTCGGCATAAGACCAGATTTTACAGGTACAACTGCCAATGAATCAATCTGGTCAATGCATGGTACATCACTTGCACAGAGTGGAGAAAATTATATTGTAAATAATCCTTTGTAGTAAGAAAATAAAAAAATGAGCGAGTTTCTGACCTTTACAAGAGCTTTGTTTGTAATAGAATGCCAAGCCAATGCCACAACGCTATAGTTGGTTCCACACAACATCACAAATTTTATTTAATCTGTAATTCAGTAAATTATCTGGTCAGCAAGTAAATAATTCTTTTCACATGAAGTATTTATAATAAAATACGATATTTTGATTATACAGCTCAAGTATAACCGTAACAACTCCATTTCTAGCAAGTCAAATCATTCAGGTTGATGACCATACAGAAAAAAAAACTTTGACCAAGATTTTCAAATGACCTTAACATTGCCCAAATATCACATGGATGCATGGATATGAAATGGAGGCACTCGCAGTCAATAGTGTAAATATGACAGCTATTCCTCACCGAGTTTAAGACAATGGTTCCCAACCTTTTCTTGCTGCAACCCTAAATAGTCCATCAACACGACCTTTTGACCCTCAGGCTTAATATATGGTTTCTTTTAATGACCATTCCTGACTCAAATTAGGACCCCTATGCAACCCTGTTTTGGGTTGTGACCTTACGTTGGGAAATGCTGGTTTAAAACTTATGACCGTACAGAAAAAGTAACCAAAACCCCTAACCAATGCTGACCTCTGCTGCTACCACTGGACTGTTGAACACTAAAAAGCAGGCAACAGAAACGAACTGGTCCAAAGTTAAAGGCAACATAAGAGTACATTCTAGTGTGCCTATAAAGGTTTCTTGCATTAGGAGATTTATGATAATTAATGGTCTATATGTGGCTGGAACAGTCTTTAGTAAATACTGATTGTGTTAAGGAAGTAGATTGCATCTTAGGACAAGTACTTAATGAGGCAAAGGTGCTGCTGCCATTATAAATGCTGTCAGTACATGTAAAATGCTGACCTGGACTAGTGGTTTTCAGCTTCTTTACTATAGTGGGCCATGCTTGCAGCTCTCAATGTGTTAAGTGGGCAGCACTCAAACTATTTACTGACAATCAATATACTGTTATACTTTTTATTTCTACACTGTTAAATGTCTACCAAACACACTTTAAATGTTAATTTTTTTTAAAAAACAAGAGGTTATGTGGGTTGCAAAAGTGTGATGATTTGGCAGCATGCAGCTGTGGGTTGAGCATCACTGACCTAGACAAATGAGATGTATTTTTTTCAAAGCAGCTGCTAAAAAGGTGTAAAAGTCAAAGATTTAGTAAACTGGTGTACAGAAGCTAACTTGTCCAATTTTAATAATATTTAAGACATATTTCTGTTTTAATAATATTCATGATTTTAAGAATGGATTTTTAAACATTGGTTGTTTTAAACACATTTCATTTTATAATAAAAAAAGAATATATGTGCATAAGGTTCCACATATTGTCACTGAGTTTAGAAAATAATTTACAAATAACATCTGCATGAAGAGAAACCACCTTTCACTATGATTACTATAACTGAAAAAATGAGGGGTATAACAGTTTTTTTTTTCTTTCCATCATTCAATATTTTAAAACGATGGTTTACAAGGTATATCAGTTCCTCAACCCTTTACTTTATGGGCCAAGTAATGAATCAAATTTTGGTTATATTTGTATCATTGTTGTGAAATAAGAGCCAAAGTTAAGTTTCAATAACAAATAATTAACAACTTTGATATGCAAAATCCTCCTTCCGCAAATTTCCAACCCAAAACAAATTAAAATATCTTACCACTTCCTCGGGGTGTGACTCGGCGAGATGCCTCTGATGGAATTATGGTAATGGTCTGCGACTTGTTTCTTCCCATTTTACTGTTCTTTGGTAAAGTTATCTCTTGAACAATAATTTGGGGAAGATTGGAATTCTGCAATTCGCCTGCATTTTGTACGATAATTTGTGGTACACCCTGTGATCCAGCACTGTTGGTGTATACTGTGATGATCTGGGGAATACTCTGGGCCTCAGCTGCTGTCACCTCTTCCACTGATGTAATCTGTCAACAACCCAGAGAGTTCAAGATTGTAATGATTTGGGTTTTTATTCCCTGGTTTTAAACAAACGTGGATTTGAAAAATTCTAAAGGTTTTTTTTTTGTTAACATACAAGAAAACAACTAGAAATACCAGTCATAATCAAAAAATGTTTAACTTTCTTCTGAGAAATGTGTTAAACATTTCTGATCAAAGATGTATGCAGGCTGTGCACAAGTATGTCTCTTTAACTGACAAGTGTTATCAGTATGATCCAGTACTATAAATTTAAACATGCACAAAACAACTGTAACTTGTCTTGATTCTGGAGTATACACTGATCAAATGCACAATAAAAAACTGACTGCTTATAACTGGAGAAATATACTGACAACTTTGAACTAAATGCTTAAAAACAATATGGTTTTGCCTACTGTAAACACAGTTAACCTATTGATTCATTTTCATCAATTTATTTGTGCAAAATATGCAAATATACTGAAGAGGTGACTGGAAATTACGTCACTTGACTAATGAATGTACATATAGTTCCCTGATAAATATTTATGCTAAGGCCATCTTAAAATATTTTCTCTTTTGTGTCTCCAATCTCAAAGTGATGGAAGGTAGTTAGAAACCTATTTCTTTCACTTATACATGATTTTAACAATTTTAAACATTTACTCTTGGCAATCATGATGGTTCACTGGAATCATGGAAAAACAACTCAAGCGCAACAATTTATGACTGGTTTTCAAGAGAGCAAGTATATTTTTTTTAAAATTGGAAAAACTTTCACTTTACTGGATGAGGTATCCCATTATTATTAAAGCAAACATGACAAAACAAAAGGACATTAAAAACGGGTGAAAATTATATGGATAATATAACAGATTCTGCACGATTTTTAAAAGAAGTATTATTTCTCTTACAATCCTCATAACATGATGAGAAATATCAAAGCATAACATTTGAAATATACACATTAGTAAATACAGTTAAATGTTATTCTGGTAAGTAAGAAAGCTGGCCACAGAAAACAGGTGGATTCTAATGGGAGGTTAAGTAGTCGCTATCAAGTTCAGATTGCTTAGAAAAAGTTGATGTTTAATACAGGGTTTTGTGCAATACATGTGACCCTTAAGACACAATTACTGTCGTGTACTTGAATCAGTTGACATACTTGGGCAGATTAACAAGTATCTATACAAAGATTTAGGAGCAAAATCTAGTCATTATAGCTGTATAATTATTACTTTTCATGGAAGATTATTTAATGTACTTTAAAATATTGCAAGAACTTGTTCATCTTGTAGCCAGTGAAGCTGTGTGACCATTCATAGCTGCCATTTCACATACTCAAATTTACCAGTTCTTTATCTACATCTACATCACTAAGTAATCTGAATTTGATAAATTATAAAATTCAGTGTTACCTACATTAATACTCTGCCTTTACCTAGGTTACTGAAGCTTTCATAGTACTGATTCTAATTGTGCAAGCTCCAGAAAGAACTGAATGAAATCTATGGCCTCCAGAACCCAACCCAGTTACTTTAAACTGCAGATTACAACTAAAGTTTACACAGCAATCACAAGATCCAATTTAATTGTCATTCACATCAATGAATGTAGCATGTTATAGGGGATTTTCCTTGAAGGTGGCACTATGAAAACCAGCTCAAAATGTTTACAGCAGGCATCTAAACTTACTTCCATGAGGATGGTGTTGAGTAAAAAGGCATTTCCAAGAAAATGGTGTAGAAGCATCTAAAGGCACTCACAAGAGGTGAAGGGTCAATAAAATATGATAACTGTTTAAGGAAATTTACCTCCCCATCTTGAACTTCTTGCAAGTCTTGAATTTGCTGCACCTGAATTTCCTCCCCATCAGCAGTAAGTCCTGTTGCTGTCATAAGCTTCTCACCTGCAGTGAAAGAATTCTTTCATCGTAACTTTTAAAAGCCCGATGAAATGTGCTGCACTCATTTGTCCCTTATCCCACTGTCTATAAACATGTCACTAAACAAATCACTATGATATTCATTGTTACAGTTGGAGAGTAGTTGTTGTTGTTTTAGGGTTTAATGCCATTTTTCAGCATATTATAGGCTATACATGGCGGCCAGTATTATTGGTGGAGGAAGAACCTGGGTAAAACACCGGAAAGAACTACCGACCAACGAGAAGCTACTGGCAAGCTTTCTCACATAACTACATTAGCCGAATCTTAGTCTCGAACCCATGCAGACAGAGGTGAGATAGCAGTGATCTGTAACGGAAAGCGCTTTAGACCACTCTGGGCCCCTTTGGAGAGTAGTAGTTTACATGCTAAATGTACTAAGTTTGACCTGCCTTAGACAAATATACTGCTGAAGTTACCCAGGGGATGAGGATATTCATATGGATATGAATTATCGAGGTTATTTAATGTTGTCACATATTTGTGTTGCATTTTTTTTTAAACTTTACTCATGTGGTTCCAATAGCTGATAACTTTGGAAAATGTATTTAATTTTGGTGGACTTTTTTATAATGAAGGGTTCGTTATTTTTATTGAAGATTGTAGCCTGCTTGCTTTGATGAAAGGTGTGTAATGTTATTAAAGTCACTGTGAAAAACCAACTTTGGATGACCTAATAAATTCCTGTTTGCTAATGTGACTGCACCAATAAAGCTCAGCTGTGAAAATCAAATAACTACTCAGAGGAACAAAGTATTGTTTGGAATTGGCAGCTTGTCAACATAAACGAGTAGAAAATGCATCTGTTAACACAGACATTTATCTTGACACCGACATAAGCATAAGAACATTGGTATTAACAAAAGACCATAGGCACAGGACACTGCGTTTTTGTTGACAAGTGATGATGTTACAAATGGATTGGACTGTAGTCCTTCTAGAAGCAGGTACAATAATCACTGTGTCCAATATAAACAAGATCCCACAGGAATACATATATATATATTGTGATAATAACACTTAGTGGTGAAACTGGCAGACCAACTTTGGTTGACCTACAGTTGGACAAAATATATGAGGTTCCACAAGGTTTTATGTATTTTGCAATGACAGTATTTACCTTCATCTCCCACCAGATCCCAGCTGTTTATTTGAAAGAATGCTGCCATGGCCGTCTCCTGCTGTGGGTTAACATGAACCGTGATGACTCTAGAGCTGGCATCTCCATCATTGTCTATTTCAAGCTCACCCACTTGAAAGAAAAGTAAGTAGGCAATTTAATGCAATTGGAAAATGTGGTATAATAGGCTTGCAAATAAAACTCGTGTGTGCGAGATTTTGGATTTTTAACGTAGCTGTAAATATTTTCAAGTCATATCGCAATGATGCCTGCAGTGGGGCTGATTATAGTGATGTCTAGCACTGGGGCATCATTTCCCACCCAGTCATATTATCCTGACACCAGATTGACTCTCACCAATAGGCCACTAAAGCGGTTGTTTCCATTAAGCTACAACATTCATTTCTATTGATATTAAAGAATGGCTATTCATACAGGCACTTTAAAGTGTAGATAATTTGGCACATCGTGCTTGTGCAACAATAACTGATTAAGATATATAACCTTGAATATAATTTTCACTCAACTGAGTACAACATGGTATAATATCAATTCATATGCACTCGACATAAGCAAAAGTGTAACAGGGTCAACCCAATTTTGCCTTATACTTTAAATCCTATTCACCTAGCTTTTCAAATTTTCATACTTTACTGATTGTTGCTATAAGTCTATTGAGTAAGTAAATAACTTTCTAGGATCTATATTCCCAAAGATTGTAAGCACATAAAATTATGTGATTTATGGTGCCAAGTCCATCTTCATGATCACCTTGAAATTTAATGACTTTATTTTTTAAACTAATGCAAAAATATCATGTATATGTCACGACCAATCAATAATGGCTTTTTAACCAATAGTCAAACAATCTATTGATAAAAAAAAAAAACATGTCGAAATGGACAATTATATTCACATTCTATTATGGAATATGTTTACTCTGCAATGGTAATCTCAATGCAAAACTTAAATGGGTGTGTGCAAAGTTGCTGGGTTGGAGTTTTACCTTCTTTAATGAGAGGCCAGTTATTGATTTGGAAAAATGCCTCCATGGCTGCCTCCTGCTCTGGTGTAACGCGAATAGTCATATAGTGTGTGCTTTCATCACCAGTGGAGTCCTCCATTTCCATCTTTGTCTCTATTACCTCCATATCAATTTGTTTATCTGGTAAACTGTACCTGAAAAGTATAAAAAGCCTCAAGAATTTTCAAATGCTTCTGTAGGATCTACAGTGGCTTTCACAGCTGAAAATGTATTTTTTAAAATTAAAAATGTTCCTCATCACAGTCTGTTTCAATGGTAAATAAAGCAATTTTTTTTTGCATTATCAATAATTAGCAGAAGCATAATGTGCAGCACAAACCAATTCTCATCAATTTCTGTTTTTTTTCTATGCTATGCCACATTGACTATGAAAATCAATAAAACTTTATGAAAAAAATTACCAGAAAAATCTTACAAAGCAGTCTTCTTATAAACAGATGTAGAAATAATATATTGTTTCATTGGAATGGGAAGTCATGTGCATGTTTTTAAAGCAGTATACCCACCAACCATCCAGGTTAATCAAGACTCAAAAAGGACATTTTATGGATCTAGGTCACCCGCCACTATAGTGGTCAAAAAGAGAAAGCTGAAATGGTATGGCTATGTCACTAGAGCCAACAGTCTATCCATAACAGTACTGCAGGGCAGTGTCCAGGATTGCAGAAAGAGAGGTAGACAGAGAAAAAAGTGCACTGCCAACATCACATAATGGACCAGGAAAGGTTTTGCAGAGACACACGCATTGGCACATGATTGAGACAAGTGGAAGGAACTGGTCAGATGTTCAACAGCACAGTGCCTTGATGACCACACTAAGTCAAGAGAGTGATGATGATGAAACACTTGAGAAGTCAAAGTCTTTTATGTTGTGACCAGTTGAATTTTAAATTTTTCTTCCAATTACATGTATTTGAATTCCAAGAGATTATTTTCCATGGAAAACACCTCTAAAATAATTATTGGACAATGACAGTTATTGAAATTTACAAAGAATTCAAACACTGAAATATTATTCTCTATGATTGAACAAAGAACTGTTAACACATCACAACAATGCATGTCATCACATTCTATTTGAATTTCATTGGGATTCAAACTCAGGTTTCATTTAGACTAATTTTAATTCGAGAATTATTTGGTATTTGATTTGTAAATCTGTAAGTTCTTTTTCTTATTTTTACCTTTTTTTATAGAAAAAATAAATTATTTGTTAAATTTTCCAAGGCTTGTTGTCTTCACTCTTTTCTAGTTGTGTTTTGTAAGTGACTAAACATAACAACGCTTCCAAGGAAGCAATGGTTGAATGACTTAGCGCTGGCAAATATCAACACCACATACCCACCAGTCCTACTAGCAACCTCTTAATGCTGTGTGCCAAGTGAGGCAACTGCTAGTATCATTTTTCAAGTCTTTGATATGAATTGGCTGGGCTAACTTGCTGTCTTTCAAATCAATGGATGCAGACTTTGCTTCTCTCAGAAGTTCAATGAAGGGTTTGTAGGTGATGCAAGTAACGTTAGCTTTTATCTTTGCACTCACTATGCAGTAAATGGTACTGTTACGCAAACTTTGGTAAAGATCTTGTCAAATTTATTTGTCAGCATTCAAAATGATCATTCTACATGGCACTGCTGTGAGGAATGTCAAATTTGGGTTTTCCAAAAGATAAATTAAAGTTGCCATGTTGGTATTGCATTTGCACTATGTGCAAAAAATACAATGTGCCCCCACCCCCATTGAACTTCCTAAAATCTATCAACCAGAAGAACTGAACTTTGGGCTTTGTTCACACCACATATGCATATCTTTGTATGAAACACAGCAGTGTTTTGACAGTGCCTTATATATAATCACATTTCCACACTATTTTTAACTATTAAAATAATCATGTAATAAACACCCCCCCCCCCACACACACACAAACACAACAGCCATTATAGTTTTCACAGCAAGCATGATTGTTTACTGTTCATACAGATACGTATCATATTCATAGTGTCAAGAAAGGTCTTTTTTTTTAAATACAAGATTTAATGGAAAGCGTTTTTAAAAATTCAACTGTGTTGGTGGGTCTTTTGGAGTAGATAGACAGGAATGGCTTGTCTGGATACTTTATACTACAATTTGACCTTTCTAAGAAAAAATCTCTAATACAGGCATCCTCTGTATGCACCAATTTGCTGGAGGGCAAATTCAAGGGCTTGCTAGTGTTGCTTCAACCACCAGTTGAGTGGGAAAATGTGTTGACCAATAGCTGTGCTGATATTTACAGTCAGAAAATTCAGTGTCTAAAAGACCCCCAGATGTACATGTTGTCATAGTCAGTCCGAAAAGCTTGATGGCAAGTTTAAAGACTTTACTAGCTGCAGAGTGGTGAGAAGATGTGCTGATATTTACAATGATTGATTTCATAGGCAGAATGACCCATTGATGTACTTGTATATAAGAGTACATCAAATGAACAACTTTAGCTTTTATTATTGTGTTCGTTTCCAAGTGTAGCCAAATAAGTAGTACAAGACATGTTGAGAGTTAGACAAAATGCTGTTTGCAAATTTGGTTAAGAATTTTGAGGTTAAACGGCAAATTGACAAAGATTGTAACAATATTCAACACAGTGCTAGAACCGAGATTTCACATGGACCATAATGTGTGATGTCAAACTTTGTGCTTGGAATAAGACCTTTCCTTGGCCTGACATATTCACTCTCACTCTAATGGACCAACAATGGCTACATGTTAGTGCTGGCAGGAAGTTAGAAAATTAAACTTTTTGGCAACCACTGGTTCTACTCATCTGGAAAGTTAGCTATTTCTGGTATGCCAAGTTTGCTTCTGGTAGGGGACTGCAACTTTTGCTGGTGGACTCTTGTTTTTACCAAAATAGGAGTATTGAACCCTTAGTTTTAAAATCCTAGCAAGATCTCTGCACTGATCTAATGCTTTTAGCCATTTATCAATCAAAGATACAAGTGGAGTTTCACAGGAGTGATTCTGTTGAAAGAAAAAACTTATTATCATGAATAAAATCACAAGTGTTCAAACAATTAAGAAAGAATCATGTACATGTTTTTCTAATAATCTGGAGCGACAAGGTGGGATAGATCATAGAGATAGGTTTGTAGTTATTTACATCATCTTTTACTCCTGCTTTTGGCAGTTTTCCATATTTGTATAAATTTATTAGACCTAATATGTTCAGTGCAAATGAAAGCTATAGTCTCCAGAATCACAAGTGCAGCTATAGTAGCCTTGATCCAATCATATCAAGTCCTGTAGCTTTACAATCATCCATTTTTTAAAAATATATTTTCACACAATTTCTGGACTTATTTCAAGAATCTGTTTGGGGCTTTTTTTAGCACAAAAATGTCTTTATGAGTTATAGATGATCAGACGAAGTTTTGGGTTCTTTAAGTTTTTCAGCAATTTGAATTAAAAATTAAAACATTTTAGATGTCAGTTGGATTATGGATATAAATGTAATCATGATTAAGGGATGAAATGTCAGTTTTACTCTTACATTACCCTGCACCAAACTGTAAACACTTTCAAGCTTGCTTTTGGATTATTTTGGTTCTTATCCATCACTTTTTTGTAGTATGCTTGTTTGGCTTGATGTATAATTTTTATTAACTTCATTCCACCAAAACTATATTCAGCTTATTTCCTACTGATTCTAGTTGGCCTCTTTTCTTTATTGCTTGTAAAATTTGCAGGGAGATCCAGCCAGGCTGGTGGTCTTTCTTTATCATGGGTATTTTTAAAGGGCATGTTTGCTCACAATACTGATGAACAGATCTGTACAAATATCTAAAATATCATCAATATCTTCAAAGATTTGGACTGTATTCCATGGAATCTGTATCAAATCTTCCAGGAATTTAACAGTATTGTGAGCATGATGTTCATTGCAGATGAAGGTACAGCATTGATGAAATGTGACCTAAAAATCACCGTTTGTATTGATAGTCATATGACTATTCAAATCTTGCAACCTACATGTACATGACATCAGCGGTCCAATGCAGGTGATGTTATCAATAAACCCCTTTCCAATGTTGTTGCCAAAAAATTTGGAAAATATTAAAATAAAAGCAATGCAATATCTGCATAAAATAATGACCAGAAATGTGTCACATCAGCTTGGAAAAAGTCAGATTCAACAGTGTGAGAACATTTCTGAATAAAAAAAATAATCTTCCTTTTGATTTCATGCAGGTATGACTCGATGAAAGGTCAGTATTGCTAGGACCATTAGTACAGTAGTGAATTCCAACTTTGGCTCTGACCCCACACCCCAACATGTAAAAGTAATCTAAAGTGGGTTGGGAAAAGTTTGAGGAATTATATAACAATTGATCTCCATTCTGTAACATAAAACGTCAATATATGCTTATCATGAACTATACAATAATGTGGATGATGACAAAGTGCCATAGTTGTAACTGTAAGAATGTGCGTAAATACATGCACTTCCTATCCCCCCCCCCCCCGGCTCCCCATCACCACTTTGCGAAAGGAGGAGAGTTAATTTTATTTTGCTACCCATTCATGGCGAAGTGATTGTTAAGTGTATTTTCATGACATCTTTGAAGCATATTCCTACAGAACTAATTCAAGGTACCAAAATGCAAAAAGGATGACCTTGAGTTAACCTTATATACAATAACAATAGAATAGACACAATTTTATCTTTGAATCGAAGTTATAACAAAACATTTCATATCAAGAGAACACGATCGTATCAATTTTTTGTCTATAAACATAAACTATTTGGAATTCTTCTAAAGATGAAGGTTTCAACGAAGACATCCAAAACGACCGAAATAAAGCGGAACACCTCGCACATGTCGAGCAGACGAAAGCATTTCATCCTCTTCTTTAAATCCAGCCGCCTAATTTTGCATTATTCAGTGTTTAACTTACTTGGGTCTTACTTAAAAGTATCAGTCTTGAGTGCTGTGAACTATTTATGCGTAGGTTCCACTGTCAAATGTGTGTGAACCCGCATTTACAATATGGCTCCGAATGCTTCCTTGTATGATGCTGTCACAAGGGATTGCGCATGCGGCATTCTTCTACAATTCTCGCTAGACAACGTGTCTGCTACGAGAAGCGCCGAACATCGACGTACTATTTAAATACTTAGCGGGATGACGTTTTAGATAAGACGAATATGAGCATTTGTAACTAAGGAAAGACGAAAAGAAGGAAAAGGAGAAAGATATTTATTTTACAGTGACACATAATGAAAAAAAAGGTATGGTTGACGATATTGAGAACTTCCTGTGACCACGTCAAAGATCTTGTTCTTGAGTAGGACGACGCATTCAGGCTTTGATAAACAATGAAATGGGTGTCTTCCAATGCGTATAATATGGAAAGTAAAAACATATGCAACTCGTCTAAAATTTGATGTGACGCAATGACGTATTTCTGTTGTATCTAGGAAGTAAGTGAAAATTGTGCAAATACACTCACCCCACCTCACTCCATTGTTTAAAAGCCAAAGGGGTAAAAATCAGTAATGTTTTTGCTGCACCCGCCCCCTCCACAAAAAATAAACAAAGAAAACAAAATACCCCACCCCACCCCAAAAAAATTCCCCAAACAATCAACATAGAGCTGAATCAAGTCAAATGGTGGTTTCCAAAATTATGAAGATCCCTGACCTTCCTTGACAGGACACCAAATCGAAAGCTCGTGTCTGTACACATAAATGTATGCAACAATAAAACGAATCAAATTTCAAGTGGCTGTATGTTGTATTTTTTGGGGGGTGGGGGGGCTATACTGACAATTGACACTACGAAGTTTACTTTTCTGGCCCTTTAAAAAATATGTAACCATTTATCAGTCGTATATGTTTTAGATTATAAAAGTATGTTTTTTTATTTTTTTTATTTAACGGCATTCCAAAACATGGCCTAGATCATGACAAGGAAATAGCAAATTGGTTTACCAAAGATACAACGAGGCAGCCGACTAGGGCTGGGCTGGGTGGGTAGCAAATTTGGAAGATTTGGTTTAAGAGTCCAACGCTTCGTATCTATTCTACTCTAGACTTAACATATCATCGACGAACTGTTAAAAAAAAAACTGAAAGTTGTAATCAACTAATTTGCTGCTCTTGCTACACACAAACACATGTATGTTTGTGCATCTGTGTGTGTGTCGATTATTTTTTACTCTGGTCTATTCCAAAAGGTTAATTAGCGCGTAGCATATGCTCCAATAGAAAAGCCATTTTCGCTAACCAAGGTTCCGATCTGTTGACCTCCTATTCATGTAGATGATACAGGGTTACATATCGTAATCTTGGCTAACGAAGATGCAGAAAAGCATGTGATACTGCAATGAACAAGTTTTTAGGTTTTATAAAAGTTGTACTATCTTTTGATGCCACAGGAGGCGCTAGGGCCCAGCGCCATTACATACGAGATCAGAATAACGTGCATTCTGAAAAAGCGCGTTGGTTCAGTAGCATTGATAATAGTCTGGGCATAAGAGTACTAACATCATATACGAGTCTGATTTATCTAAATCTCAAAAGTATCTTTATATTTATTAATATTTATTATAATTTATTTTTTATTTATTGTTATCCTTGAATTAATGAAAAATATTTACGAAATAACGAAAATAATTTTGTTGTTTCTAAAACCGCCTTTAGAATAACTTAAATCTCCTTTAGAAATAACGACGAAACGTTTAGAAATAACAAAACAAGCGTCGGACACTTTTGGAAACAAAGATTTTGGAAATAAAGAAATTGTTTTTCGAGTTAATGAAAATCTTCGTCATTTTAAAAAGTATGCTTTCGTTATAACTAAAATCGATAGTTTCGTTATTTCAAAAAGAGGAACAAAATACATTTTGGAACATTCGTGTTCTGTTTCAAACCTTGTTGGCGCGACCTTTGTGCAGTAGCGGCAGAAGATGAGGGGGGGGGTATGAGGGATGATTTTCATTATTTATTTATTTTTGTCAGATTAGGAAACACTCCTTTTAAATTGGGTTTAACTAACGGGGAACAATAGACGGAGGATCAGAGAGTGCGGATGTTAGTGTCATGCCGAAAGGTCGCGATTATTGTGAGTACGCGCGTGTTTTTAGGAGCAGTACCATTGTTTCCTTGTTGTTGAAGTATTAGTAGCTGATTTTGTTGTTGTTTTGTTTGTTTTTTCTCTTAGATTTTTTTGGACTGTTTTTCTTTCGCTTGGGAGATGAGGATTCGGGCTGCTGTAAATTCACTGCAATTCCAATCTTTGCCTTTATTGATTTTGGTATTTGGGGATTTCCCTTACTTACCTTATTTACGAACGAATGATCACTCGTCTTGGAAGTCCACCCAGTTTTATAGTTTTTTTTGTTTCTTAGTTTAGATATCTAGTCTTGGCTCCGGGCTCGGCCAGCTGTTGCAAAAATACTCCATGTTTTCAAAAAAGGAAAAAGCACATTGCGTTTGATCATAATAGTAACTGACTTGCTTCTAAGAAAGAACATTGCCACACTTTTTTTTAAAGACTGGCTTCTCATAATTGTGAACGCTTTTTTGTGGCGACTGATGACATACAGGAACAAATTTGGCAGAAAGAAGGGATTGAAAAGAAGTTATACTGAATAATGTGAATAATGTCAAAGATGAAGGACTTGAACGGTATTTGTCTGAAACATGAAATCGAGGAATGTGACGTGTAAATATTTTGTATCAAATTCATCTTTCTAGGGCTTAGACTCTGCTCAGAATTTCAGAATTGTGTTGGATCTCTTCCCCTATTTATGGAGGTGTTTGGGTACCCGTTTCTTATTGACCATCTGATATAATTGTTCTAAGGGCAGACTCACGACTTGGCGATCAAACAGACTTATAATCTTTTTGGGGTCGTTCGTTTGCGGCCAAAGTCTTTATCTTTACCGGATTTTAAGGTTTCTTTTGACACACCAAATATCACGATTTTACAATAGTGGCAATTCAGTTGTCGGTCATTTTACTTTGTATTTTGAATGATATTTTCCTTTCTTATTTCGGTACCGATAACTAAATATTTAGTCCGACAATGACAAACTCAGAAAAGTCTCGCTGGGATGTTCGTCGATCCACCCTCCTCAATATTCGAAGTCGATCGATGTACATGTAACTATCGGTGTCAAAGTAAATTATGCCTTCCATGGATCGGTCGAATTACTTGAACTGGTCACTATCTTCAGTGTTGTGATACCAAGAGACATAGACACCTCGTATGTAAATTTTAAAAGCCAGTTGGCGTCTCCTGCAGGAAAAAAAACAAAACAATTCTCTCGAGCTATCGTCCAGTTGGTATTGTTCTGTGATAAGTAAAATACCAAAGTTCGTAAAACTTATTACAATTGATGTCCGCGATCAAGAACAATTCTACACTTATCTATTCCCGTCCAGGCGCGTTCCTGCTCATCGTGCTGAAAAGATTCGTGTTGATTATACATTTTAGCACACGAATGTATTCAGTCAAAATTTCAGGGTGACTGGTAGGAAATGGAGCATATTTTCACACCGAAGGTTACAACGAGTACATCGATGTGTTTGATCTCTTCCCCTTGAGATTCATTTGCTTTATACAACATGTGTGTATCATTGGTCCAACCTCGAAACAAAGTGTCCAGATGATTCAAAGGTTTGATGTCTACTATATGCGTCAATATCTGTTTTAAACAGTTTTCTTGGTCGTGTTCAAACATTTTCACCACTTGGTATCCTTGCATTTCCGAACTCAGATGTTTGGTGCATTATTTCGGTCAGGATAAGACATCCAGGCCATAAACATCCACGAAATTTGTACGTGATGTGCTGGATTTCCAGATTGCAACCATGAATGGATAAATAACCAATCTTCCTTTCTCCATAATTTCTGGCATGTAGTATCCACTTGTCTTGAGTCGGAAACACCTTTTGTGAACAATGCAGGGCCTTCGCCGAATATTGACTAATCACAGATTGAAGCCTACTTTTGTTACACCAACCATCCTGAATCTTTGACAATGATTGGTAGCCTCCTGCATCGAAAAGATACCTCCATGCTAGAGAATATTCTCAGCGTCATGGAATGTCTACATCAGAAGGACAGTATTGTAGCATTTCTTCTTCAAAATCATAGGGTTCGACGAGTGGTCTAGGTACCAGGTGTAAAATGATCATCGCTTTTCCGCGGTCATACCGTTAAGATCGTACTTGATTGCTTCAGGCATATGCGACGTATTGATTTTATTGGGCATTACAAAAGTGAGGAAAATATCTCTGCTATTTTCGTCGTTCCAAATGATTAGGGCAGTTTATTCAAGGACAGATACAAATAACTCGTAAAATCTTGTAACTGTACTTTGACTTGTAGATATTAGATTTCTTGTTTTGAAAAATGTTTCAAAATAAACTTTTCATCGTATCGCGAGAACGTGTGAGCAGTTATTGTAACGTATTGATGGCAGTTGTTGGGACGATTCATCTGATCTCTGCTTGTCGTGAATGGGGCCCATTATCCACAGAGCGAAATCGGAATCAAAGATTCCACGAAACATCTTTTCACGTCCATTCGTAGAGCGCTACATTTCTGACCCAGATAAAATGAAAGTTCCTGGATTTATTTGTGGCAAGATAGACAAACGACCCAGAAGTTACGAACGTGAATCCTAATGTCTTGAAAACATTCAGAGTGAACAAATTGACAAAATCTACGCAATAGTCTCGTCTCTGTAGGTTCTGTTGATTCAGTAATTCGTCTGGATCATTTACATATCTCAGAATCTAATATCGATGATCAAAACTTAAGACTTTACAAGAACACAAAACAATCGTTTCTGACCTAGTCAAATATGAACGGTTTTGAATTGTTACGAACATATTCACATTTTAGAGACGCTTCATGTAACTCCATTTTTCTTGTATTCGAATGGCTTTCATGCGATGTCGGTCGTAACGCTCTTGAATTCACAAAGATTCGTTAACAGGCACATTTTAATTTTCCTTCAGAAATACAACTGCTCGACACTTAAGAGCCAATGCATCTCTGTCCACAATGTATATTGTTCCCCATTGCTGAATCCTTGATCACGTCTGTCACAATAGTAACTGTATCCGAAAAATAATTTTATACTGGTAATCGCATATATACCGGTAATGCAATTTAAATGATTTAGTGATGATAGACGTGGATAGATTTATTGTCATGAAAATGAGGTCTATGAAACAGATCTCGACGAATAACTTGATCAATCTCATTGAAAATTTGTACAAGAGAACGCAAAGCGCTATCAGAATTGGAAACGATGTGACGGAATGGTTTCGGCAATTGATTGGAGTGCGACAAGGCTGCTTTTTATCTCCAGATCTATTTAACATCTACCTGGAACATATTATGAAAGAGGCACTCGATGGCCTAGAAGACGTTGGGACATCCATAAGTGGCAGAACAATTAACAACCTACGTTTTGCCGACGACATTGGTCTTCTGGCCGAACTGCTCGGACAAGCTCAACTCCTTCTGGACAAAGTCGATGAGATCAGCGCAAGGTATGGACAAGAAATTAGTGAGACCAAGACAGAATGGATGCTAGTGAGTACCAAAGACGCGGGAATAGTAAAAGGAGAATTGAGAAGGGACTATTGCTTAGAGGAAATAAACTACAGCATGTGGACAGTTTTAAATACCTTGGGACTACCTTGACTGAAAATTGCAGAAGCGCGAAGGACCTCGAAATACGTACAGCCACAGCCTTGAAAGTGATGAGCGAGTTGGACAACATCTGGAAAAACAAGTATGTCAAGAGTAAGACGAAAATGAGGCTATACCGAGCTCTTATAGTCCCAATTGCCCTGTACGGGGGCGAAGCTTGGACACTAAGAAGCGCTGAGGAGAGGAAACTACTTGTGTTCGAGATGACGGCGCTTAGAAAGATTCTAGGAGTTCACATTTTGGACAGGATGAGAAATGAAGACATCAGAAAGGCTCTTAATCAGAGATAATCGTGCAAAAAGTGCACGAGAGACAACACCAATGGCTAGGACACGTGATAAGGATGGATAAGAACAGGATAGCGAATATTGTACTGCACGGTAGAGTAGAAGGAACGGCGAAAGTAGGGCGTCCGAGAACGACATGGATGAAATCTGCACTGGCTAGATACGACGTGGGGAAGAGAGTTAAAATGAGGACTGCACAGGAGAGAGAAGACTGGCGTTTGTTGTCAACACATGCAAGAGCCCACGTCGATGATGTGCAATAGAAATTGTGCAGAGATATGGCGGAGAAGAAGAAGCAGAACTTGAGGGTAAACTTTCAACTTGTTGCTAGAGGCTAGCACTTGTTGAATTTCCTGCATTTCAGAAGGTCCACACACGACTTCTTTTGAAACGCCTCCCTGTACCAAAAGGGTCTCTTCGTGTTTTGTTTTTATTTTTATTTTTAAATTATGAATTTTCTTATGATTTTCTATAACCCACTCAATGTCGTTTACATTCTGATGAATTGGTTTTGTCTGCATTCTGAGTTCTAAAATTCTAAAATGGATATAAAAGATAGCGTTTATTGTGAAGCGGTTATTATTATATATATGTTGCTGGATCGGTTGTTGTAATGGGTCTAACGCCATTTTCAGCACATGATGGACTGACTATACATGGCGGCCATTATATTTGATAGAGGAAGAACCAGAGAAGAACCACCGACCCATGGGGAGCTAGTGGCAAGTTTTCTGACTTACCGACGTTGAGTCTGAGACTGGAACTAACGCTGATAGAACTGAGTTGCCAATGATTTGTAAAGTTCATAGACCTCTTGGCAGCTAGATGGACCATTGATCAAATAGGCGGATGAAGATGACGATAGATTTAATCGATTTTGAACTTTACGATTGCATTAAACACCGATGTTGTAGAAAGTGAAATGAACAAAACTGTTCATTAAGTAGTAGAATTAATCGCGTTAGCACTGAAATGCAAACAGAGTCGTTCAGAACTGAAAATGACATCCGGAGCAATGAAATGGGCGGTAGAATGGAATGATTAAAAATGAATTCAATTAAAACGAAAATTTGTTTGAAAGAAACATATTCTTATATACCAATCTACTGTTTTCGGACTGTGCCAAGTAATGAGTATCCTGACGCTATCTCCATAAAAGTGTTAATGAAGTAGACGCTGTTTCATTTGTTTTGGTGTCACCTGGTCTTCGTATTTTACTTTTCAGATACAAGGGAGGCGGTTGTTGGATGACATATTGGTTGATTAATTGACTGGGATTTTACGGCGTACCAGCACTGTAATGCTATGTAACACAATCCAAAATTATAAGCTCAACCAGAAAGGCTATATGATAAATGATTTATCTTTCAAACTGAAATTACACCTCCAATAAATAGCCAAAAAATGTAGATTTGATTATTATCTGTAACGTTTTGCTGAATATGAAAACACTATATATATATATATATATATATATATATATATATATATATATATATATATATATACACACACACACACACACGACACTACACTGCTTTATCTCATTCAAACTTTTTAAAAAATTAGGTTTGTATAAACTTATCTGATCATTTTTATGTCATCGATAATCAGAACTTGAAAGAGCAGTTTATTTCTTTATCATGGAAGATTAAAACTGAAAACGAGAGAAATTTGTTTCTTACTAATTTGAAATTAAAACGTGAAGGAGAGCATTTTAATTTATTTTTTGTCATTGGAGATTAAAACAGAATCTGATATAGCCTTTACAATTGATGCAATCGATCTGACTTGTACAATTGTGCTATAAATCAGAGCAAGGCTATTTTTCAAGCTATCTGAGAACCGGTTATATTATCAAGAAAACTTTAATTCCCCTCCCCCATCCTCGGCCCGTCGCTCCCCGCTCCCTTTCCAGCAAGAAAATTAAATGCTCAATCCCTGATTGATCTGAAGAGCAAAATTTGGGATATGATATTGTCAAAAATCAGAGTGAAATAAAAATTATTATCAAGAGGCTTGACTACATGAGTGAATAATTATTGAGAGAACAATGTTGGGTAATTAAGTACTTGAATAACTTGGATGATGATTATTATTGCAAGCTCTAAGTCTTAATCATCCCATAATGATATTGATGGACGTTTTGATCCTGTGCAGTAAGACCGGTGAAAGTGGTCTGGACAAATTGTACAACTCTGCAATAGAGAAGAACTCTTTGACGAAAGAAGGTCTGCCAAATATAGTTAAATTCTGGGCTTGCTATTGAGGCAACAGTTTGCAGAGACCACTCTTTATTTCCTCGATGAGCAACATATGCACACATATATCAGCATTATTGAGTTGAGACGTATTCAAACAAATTAGATGACAGTGACCTAAAATTAGCCAAGATGCATTAAGGAATCTCTTGCAAACGGACGGAATTGCTTGCTCGGACGGCTACAAAAATGTATATTTATTTCATTTACGATGGCGAATTAAAAATTCGTCAGCTAAAACAAATTCTAGTTTAAACATGTATAAATGTATTTAAAAGAACCTTGTAGGATGCTGATATGCGACTAATTGTAGCGTATATTTGGGTTATATTGTGTACTTGACAATCGTGTCGAGGGTTAATGAAGTTAATGCATGCCTTACTTTTGTCATTTTATAAGTAGTAAACACGTTTTCCAGAACAATCTATCAGTGGCGGATTACCAAATAGGCAGAGTAGGTACTGGCCTATGGGTCTCGCGCCTTTTTTAGGAGCACCGCGAAAACTGATCGAAATAATACTGATATAAGATAATTTGCGAGGGGGAGGGCAATATTTCGACTGCCTAAGTGCGCCACAGGGTTTAATCCAGCACTCCAGTCTATTACATCATTTGTTAAGTAAATATCTGTGCATACAGATGTTTCGGAAGGAACTGTTCAATCCTGCTTCATACCAGTCTTTGTAAACATATGAACATAGTTCATAGCTGTATATTCAGATATAATTAGAGAGGAATTAGTTTTTGTAATTATTCTTTGGAATTACTAACTGTTCGTTGCTTTTTTTGGACTAAAACACTACTTTATGATTATTGAGAATTCATTCAGGAAGAGACAGTATGAAAACAGACGGGTTGATTGAGATTGCCAGACATTAATTTTTTGAAGTGAAAGCATCTTTAACAAATCAAGAGATGAAGAATATGTTGATTCATTATTTGGTGGGAAGGAAAAGTATGGACGATAGTGCTTTGCGCTTAATTAATAAGGCTGTCTCTGATTTTGGAATTACAGTTAAAATGTCCAGATGAAATTTGAATTAAAAAATCTTAAGCTTCAGAAAGAAATTATGGAAATGCAAGTTCAGAAAGACTAAGGAAGATAGAAGTACGAGAAATACCAAGGCATTGGGAAAAAAAGAAAAAGGAATACAAATTCTTTAAGATGAAAAGGAAAGGCAAGTACAATGGGGGGGGGTGAGGCAAAGATATAAGGGAGTTAGAGAAATGTAACTGCATCGAGCAGAAAGGGGAATACATCATCGATTACAATTATTACAACTGGTAGACGGAGCACGCTTCCCCTTTACTCACAAGTTCAAGTTTTTTATGTTAACATACATATTAGGTTAATATCCCCTTTTTAAGAAAAACAACGAAATAAATATCTTATTGACTACGAGAAAATTGCTGGACATTTGAAATAGCAAAGCTTTTCAAGTCTACACGTCACTGCCGGTACAACGAAGTGCTGCTTAGGATGTGGTAAAGAAATGTACATTAAAGGATTATGAGCTGCTAACATGCATATCGAAAAAGGTTTATAAATGAAACTGGACAAATTCGTGTCCAATTTATAAAGGATAACAACCCCCCCCCCCCAAAAAAAAAAAAAAAAAAAAAAAAACAATATTCGACAAGTGGTGCGCAAGCCAGAAACGTTGTGAAAGATTACAATAACATCAGACAACTCATAATACCCGAAGATTTAAAGAACTGTATCGATAGTGATGTCAACTCTTATCTTGATGAGAAAATGGTGGTAGCTTTATAAAATAATGCTCATACGGCTGATTATTCATTTGACTCGCAGTTTCAATCGTAAGTAAATTTTTCTAACAAGTTTCTTTATATATTTTATTTTGTAAGCAAAATCACATTGGTCTTGACGAGTTCTTGAAAATCTAGATCTGGCACAGCTTGTAGAAACGCTTCCATCATCAATTATTGAAAATGCTACGATTTGCATTGAGATGCTATGCCTCTAGTTATTGTACGACCCGACCAAATTTATTTCCCTTCATTCTCATTCTGGTTTAAAAAATAATCTATGTTGTCAATGTTGTAAATACTTCTTGAACTCGAATTTTTTAAAATTGCATTTATAAACTTCGTTTTGTTGTTATCAGTCCTATATGAATAGAGTTTTTAACTAAAGCCCAAAACTGTCTGGTGTGCTATATAACTCATCAATGAGGATACCATCTCATATTTTGATTTGTGGCATAGTAAGCACATTGGGATTGTCACTTGCGTCATAAATCCTTATGTCATCCTTCGTGAACTTGTAAAAATTGTGTCTCGATGTGAACGCACAACAATTCTGTATCGGTAGTAAACAGTGTAATCTTGTCACTATTTATTTTTCATTATGATGTAGTACAAATTCGTGCATCACTCATTTGAATCGCATTTGCACTGTAATACCAACAGTTAGGTTTGATTAGTTTCTACTGTTGTGAGATTGACAAATACCAAGTGATCATCATTATTAATTGACCTCCTCCGAAATGATTTACAAGTTTGGCACTTGAAAACATTTTCATCTGCACACAGTTTAACATTTGGTCTCTAGAACTCAACTTCTAAGAGCCACTCTGAGTCACAAACATCCTGTTTTTCCTCTATCTACTTGTTCATACCTACTTGTTCATACAGTTTTACAGGCTGATTATCCAGTTTTGTAATTTGTTTGTGTCATGATACATACTATATAACCTTGAGCTTTCAGTGTCACCATCACATTTTATCATTTTATTATCAGCAACATAATATGTGTTATTTGCCTGGTCGTATCTAGTTGGAAGTATGCTAATACCGTCTCGTATTTCACAGTCAGTAAGCAGAAACGTGTCATGATTTGTCAAAACTTGTATTTCACTCAGTAAGCAGAAACGTGTCATGATCTGTAAACTCATATTTCACACTTATAAGCAGAAACATGTCATGATTTGTCAGAACTAGTATTTCACAGTCAGTATTTATATATTACTGTAAACAGAAACTAGTAGTTCACAATCAGTAAACAGAAACGTGTCATGATCTGTCAGAACTAGTAGTTCACATTCAGTAAGCAGAAACGTGTCATGATCTGTCATAACTAGTAGTTCACAATCAGTAAACAGAAACGTGTAATGATCTGTCAGGTCTCGTATTTCACATTCAGTAAGCAGAAACGTGTCATGATCTGTCATAACTCTTTTTCACACTCCGTAAGAACGTGGCGTGATCTGTCAAAACTAGGTAAAATATGTAGTCATTTATGCTGGCAATCCAATAAACTTCGACAATGTGACGTACCATTAGTGTCACCTTGCCGTATTAGTAGGTCACTGTGTGTGTTGAATTTGAAACCTGGTAATGGGAAAGCAAATCGTAACTTTCGATTTTGATGATCATGTGAATGGCATAACCTGGTAAATTATGGTTAAATATTTAGAATTCATTTGGTTATCTGAAATTACACCCATTATAAGCAGTGCTTCTGTAATCACGTGCTAAATAATAGTCTCTTAAGTTTTGCCTTATAATATTTTGCTCTCAACGTTAAGGCACGCACTTGTTGAATGAATGTATTGCTTATCATCATTTATGAATACCATGGATTTTGCATTTTTCAGTTCGGTGTAGACTAGTCTTAATATACTACCCAGCAAGTTATAAAACACACGTATGCAATCAGTACCTATTAATCTGTAACATTCCTGAATTTAATTAATGTACATACATAAACCTGACTGGAAGTGCTCGGCTGTTTTCATTCTCCACGCGCGTGTTAATGACGAGTTTCATACATTTAATCAGTACACTTTCAAAATCCCTCAGTCGATATAAGTGTCTTCAGTAGATCATGATATTTGTTATACATGTATATCTTACCACTGGTCTATTTCAGGCATGATATATGTCGAGTTGTCGACGCTGTAACACAGCCTTTTATGAACTGATAACTTTCTGGTGCATTACAAAATGTCCAACATTTTTTTTTACATATGTATTTCTTTTCATGAAGCTTGCTTAGTTGTAATGGCGCTAATAGGGACAAATATTTTTATGCCAACATAATGGTATTTTTCCATTTCATCAAACAGAATTAACATGTCAACCAGCTTATTTTTTGTGGGGGGTTCTTTTGTCGCTGTAACTGGTATAATGTATTTATCTTCAAATACATCATACACATTTAGGGTAAAATGGTATTTTTCCATTTCATCAAATAGAATTAACATGTCAACCATTTTTTTGTGGGGGGTGGGTGGTTCTTTTGTCGCTGTAACTGGTATAATGTACTTATCTTCAAATGCATCATACACATTTAGGGCAAAATCATAGTCTAGTTTTTAATGCGCTGTACTGTTTCATCAAACAGAATCAACATGTCAACCAGCTTATTTTTTTGTTCTTTTATCGCTCTAGCTGCTATAATGTATTTATCTTAAAATACATCATGCACATTTAGGGTGAAATCATAGTCTAGTTTTTAATGCGCTGTACTGTTTTGGGGTACATGCCAATCCAATTACAGTATCCGTCCATGACCTATCAAGATTTTATTATGAAACATTTCGTGCATAATTGCTGGCGCAAAATAATATGTACCATCCACATTTTGTCATAATTTTTCTCTCACCCTTTTGCTACATTCTGTACTTGAAATTTACATTTATCGATTGATAATCGTATACACGACGTTGAATATTTAATCCTGTCAAACATATACATATGCTTTTGCTTAATTTCCTTAGCAAATTTGGCGTGTAAAATATGCAAATAAGATAATATCAAATAGGTAATTATTTGATATTGAATTTATGAAATTCGTTGATGTCCAGGTGGACATTATTTTAACGAGTTTCATAAATATAATATTAAATAATAACCAATTTGAGAATCTGTTTATCAGATACATTTATTTTAATGGAAACTCATTAGAGAGAAAGAAGAAAGAATATTACATTGATGCGTTAAAAAATAGTCCCAGACTCAGATCTACAAACACTAATATTTAAAATTAGATTATTTTTTTTTTTTACAAATTCTAAATCAAAAGTCCTTTCGAATAAATGGAACATTTTACACAGCCCCCCCCTCCCCGAATGTCCAGTACGTGTGATGTCATATATAGTTTATTTGATACCGGTTAGACAATCCATGTCAAGATTAAAGTGTGTCAATTTTACTATTTAACATTTAATTGGTGGGATATTCATGTGAAAAGATTAATAGATTCATAAATTCCCAGATTTACTGTAAGTTATTTGTGATCGGATATTCGCATTATTTGATTTGGAACAGTATATTGGAGAAGACATAAAGACATTTGATTTAGAGTCGGAATTGAATTATGTAAGAAACACTACTCAGTGACTCGTTTGAGCTATTTTATCCCATAAAAATGCCGTGTTAGGATAAAGGTCTGTTAGTTGGGAGATTGTTTATGTCCACATTCTTCTATGACCAGAGGGAAGGTTATTTAATTCTATAAGTTAGCATTTGAACCACGCTTGTATATAGGTCGAATTCTATGTTACAATTATACTTTCCACCCTACACCCATTATAAACTGATGTTTAAGAGTATAGTCTTTATAGGGTGTAATAATAATAATAATAATAATAATAATAACAATAATAATAATAATAATAATAATAATAATAATAATAATAATAATAATAATAATGCTTTATTTATAGAGGGTGACTCATTAGTCAAGGACTATTCTCCCTTGAGGCCCTCTTAATGAAAGTATAACAAATGCACATTGTGTGAAGAAGCAATAATTAGTGCTTATATTAGCATGTTTCGTATTAAAATACTAAATTCCATTATCTGTTAGAAACACATGCATGCTCCTGCTATCTCTTCTTAAATACTCTAATATTTTCAGCCGATTTTACATGTAGTGGAAGCTTATTCCACAGAACTGTACCAGAGTATTGAAAACTCTTTTTAAATTGCTCTGTTCTTGGTTTTGGTACTAGAAGGTTTCCATATGAGATTGATCTCAACTGGTATTGTGTTGAAAAAGGCCTGAATAAGTCCTGAAGATACTCTGGTGCGGTTCCAAATAGTAGTAAGGAAAGTGTTAATTTATTTTTCTATATGCAGTAATAAAAGAAGTGTCTCAGTAGTCGGTGATATATGCTTAAAGGATCTAGCGCTAATTTGATTGACTCTGTTCATGATTTTATTTTGCTTGTTTTGCGTGGACGACAGTTCACCCTCAAAAGATCAGACTCTTAAATGTTGATAATGTTAAAATCCGTCATATATTACATTATATGATTTCATTCTCCTCTCTTCTTCTCAGTTATGTTTTTATTTGTTTTTCTTTAATTTTTTCATACACAAAGTTGGATTTTTTAAAACATTCTATGTATATATTCTTTTTTGAAATAATTGTATGCATTATTATTATTATTATTATTATTATTATTATTATTATTATTATTGTTGTTGTTGTTGCTTTTGCTACTGTTCTGCTTATTGCTTTTGATAATGTTAATCTATATGATGCTGGTGTTTTTCTTTAATAATTTTACGGCCTATAATCTGCAATTTTTCTTTGATTATCAGCTGATTTTTTTGGGTCAAAATTAAGACGGGAGTGTATTCTTTCATAATTTGTTTGCAAAGGTTGGAAGTCACACGCCAAAATAATTCATCACTCATTTTGATCTATAGACTTACGCAGATTTAAAATATTAATCTCAAGTATAATATAGTAAATACTTGTATAACTTGCATTTTGTTTGGAAATGATTTTTTAAAAAAAAAAACTTAAACATTAAAGTCTTAAATTTTACATTTTTATATGAAAGAAAACATTATGTGTATAATCTTCAATAAAGAGAAACTTAAACGATGCAAACTTTAAGATGACGGGGTATGTGACTCGCTTCAGGTATGGTAATTAGTTTTCCGCGCACCTGCCAATTCAACTACGACTTCGTCTTGTATCGTCCCGGAGACTTGCATTGTGTTTTGTCTTAGGCTAGACCATTATGTCGTGATAAGGACATTTTCAGAGTTCGAATTTTTTATTATATCGCACTATATATATTAGTTTATCTTTGTATATTTTGGATTTGTACATGTCACCTATAACGTGTCTGTATGGCGTATTTATATGTCGTAATATTATAATGAGAACCAGCAGTGGCAAGTCGCTGTCTTGGTTGCTACTGAAAACAATCTCGACGTCCAATATAGATCATCGAGACAAAATTCATCATGGTAGGGGACAGACTGACTCGATTTGTTTCTTTTTTTCTTCAGATTTTATCATAGTCATGTCAAGCGGCAATAGAACATGTATATTGTCCTTTCTGTTAAAGGGCAAGCATCTTTCAAAGAGACGTACTGACCTGCTTGTATCTTGGTACTCTCAAATTAATCCTACATTTAAGACTTCGATTCTGACCTTTATGTTGTGGGCGTCAAGCACTAAAACAAAAGTAGCATGTGCCATGGCTTATATTGTGGGACTACCCTCAAATGAGATTGTGAGGTATTTACTCATGCCCTAAGCCCAGAGAAGATTTGAGTATTATTTCATATGAGGTTACGTTTTTATTTGTCCACTGGGTGTTCATCGCATGTTTAGAAAATTATTTAACCCAGAACAAATATAAAAGAAAACAAAAAGAAAACGTGATAATTATAAAACTGCCCGCTTAAATAAAAAAAAGATATCTTTAACATGCATTATTGTCTAAATTGGATTATGCAGTTTCCGTCAGTAACAAAATTAAAAACGTCAGAGTGGTACTTTAATTTGCCACCTATTTAAAAATTGAAGACATTACTTGAGCATTGGTTAAATAATATTGTCAGACACATGTTGTATGTTTTACTAAAATTTACTGGTATACTTATTTTCTTGAGAATATATTTATGGTTGATCATGTGTGTATAAAATGCTGAAATTTTGATATCATAATTCCATCAATGAGGAACATGTACAAGTTTTACATTCAAAATATTTAAATATGCAGCAAACAAGGATAAACAAAATGGTAGTATTTAAATGTGGAAAAGATATGACACTGTTGTAATCATTTTATTGGAGGAAAGGGCAAATTGTTAGGAAACAAAGTTTGATAGTTTTAAAAACGCCAATGCAGTTTTATAACAGTATCATATCTTTTCTTTATTTAAATACTGCCATAGTGTTTGTCCTTTGATTTAGCTGATGATTATGACATACCTAAGTTTGGTGACTGATCAGGCACTGAATTATGTGGCATGTTGAACAGGATATGCTGCATGTGGCTGCTAATTATTTTAATAGAAATATCTTATCAGCTGCTATTGCATATCTTTTCCTTTTTCAATGTTGAAAATCCGAGTCCATTCAAAGTGATTACATCCTCCTACAGAGTTGAGAATTGTAAAAAAGACAGTCCACTCATGTACGTGATGCCCATGTGCAGAACAGTCATCTATTTCATGGACAAGTGACAAATCTTCTTTTGTTGCTAGTGCTTCATTGCAATGCAATCTTCTTTCACAAATAATAACTTGGTGTTACATGTATTTTCTCCATATTCTTGTTACATGCTGGTATCCTTCGCTTGGTTATTTAAAGGACCTTTTAGATTACCACATTGTATTCCACCCCTTAGAGTTTAGGATACACAAATATTCATTATACCAATTAGACTGGTTTCAGGTAAATTGTGTTATTGAAATAATGCAGCAGGGGCGTTTTCCTGGCATATAGGAATTGCATAGTCCTTGTTTTAGTTAGTTGTCTAAACACCAAATATTGTGCTTTTTCACCTTTGCATATTGATAATTGTTCTTGTGACATCATCACAGTGTTATTGTAACATGCGTTTGCAATCGGTCCTCAGTACAGGTTTAATAATTGAATGCTTTACTGTAGAATAAGGAAAGACAGGCAAGTTCCCACTGTGTACCTTCCCATTGTTTACATTGTGTACATGTGAGTTTATACACTTGATTTATATAGCACACACCATATAAACAACATGGAGTTCAAGTGCTACATAACTTGATTTCTTCCAGGAAATTTTTGTTTAACACATTAACCCCTGGAGTTTTTTTCTGTTTTCACATGAAATGCGAGTAGGAAACACATTTTGGGGACTATTTCTGAATACATCCTAAAACATTGACTTCCAAGCAATATTCCATTTGAGGCTGGTTGTGCTGAAGAAAATGTATTTCATTGGTTAGTTTGCTGGCACATGAGCAGAAGGTGAAAATTTGAACTTTTTTTTTTTTTTTTGGCCTAATGGACCCATAATTTTCGTATGAAGAATACTCTTTATTTATAATGTCCACCTTATCCTACTTTTTGCACAGGTTCACCTGTCTGTGTGTGCTTCAGACTGGTCTGTCATAGATCTGAGACCATAAAGTCTCAAATCTGGACAGAAATTCGGATTCCGACCATGGGCAAATTTTTTGTGGAAAAAAAAACGGGTCCAAAAAGACTTTTGCCTCTGTATTTTGTAGTGCAACTAAAATGCCCAGATTATTTGGTATCATTGTAGAGCTCAATCTATCTACCTTTCTATAATACTAGCCACTTTAGCGTATCTTGCATGACCTTGACGCTATAGACCTTGGAAGTAGGCTACTACCTTATGCCCCGTAAACTCATCGCTAGAGGTTAATGTGTTAAGAAAACAATGTTGAGATAGTCTGTGGCAAAGTGTGGCATTTGGGACACTTACCCACTTGTTTAAAATGTACACGAAATATCACGTGTTTTGTAAATTATGGTCAACTGAAATCTGGAATCTGGTTGACATACTTATACTAACAGGGGGTGGAGGAACATCCATCCCCTCATATTTATATTTTTCAGCTTTCTCTCTTGCAGAGTCCCAATGGGCTCACTGCAAGATGACTAGATTTTTAGTTGGGAAGAACACTCATAGTTCCCTGGAACTTATTGGACCAGTCTGTAAAAAACATGAAAAGCCAATTAGAGGACAGTCTCTCCAGGTCAGGCAAAATAGCCATAACATAATGATCTGTCAACTGCTTCATAATAGAGTCCCTTTTACACTATGTAGAAAGTTTCTGCTGGATTTGTTTGTGACTAGGCAGGACAATAGACTTCCCTTTTATGTCTCCTCAGTCCTGGACCAGAGGGCATGGCCAGTGGAGGTTGTCAGCTTCCAGTGGGATTATCTGTTTGCATATGCCTTCCCACCATCACAAATGCTGCCATAGTTCTACTAAACCAGAACATCCACTGCCCATATCATCTTCATAGCCCCACTGTGGTACCAGCTCTTGTGTTTTGTCATCTTCTAGACCTGCTGATAGATCAGCCTAGATCCTTATCACAGAGAAGAGTCTGCTGTCCCAACACAGAGACTCTTACTTACAGATTTATGTTCTCCACCTTCACACTTGGCTCATCTCAAACAACCTTTCTGTGAAAACAAGATTTTTGGGCTGAGTTGCCAGTTGTATCATTCAGGCCAGAAGTGGTTCAACATCCAAAGTTTATGATGCCAGGTGGAGAATCTTCTGGGATTGGTACAGTGTGCACCTTATATGCCATGTGTAAAACAGTCATCTTTTAATTGATGATAATTACCCCAGGACATTAGTGTGTGGTGTGTCTTCACATTAAACAGACAAGGTTTTTGACATGAATAAAGTAAATGTTCCTGCAATAGCAACAATTAAATTTTGCATAAGTAAAACTAGTTTTACCCCCACAGCCCATTATATTCCCACACAGTTAAAATTGTAATTGCTTTTGTTTTAATGGCTGACATTAAGTATACCATTATAGTGAGCAATATTATCCAGCAGTTAATTCTGTCTGCTTGGATACCATATGTACTTGCTTATAAGTCAAACAAATGTGCCATCAGATTTAAGTCTGTGAAGTTCGTTAGGAGTAATCAGTAGAACCAACAATAAACCCTGATCTGCAGTCGCATTTTGCTATGGCAGATCAGGATCTTTATTGTTTGCAGTTTGACTTGACATATAAGCAAGTATATTTGGTACATTTTCCTGTGTATTTGTATCCATCTGGAGATCTGTACCTATAGACAGCTTCATCTGGGATAAAAGAAAAAAATGTAAAAAGAAAGATGTACACTGCAGTTAATCTTAACAACTGATCCTACCCTTTCATTGATAATAAGAAATATAACATTTTTGTCATTAATTAAAGTAAGCTCAAATTTTATAATAAAAAATGCAAAAGACAGTAAATGTAATTACTGTTACTGGTAATGTAATGTAACTATTATCATTTTTGTTTGATACAGGTTGTTCTACTATTCTTAATAGAGAATGTTCTTTGACTAAATGAGTCCCCTTCTATAAATAAAGTATTATTATTTTTATCATTATTATTATCATTTTTATTATTATTATTGTTATTACATGTATTATTAATTAGTTGTACTGATCTTAATAAACATGAGATATTAGTGTTCAGCTGGTACATATGAGTAACTTATGTGAAAGATAACACTGGGACTTGCTGTTCTGTTAATTGACTCAGATTTTTAGTGCAGGTTTAAGAAGTTAGATGATATATCATTGGCTCTGTATTCCAAGGATACACATCTCTTGGTACAAAAATAATGAATAAGTTTTCAGCCTTATATTTTTTTTTTCAAGCTGGCTATATTTTTTTAATTTGATTTTCATCAAATGAAGATCTACTGTATAAAGAAAGATGATTTTTTAAAAACTAATTCCACTTTAAAGGCACTTTAAAGAACAACATTTTATGAAGCCTACCAGATTTTATTTTGAATAATAATGTCTACAGATTTAAACCATTTGCAACCTCTTTAGATAATCTGTGTTTCTTTGATCTATTTCAAAACTATATAATAACGAGGTGATTTTTATTTGGGTATTGATACATAATATCAAGCTAGCCTCAAGTGTCAGCTGCTACCATCTGGCAGCTCGACAGAAAAGATATGTGGATATGATAGTTTCATCTGTATGGTAATTGTTCCGTTTCAGCCACCAAAGAAGGGCTCAGGCAAGAAGCTGGGCAAGGCAGAGAAGGAGAAGTTGAAGCAAGAAGAAGAGGCGAGAAAGGCAGCAGAGGAAGGTAGATTGACTTTAATTCAGCGTTGTTAATTCAATCAGAACAAACTGCTATGGGGCCCTGAGTGGCCGAGTGGTATAAAGCGCTGTTTGTTACAGATCACTGCCATCTCACCTCTATCTGCGTGGTTCGAGTCTAATGCTTGCCAGAAGCTTATTGTGGGTTGGTGGTTCTTTCCGGGTTCTTCCTCCACCATTAATACTGGCCACCATGTATAGCCTATATTGTGCTGAAAAATAGTGTTAAACCATTTAAAAAAAAATGATACAGAATAACCTTTTGAGCAAATAGTGAACCATTCTTAGGGTCTTGCATCAAGTTGTTGGAGTCATTTAGTTATCACTCTTTCTACCCATTAATCTGTCCATCAGTTCATCTTTCTTTTTGAAATTTGTTCTCATAACCAGCATAACTCTGTAACCATTATTAAAAATTGGATACCATATGGTAGATGGATTGTCTCTTACATGTACATGTACCTTTTAAAGTTTTCAGCATTTCTGTTTCAGTTCTGACTTGAGTTATTGCCCTTTTCCCATCATATTACATTTTTACAATGACAGATTCTTGTAATCAGCATGGCATAGAAATCATCCAATATATTCTGATGCAGTTTGGTAGATACATTTTCTCATGACCTAGATGTGCCATTCATGGGTTTTGTCTTCATTTCTGATAGAGTTATGTCTCTTGATGATTTACTTCTTCACATGGGCTGGTACTTGTAAAAAGCATAGCTCTGCAACCCAATCACATAAATGGATGCTGTTTGGTAGGCAGATTGACTATTGCATGTAAATGTGGCAGTTATTGGCCTTTTTACGTTAATATTAAAACTTCACTGCACCAGATCCTTGTAACCAACAGATCTTAGGATCAGGGTTCTTCAGGATGCCAAAATCTCAATAAAAATAGATAGATTTAATTTTTGGATGCATGAAGATTTGCACAGCAGAGTCCTTTGTGTGCAGTGTTTTGTTTTTTCTTCTGGCAATTTTTAAAAATGATTTGATCTGTTTCAATAAAGTGAGTATCATTCTTGTAGTTTGTGATTGATTAGAGTATGGCTGATTGTAATGGGATGAGATAAAGTCATATAAGCTAGATTTTGTTAGATAAGTTGAATAAGACACCTGTTAATTGATTGATGGTGCCTTATCATTTATCATTAACACACATGTGTGCTTTGATATCTTGCTTTTCTAAGCTCATTCACCACACTTTATTTCATTGTATTTAGATTCTTCTGCAATATTGAGAACACTTTAATTAATTGTAGACCATGTTTAGCAATTGGGGGTTATAGCCCCTGATTTCCCATCTTCTGAACATTTCTTCCAGCAGCATTCCTTTGCTAATATTGCATTTCAGCAAAAGTTATCATGCACATCTGTATTAATGAGATTTTGAATAAGTTGGATTTTCATACCCTACATTTTTTATTTGGACTCCTGATTGCCTATCTTTTCCAAACCTTGGTTTTCCAGCATAAGTATAAAGTTATGTCAAGCAAATTATAGAGAGCTTTTCATTTTATGATGTGGTGCTCAACACTACTAATTGTAAGTAAATCAAAGATAATATACAAGTAGATAGTTTTTCAAAATGCAGCTGATAATACACATGTACTCACTTTTATGAGAAAGTGTTGAAACAAATTTTATAATGTTTTTTAAGCTTTGGCCAGCAAAGAATTTAAAATATGAAACAATACAATAGCTTAATTTTATATGAAAAGAGTACAAATGTAAAATTGTATTTATCAAATGATAAAATTTATTGATTTAAATTAATACACTCATAAATTAGTGTTCTGAAATGTTTTAGGTATTTGGGGTATTACATGTTTGCTTTATACAACATTATGATATGATATTAACAGAATCCATCATTCACATTGCTGAATTAGAAAAATTCCACCTGAGTTTCCGAATTTTTCACCAGCCTAGTGTCTGATGGAATATACTTATCTTGAGAGTAGAATTTTTCTATCCAACACAAATGTATAATAAGGATTTTGTTCTCATATTCCTAAATTAAATATTACTGTGGGAGTCATCATGGTGTACTGTGAATACAAATGTAACTCTGAAGCAGCAAAATACCCATTAACAATTTTCTTACTTTACAATAGATTGTAAAAAGTTAGGTTTACACTGGAACTATCAGGGTAAACATTACAAAATATTTAAACACATATTACTATTCAAATAAACAGTATTCAAGACCAAATAATAATACACAGCATCTGAATTGTGTACTGAAGATATATTTCTCCCTCATTATAATGAGGCTTGTTGCCAGTATTACACAATTATGGATATTACACAGTACTGTGCTACTATGGATCCCATGGTCAGAATCATTCCAATGTATAACAATATAGGTTGAACGATAACAACATCATGCTTTGTGTTATATTTTTATTTCAGTTTTTTAAAACACTATAATTTGACAGATTTTATTCATATCTTCCATACCGCAGTTCAATCTATAATGCTGTTTTCAATGTATCATGGTTCTGTACATATGTTGTTCCATTATAACATGGTTTAGTACATGACAATCAGCAGTTAAGGAACTGTTCTGGTGGCCTGATTAGAGCATCAGGCTCTGATGCAGAAGTTTGTAGGTTTGAACTCCGGCCAAGCCATACCAAAGACTTACAAAAATGGTATTAACAGCTGTCTTGCTTGGCGCTCGGCACTAAGAGGTTAGTGTTAGTACTAGTCAGCATGATGCCCTAGTGCTAGACATCACTATAAACTGCTTCACGGCAGACATTGTAGCGATATGACTGAAAAATTGTTTAATTACATCAAAAATCTTAATCACATTTACACACCTGCAGTTAAGGAGCCCAACTGTCAGATAATAAAGTGGAAGAGCTGTAGCATGTGCAATGATACAGAAGTGAACAGGTAAAAAGAAGTTCTTTTGTGATGTTACATTAAATGAAACTATTAAAAGTAACGTCATAGTCTTCAAGTCTGGAGAAGATGAATTTAATTTGAAACAGTTATAATTATGGCACATTTTGTCGTAATCTGTATCGGTCACTAGGCTGGTCAGTGCAATGCATTGTCTTTGTAGACAATACAGAGCTCAAAAAGTTATGATAGCCCAATTAATGCCCAGGGACACTCTTAAGATAACCCAATTAATGCCCAGGGCTACTCTAAAGAGCACAATAGCAGATCAGGCCTCTCTGAGTGCCTTTTGAACCTGTCAAAAAATGCGTTTTTCAATTGACTGAAAGAAACCTGGAGTCTTTAGATGAAGGACACTGGTAAATTATGAATACTTGGCTCTGTGCTAATGCCAATAAACACATTATCAATTTAATGTTTTTTTCTTCAAAATTACTTTTCATATTTAAAGTACAGAAATTTTAACATTATGTGAAAATAATAGTAAAAAAATAAGGTCAGTTTTGGCATATAGAGATAGAGTCAGGGTATGTGAAATTGAAGTCAAGGATTATGACTTTTTAAATTTGGAATTTTTTTTTTTTGAGCATTGCAATAACTGCTGCATGTTGCAGAATGTAAATCGATCTCAATTTAATGTTTATATTAGATTATTGTGCACAAATGTTTATCTGTTGATGGAAATCATGCAGTTTTTATGCACTTTGGTCATGATGAAAAATCAGTTTTTCCCTTCACCCTAATTTGTGCTTCAGAGACTCCCAAATTTTCATATTGACCCCTTGTAGTAACACCAAGGTATGGTATGCTTTTTACTCAATCTGACCCCTACTTTTGACACCAAGGGAATTTTTGGCTCTGAATCTTGGGGGAAAAAACTGAAGTTTTAAGAAATATCCTGTGTAAGCATTCTACAATGGAAAACATGAACATTCATTGGAAAACATGAACATACAATTTTGAAATGTGTTACGGCTATTGGATTTAATTTATTTTTTATTGTTAAGTCCAAATTTGTCATTTGGGGTTTGATATTCATTAGTTTGTTTTTTTCTGGAAAATTCAGGCTGACCCACACTCTAGTTGTAAACAAGTTTTGACCTTGGCTTGTTGATCTAATTCCTGACCTTGCTTTGGACATTGTCAACAAGCTTCTAAAACTATTGGTTAATTTCAAGGACAACTTTTTATTTTTAGTAATTCGTGGCTTATTTTCTTCTGGATCATTTTATTATTACGTGACTAGGTGAAGGTAGACTCTTCCTCTGACTTTCTATCAATTTCTAGAAAATCACGTGATCACTTGTTTACTTTAAAAAAAAAAGTTATATAGAGTGTTGTTTGGGAAAGTTGAGTTCAGTAGAATCTCTGGGCTTTAAGATATTAGTTGTGTATATTTATTTGAGTTATAATTATTATGGACTTTGTGTCAATTCATTGAAGAAAGAGGATTTATTATCTATTTGGAGGAGAAAACATGTGCTCATAATTCATGTGGATGATAAATTAAACAAGAACTGCATCACATGACATTGTCAGCCATTTTGGATTACATCGTCAAGATTTGAACCTGGAACTATTAGAACATTTATTTATCAGGACTCTTACAATTCCATTAGTGGATTATTTTTGTGAATTCTATATTGGATTAATGTTGGATTTGATTCTCTAAAACTGTAAGTTTATTTATTTTATGAAAATAATTGTACTTAATAAATTCATTGTTCAAGTTATACAAGCTTGTTAGTTTTCACTCTTTCTATGTTGCTGCTTATTCGAGCCTAAGCACGTAACAAATGTTAGACTACATCATACATGTCTCAAATAAAAGAATATGAACCATCATCCTGATGACATATCCAATGCAGCAAAAATTAACATATTTATTGCAATCATTATACATTCATATTGCTGTTCTTCATTCCATAGTCGTTACCAAAACTCAGTATAATCTTAAATAGGAATAAGATTTATCCTGCTGTAATCCAATGACATATCACATTACTATCCAGTCTTTGGCTACATCTGTCTAGTATTATTCCAATTCTATAATCCAATAACATAGCACTTTACTATCCAGTCTTTGGCTACATCTGTCTAGTATTATTCCAATGCTATAATCCAATTACACAGCACATTACAATCCAGTCTTTGGTTACATCTGTGTAGTATTATTCCTATGCTATAATCCAATGACATATCACATTACTATCCAGTCTTTGGCTACATCTGTCTAGTATTATTCCAATGCTATAATCCAATTACACAGCACATTACAATCCAGTCTTTGGTTACATCTGTGTAGTATTATTCCTATGCTATAATCCAATTACATAGCACATTACAATCCAGTCTTTGGCTACATCTGTCTAGTATTATTCCTATGATATAATCAAATGACACAGCACTTTACAATCCAGTCTTTGGCTACATCTGTCTAGTATTATTCCTATGCTATAATCCAATGACACAGCACTTTACAATCCAGTCTTTGTCTACATCTGTCTCGTATTATTCCTATGCTATAATCCATTAACATAGCACATTACAATCCAGTCTTTGGCTACATCTGTCTCGTATTATTCCTATGCTATAATCCAATGACATAGCACATTACAATCCAGTCTTTGGCTACATCTGTCTCGTATTATTCCTATGCTATAATCCATTGACATAGCACTTTACTATCCAGTCTTTGGTTACATCTGTCTAGTATTATTCCAATGCTATAATTCAATTACACAGGACATTACAAACCAGTCTTTGGTTACATCTGTCTAGTATTATTCCAATGTTATAATCCAATGACATCACATTACTATCCAGACTTTGCTTACATCTGTCTAGTATTATTCCTATGCTATAATCCAATGACATAGCACATTACAATCCAGTCTTTGGCTACATCTGTCTAGTATTATTCCTATGATATAATCAAATGACACAGCACTTTACAATCCAGTCTTTGGCTACATCTGTCTAGTATTATTCCAATGCTATAATCCAATTACATAGCACATTACAATCCAGTATTTGGCTACATCTGTCTAGTATTATTCCTATGCTATAATCCAGTGACATAGCACTTTACTATCCAGTCTTTGGCTACATTTGTCTAGTATTATTCCTATGCTATAATCCAATTACACAGCACATTACAATCCAGTCTTTGGTTACATCTGTCTAGTATTATTCCAATGCTATAATCCAATTACATAGCACATTACAATCCAGTATTTGGCTACATCTGTCTAGTATTATTCCTATGCTATAATCCAATGACATAGCACTTTACTATCCAGTCTTTGTCTACATTTGTCTAGTATTATTCCAGTGCTATAATCCAATGACATAGCACATTACAATCCAGTCTTTGGCTACATCTGTCTAGTATTATTCCTATGCTATAATCCAATGACATATCACTTTACTATCCAGTCTTTGGCTACATCTGTCTAGTATTATTCCTATGATATAATCAAATGACACAGCACTTTACAATCCAGTCTTTGGTTACATCTGTCTAGTATTATTCCTATGCTATAATCCAATGACATAGCACATTACAATCCAGTCTTTGGCTACATCTGTCTAGTATTATTCCTATGCTATAATCCAATGACATAGCACTTTACTATCCAGTCTTTGTCTACATCTGTCTAGTATTATTCCATTGCTATAATCCAATTACATAGCACATTACAATCCAGTCTTTAGCTACATCTGTCTAGTATTATTCCTATGCTATAATCCAATGACATAGCACTTTACTATCCAGTCTTTGGCTACATCTGTCTAGTATTATTCCTATGCTATAATCCAATGACACAGCACTTTACAATCCAGTCTTTGGTTACATCTGTCTAGTATTATTCCTATGCTATAATCCAATGACATAGCACATTACTATCCAGTCTTTGGCTACATCTGTCTAGTATTATTCCTATGCTATTATCCAATGACACAGCACTTTACTATCCAGTCTTTGGCTACATCTGTCTAGTATTATTCCAATGCTGTAATCCAATGTCATAGTGTAGTACTATCCAGTCTTTGCCTACATTTGTCTTGTATTATTCCATGCAGTTATCCAGTGTTATAGCATAATTCTATCCAGTCACTTTGTCTTTGCTTTTATCTGTCTAGTATTATTTCACGCATGTATGTATTTATACATTTTGAAATTATGAGAATACAACTTGACTTTGCACAATGTTTGTAGAAACGGGTTGTACGACCCCATGGATATGTACAGGAAACTAGTGTTGTCAAAAGGAGTAATGGGAAATGTTTTAAAAGCTTGTCTACAGTTACATTCCAGTCTTTCAAAAGAAATAGAGGCAAAATATATTTTCAGGGCCTTGAAAGTATTCAATTGGCTTATTGTGAACATTCATTGGTATTATACATGATAAAGAATATTCGATACTTGACCATTGTTTACAATTACATTTCAGAGGAGGCTCGTATTAGGGCTGAACAGGAAGAGAAAGAGAGAAAAGAGAGGCAGAAACAGGAAGAAGCAGAGAGAAAAAAGTTGGAGAATGAGGTACTTATGTATAGTTAACATTAAATAAACATCAATACTTTTAGAATCAACAATTTGAAAATCAAGATCCTCTTTAAAACAAGTTTCATTGCATGTTATGTGTGATATCTTGAGGGTCAAATGCCAGGTATGGAAACATCTTGCAAAATCTGTTATTTACAGGTAGATCTAACTTTGTTTGGAAAAGCTGTTAGTCTTTAATTGACATTTCATTTTATACAGTTGCAGTTTGATAGAAGTGGGTAATTTTATTATGTATCTATGCAGCAAATGTTATCTTTGTTCTTTAAAATAAGGATAGATAATGCAGTTTTTAATTTCCAATGTATTTTGTTGCTCAAAAGCTGATAGATTGTAAACATGAGGAAAAAATACAATAAAAGAAAGATTATATTGTTGATTAAAAAGATTATCTACATCAGACTGATGATTTCCAGCACTGCAAGCACAAATGTCCAGCATAAGCATTTTGGGGTTATCACATGTGTGTAGTGGATGGCCTCTTTTAACATTTTCAAAAGGCTTAGATTTTACAATTGTCAAAAAATTATGTTGCTTTTTAATCCATCTGCAAGGAAAACAATCAAAATTGCCACCTTATATAAATTTTAAGAAGCATCATATTATAGTTTTTTTAATTACATTTTCTACCTTATCTTTCTTTATTTTAAAACAGTGCAATATCTGATTTTGTAGGAAAGGAAGGAAAAGTTGAAATGACAAAACATTATTTTTTTATCCAGTTTTATTTGACTCTCGCTTTATTTTGCTATTTCTTCACTCTTAATACGATTCTAGCATTGCTTTTTAATATGTATTTTCTTTAAAAAATTCAGAAATCCTTTTTTTGAAAATATTCTGAATAGACTAGAAGAAAGTAACTTATAATGTTAGTTGTTAACATGTATGCTTGAAGGTTCTGAAGATATGGTAAGAACATAAATAAATTGTCATGTATAATTTAGTAAAGTTTGTTTGCCTGAAGAATGGTTTTAAAAAACCCAAAACAAAAGCTAATTTGAAGGTAAATTTTGAATATTTATAGTGTTCTTGCATTTTGTTTTAGTAATAGACCATTTCATTTTGTTTCTACAATGTGACCAAACAGTGAACTCATTTTTTATACTGAACCAATACAAGAAAATTTAATGTGTTTAAAAAAAAAAAACTCTTGCACTTGATTATGTTGTACAAGTGGTTTCTGTGTGTAATATGTTTTTAATGAAATGGCAGAGCACATAAATTAATGCCCACAACTTCTTATGCAAAATAACAGAAGATAACAGATCAAGCACACCAGTTGAATGTTTTTTTAAAGCTTGGCATTGTATTAATTTTTCCTTGGTTCATCAGAAAGACTACAAATACAAATTGCCCAAACAAAATGCCCAGCAAAAATATATTTTTTAAATTAGTGGTTGCTTTATTATTTTTGCAATCATTTTTAATTTCACATTTAATGTTTGAAAATTTCTTTGATTTAGGTTAACACAGTAAGTAAACTTTTAGCTACAAAATCACCCAACTATTTCATGACTGGTATCATTGAATTTACCTTCCATTCATTGGGCTGCTGGTGAAAATTATAAAGTAATGTTGCATCATCTTCATAAAAAAGCACTATGGTGAAGGATGCTGTGGTTTCATTGATGTTAGGTTTATTGTGGTGTTTTTTTATTGCTCAGCAACACAAGTAACTTATTTAGTTCTAAGGAAATTTTAGTAAAGTCTTTACCAGGGACTGTACCACAACAGCTAATCCAAGTTGATCTGATGGCAAGATTTAAACCCACACTTTTTCTTATTAGTGTGACATACTAACCAGAGAATCAGTACAATGTCTGCATATTATACTCTGACCAATGTCACTCATAATGTGTTTACTCATGCATAATACAGTCCCAGCTGTAAACAGTATAGGACATATACATATCACATATTGTGCTGCCAGAATAGGCCCCAAAATCCCAGCTATAAATAGTGTAGAACATAACACATATTGTGCTGCATGATCAAGCCATAGTCCAAATTACAGGAAGTATAAAACATAACACATTATGTGCTGCCAGATCAGTTCCCACAGTCTCAGCTACATGGTAGAACATAACACATACTGTGATGCCAGATCAGGCCCCATAGTCTCAACTAGAAATGGTGTAGAACAAAACAAATATTATGTTGCCAGATCAGGCCCCATAGTCCTAACCACAAACAGTGTTGAACATATATATTGTGTTGCAAGATCAGGTCCCATTGTCCCAGTTACAAACAGTGTAGAACATAATGCATATTGTGCTGCCAGATCAGGCCCCATAGTCCCAACCACAAACAGTGTTGAACATATATATTGTGTTGCCAGATCAGGTCCCATTGTCCCAATTACAAACAGTGTAGAACATAATGCATATTGTGCTACCAGAGCAGGTCCCATAGTCCCAGCTGCAAACAGTGTACAACATAACACAGATTCTGCTGCCAGATTAGGTCCGAAAGTCCCAAGTACAAAAACTGTATAACATAACACACATTGTGCTGCCAGATCAGGTCCCATAGTTCCAACTACAAAAACTGTATAACATAAGAAATATTGTGCTACCAGGTCAGGCTCCATAGTCTCAATCACAACCAGTGTAGAATCAAACACATTGTGTCAGAAGATCAGGCTGCATAGTCACAAACTGTAATCACAAATGTTGACCTCATGCTCAAAATGACATATCATATGTAGAAATCTTTATTCATCAAAATTTGGCGTTTACGCTATGATTGAAACTTGAAGATTATGCCCTTATTTTGTTTGTGCTATCCACACTTTGAATAGATTCATATAATATCAGAATTAGGGATATTTATGAAAGAGTTCTACTTTTTGTGTCAGACAGTTTGGTGACTGCAGCCAGGTCTCAGCTGTTTGTTATTTTTAGAACATAATGTGAATAGCATTTACCCTAATCTGCCAGAACACTATATTATAGTAGATCTGGGTTTAGATTGATAGATTAGATGGGTTTTACTTACAAAATTAGTATATATACACGTATATATCTTTGGTGTGCTGGTAGAAGGAAATAAAATTCCCCAAAGTGTAGTCAAAATTTATTACATATTTTGGTGAAAGATTTTATTGATTCTTCTTTAAATCTTTCATAATATCATAATTCATTTTTGTAAACAAAAAAGAAAGGGTCTTAACCATCTTTTTCTTCCTTTACAAGGTGCTTTTGATATTTCAGCAACCACCATCTCAGATAGATTGTTTAGATTAAAGATCATGTCAATCTCTAACTGAGGCAGATCTCTCTTCATGGAAAAGCCCATGACATCAGGATTATTACTGCATCTTTATCCATTTTGAATCATTCCTTTCTGGATGATGTCATAAAAGTGCCTTCTGGTATTTTTACTTGAACTTCTTGTCAGTTTATCTTCAATCACTGGTGCACCAGAGTGATTTTTTTTATGCTTTGGGTCCATTTGGGTCATTCCATCAAGTTGACAAGCCATCCTGTATGTTATATTTCACTGTACATTTTTAGGACTTGTTATAAGACAACCTGTCACTTATCACTTTATACTTTTAGGACTCCTTATAAGACAACCTGTCAGGGGCCCCAAGTGGCAGAGTGGTCTAAAGCACTTTCCGTTGATCACTGCCATCTTACCTCTGTCTGCGTGGGTTTGAATCTAAGATTCGGCAAATGTAGTTATGTGAGAAAGCTTGCCAGTAGCTTCTCGTGGGTCAGTGGTTCTTTCCGGGGTTTTTCCCGGGCTCTTCCTCCACCAGTAATACTGGCTGCCATGTATAGCCTATTGTGTGCTGAAAAAAATGGCATTAAGCCCTACAACAACAACATAAGACAACCTGTCATGTACATGTATCACTATATACTTTTTGGACTTCTTAAAGACAATCTGTCATATATCTCTGTATACTTTTAAGACTTTTTGTAAGACAACTTGTCATATATCACTGTACACTTTAAGAACTCTCCTAAACAGCATCATACTTTGCGACTACTGTATTTTCCTTTTTTATTGATTCTCTTATATACATTATCCAGTGAAGAATACCAGAAACATTACCTTATTATACAATGCAAAAAGGATTGACTGGCTGCAAATTGTATAGGCATGGTTGAGTAGATTCTAGGCATGGTTGAGTAGATCTAGGTTATCACACCCCTACTGACCATCTACTTTATGGCCTGTACTGGTGGCAGGTGGAACATGTGTTGATAGGATGTGTCTTTTCCTAGTTATGAGAATTAAACTTAGTTCAAATTTTATTTCAAAATTCCTTGAGGCAGGATTAAATTGCAGTTTTAACGTATTGCTGAATACTTGACAATTATAACTGATGTACTACTGAAATCACACACGCAGTAAATTATGCCATATTACCTCATTTTTGTATTTGTATATATATAAGTCTAAACAAGATGAAGGCAACACATTCTGTGTTAAACAAAGAGCATTTGAGCAATACCTATTTGAATGAAATGAGATAAACAATTTACAAACAATATTATTTGACATTTTACATTGCAACACTTGAAAAAAGTACAATAAGAATTGTAGACATGTTTATATTGCATTACTCTTATGGAAATTGTCACTTAATCAAGTTAATGCTACAATATTGTATTCTGACATTAATCAATTTTATTTTATTTGTTTTCAATTTTGGAACAGAAATGTATTCATTGAAAGGGAAAGAAATAGTTGTTTAAGTGTTGTCTTATTCAGAATTCTTATTATGAATATTGTAATTTAAATATTGTACTCAGACCCTAAAAATAAAGATAAAGAAACTTTAATGGGTTTATTTATGAATATAACTTTGTCTCCCTGTGATATTTTTCACCTCGATTACCCGTGGCTTAACTTTTAACTGATCCTGGGAAATATTTTATTCTTTTTGCATGTGCAAAATAAGTGACAGTCTCTCAATGCATGTTAGTATTAACATTTATTTAATTTTATATATCATTTCATCTTATTAAAAATAAATCTGATAGATAGAAATTTTGAATTTTACTTTGTATGTGTCACATCATATGTAATTAACATTTCTTCACATTCATAAACAATTAAAGACTATTTGGGATCAGCTTTTGTGTTTTGATTATTCCTTGGAATGGTTTGAATTGAATTTATATTGCTTGGCTACAAAGAGCTCTGAAATGTTTTGCAGTTGCTGAAATACATAATAGATTTGTTTTAGTAGAACTTACCTAATTAGTAGCAACTTCACTGTGTGTTTATAGGCAGTAGGACTGAGCAAAGTTATGCTTGATCAAATTCACAATTAGGAATACTGAATTCACTGCTGTACTGATCTTTGAAAGTTTCTGATATCCAGATCTATTCAAAGTAAATAAACAAAAATGCTACATTTTTGTTTTTTTACAGAGAAAATATGTAGTTTCCGTGTCTTACTCATAGGTACAAAGTAACTTTGCTTATCCTTATATACAATCTGCTTGATCTTATCTGACCTCCATTTAACTTAGTCATGTTTATACTAATGAAAATTGGTTGAATAGTAGTACATGTATTCAGACATCGATGGCTGCATTTAGATACAAAATACTTTATACATAACCTGGATCCAACAGGAAGGTATGTAATAAAATGAATAAAATCGAGTGAATTTTTAAATATAGAAAAAGTATATCATATATGTTAGGGAATCTTTCATTTGTACTCTGCTGAGATTCTAACCTAGATGTGGGTTACAGCACTCATCAGCCAGATTCAAACCTCAATGGAGTACAAATTTAAATTTCTGTATTCTTTTATGATTTTAAATGTGTGCATGCGTGTGTGTGTGTGTGTCTGTGTGTGTGTGTGTGTGTGATCTGCAGCAGCCATGAAATCAAGTTTATAAATATATCTATCTTACATAAAATGACCTTGACATTGTTGTTCCAGCATTCTAATATCAGGTGAGCTGATTTGATACACATCAAGGTGACAATAATAAATAACTGACAAATGCTTCTGACATAATGGTCAAAGAGTTTAACAGTTGTCTCATTTAATTAATCATGATTACCGGTAGTGACAAGTAAACTAAGTACATGTGTCAAACAGTGAGGGCTGTCTTTAGGTACAATTTGTTTAGGCATATCTACGGACTTTTAGTAGAATGGACTTGGATAAATGGGAGTAGACTGTATTTTAATTCTTGTACAAAATGTCTTCCGACACCATTGGGACTCCTTCTTCAAACATGAGATGATGTACAGGGCTGTTTGTGTATATGATCATACTTATAAAAGGCTTTACAGGTTTGTGGTTTGGAAAATAGATTTGTCAGATTAAAATAGTTGATTGCTATATCTGATTACTGTTAAATCATTTATTTTTATGACTCCATTTTCATGGTTTTAAAAAAAATTAAAATTTTCTTTGTAGTTCAATTTGATTACGGAAGGAGTTTTATTGTTTCTACAGAAGGATAATTTTTGTTGATATGATAGTTATATTTGATTGGGGAAGGAGTCCTGCTGCTTCTAAACAATGATACATTTTTGTTGATACTTATATTTGATAGGGGAAGGAGCACTATTTGTTCTATAGAAGTATCATTTTTGTTGGTAGTTTGCATTTAATTGAGGATGGATTCCTATTGTTTCTACAGCAGGACAATTTATGTTGGTACCTAAATTTGATTGGGGAAGGGGTACTGTTTTTTCTGATGTATTATTTTTGTTGGTAGTTATATTTGATTGCAAAATGGTCTTTTTATTTTTCTGTAAAAGGATATTTTTATTGGTAATTATATTTGATTGGTAGAGTTCTATTGTTTCTATAGAATGGCATTTTTTGTTGGTACTTATATTTGATTGGGGAAGGAGTCATATGGTTTTATAGAAGGAGTGTTTTTGTGTTGGTACTTATATTTGATTGGGAAAGTAGTCCTATTATTTCTGTGGAAGGATCATTTCTTTTGGTAATTACATTTAAATAAAGAAGGAATTTATTACTGTTTCTATGAAAGAATTATTATTTTTGGCATCTTTGAGTTTGCGATTTGCAGCATCCATGAAATCAAACAGAACTGGAAGTCCAGGAAAATTGGCAGCCTAGGAAGACTACATATATCACAGTTTCTTCAATTGCAGTGCCACCTTAGTATTTTTGCATTCTTTCATGCTTACATAAACAGGCTGTTTGAAGCAGGTTTGACACTAGCTATGTTGTTACATCAGCCATACTCAGCTTAAGTGCTAGGTTCTCCATGGGTGATAGAAAAAACTGTTTTTGTGGATTAGTAATAAATAATAATTGCATAGAATTTCAGGTAATTTCTGTCTCTTTGAGTTTGATTTTTCACAGAATAAAATTCTTATGCTACGCTTGTTTCTTACCCATATGTTTTGATAGTCAGTGTAAATGATAATTGATATCCAGTTAAAACTTAATGACTATGCCTTTTTTTTTTTTCATACTGTAATAAGTTGAAGCTTGAGTATTGTTTGGGGAACCAGTAGATAAATGAAAATAAGAATCATGCAAATTATCTCCCCTGCATGCTGAGGGATGCAGAATAGGCCTTATATCTGCTCCTGCATTTAGTAAGAGATGACTAATGGAGATGACCTTTTTGTCCTAGGATGCATTCTGTGTTCCAGTAGAGAAGGCTTTGGACTGTATAAAGAGTGCAGTTTATATCATTAATTTGCCTTATAATTTAAGGCTTTTATTCTTCTTTGCTTTTGTTTTGTATGCCTATAGTGGCATACTTGAACTTACTCTGCACTACATAGTCAAAAATGTGCTGATGTATCTTGCTTTTGTTTTGTATGCCTATAGTGGCATACTTGAACTTACTCTGCACTACATAGTCAAGAATGTGCTGATGTGCCATCAAGTCCTGTAACTACATACATCTAATATATTCTTACTATAAATTCAGGTCTGTCTACAATACCACTCAGACCCAAATCTGAGATTGCATGACACATCAGCACATCTGGTTGTATGCAGTTAAGAATAAAAAGTAGAACAAACACATAGATCTATATTTGCTGGTGCCTTATGCGATGTTAGATCTGGGTCTGTTTTGTTTGCAGTTGGACTTGACTTATAAGCAAGTATAGCTGGTAGTTGTACTTAAGTTATTGTTCTGTCATTACACAATGCAGTATGTAACTTGGTGATACAATATCCACTAAAAGCGAACCCATAGAACATCTTTAGAATGTGGATTAATGCAAATGGAAAAAGAATCTTATGGAAAATGCTAAAATATCAGTAAATAACTCTTGAGCTCAAACTCTTGTGCTCCCAATGATATTTTTACACTATGCATGATTCTTATATTGTTGTAGTCTGTCATTAATCATCAGATATTAGTTTCAACATTTGATAGCAATTCTTTTTGCCTAATATCAAATTTATTTCAGATGGAATTTGGTACTTGTTATATTTATAGTTTTTATTTTTTTTATGAAAACATCATTTGAATATTGATTAAATGTAAATTTTTTAATTGTAGGAGAAGAAAAATCGGTTTGCAGAAATGACAGCTCTTATGGGGCTGATAGAGGCAAATAGTAGAATCCTGGGAAATGAACATGAGAGACGCTGGAAACGTTACAAGGTTTTGTGTTTGACAGCTCATTTTCGTCTTCCAGCATGAACTATATTAACTGTTTATTTACTTTTTTCTTAAAATTAACTGTTTTCTTTTAAACATAAACTCTACATATTTCTTATTCATGTTCAGATGTTGTTGAAATAATATTCCCTGATTCAGAAATCTCACAAAAGTTGTTCTCACACAAATGGACAAAACTACTCACATGGTGACCCAAGCTTTGGGTCTTCATCGGGATAAACTTCATCAGGATTAAAAGGCCTGAGGCATGTGTTGCAATTAAAAATTCACCATCTTGATTTAAAATCCTCTCTCTTTTGAAATCAAAATTCAACCAAATTTTTCAAATCTCCTGATTTATCCTAAGTTGACTTCTGTTCTGCCACCTGTATGAATATTAGGCATCCTTATGGTTTGCATTTGTGTATATTAAGAAATTACAAAGAACATGGCCATAATTAGAGTTTTATATTGCTTTTAATGGGAAAATGCATCTTTAAGAAACAGGATGCCAATTATTAGAATCATTTATTAATATGGACACACACTAAAAACCACCGTTCAAAATTTATATTCCCATTTGATTATAAAATCAAAATATCTGAAAAAAATCAATTTTCTGAACAAAATCAGTCTTCCAGTGGATACTAATAATTGGCATTTTATGGCATTGAATAATCAAATGTATTGATGTTTTTGGTAGTGGAGGGAGAAATAGTTATTCATTCAGTATAAACATTGTTGTTTCATTTAAGTGGGCACGATACATGAGATGTGATGGTTCCCCTGATCCAACGATACCAGGGGAGATCAATACATACATCAACTTGAGGCTGGAGAAGATGACTCGTAATGATATAGACAGTGTGTTAAAGGACAGTGTACTAGACCTGACTGTGAGTTTTGTTTTATTTTGATTTCATTAGCACTTGTTGCTTTTGCACATGGAGTACATACATTACTCTCTTATTTCAATATTTTAAAATTGGCACACTCTCAGTATGTTCTTAGTGTCAGAGCCTGTTCATGTATAAGCTGAGCTCCCAGCTGAATAGGTAAAAATATTAAAAAGTGCATGATCCGTGTATAAGCCGACCCACAAGTTATAGACTACATCAAAAGATGTTCAAAGTGAGTTCTAAATACACTCATCTGGGCAAATCACATTATTAAAATAAATATTATCTTCAAACTTAATGAAAATGAAAGTAAGAAAGCTAATTTATTGTTGAAATAAAAACAATTTATCTTCAGTGTTAAGTCTTAATTGAAATTAAAAAAATTCTCATTCTAAAATCATAAATTATAAAAGTTTATCACTTTCAGAATCCTTCAAAATCTGGCTTGGTATCGGAATTGCCAAACAGTTAATAAAACTCTGCTTCTGTTATGGGCATGCTGTCATCGTATACATTGTCATTGTAATCATGGTCATCCGATAGTGTGTCGTTCTCCTTCTCATTCTCTTCGACATTGTTGGAATCAATGGCATCATCCTCAGTTCCTTCCATGGCATTGCTGATACAGCACTTTATAAATGATTTTGCAATCATTTCCGATGAAATTGAGTCCCTTGCGTCTTTGACCCACATGGAGACCAAGTTGATGTCTAGCCTCATTAAATTCCCACCTTTTGTCATCATCACAGCGCCTGAACAAACCCATTTGGACCACATATTTTGTAACTTGTCCTTCAATGGCTTGTTAAAGCAGACATCAAGAGGTTGTTACACTGATGTTAAACCTCCTGGTATCACAGCCAATGTTGTTTTCATTTTCTTTGCGGCCATTTGACTTCATCTGTTTTGTGTGCTCAAAACATGTCCCAGACAAGCATTGAAGGTTTCTGAAGAAGTGCACCTGGTCTCTTGTTCCAGACTTTCTCCAACCATTCAATCATTCCATTTTCATCCATCCACCCCTTTTCATGTGCATGAACGATAACACCAGCAGGAAATTTCATGCTTTTTTGGCAATGTCTTCTTTTTATAATGATGCCAGGAGGCAGCTTTGATCCGTCAGTTAAACAGGCCAAAACAACCGTAAAATGCGTTTTTCCATGGCCGGTCATTTTTATCAGAATAGTTTTATCACCAGCAGCATTGACTATTTTATTGCTTGATAAGTCAAAGGTCATAGGTGTCTCAAACATATTTCTGATTTGTGTTAGTTCGAATGAGTACTTCTTTCTGCGATTAATGATGAACTGCTGAAATGATTCAATTTTTTCTTCTGGGTCTTTTAGTAGCTTTTGTGCTATCTTCATTTGCTGCTTGAGACAGAAACCATGCTGTTCATAAAACGAGAACACCAATCAGCTGATGCAACAAATTTTGAATCTGCCATCTTGTATTTGTCATCTTTTGCCATCTGCATAGCACACAGGCGAATTGCAGTTCATGTGATAAAGTATCCATTTTGTCAACATTCACTTACAAAATCACTGAGTTCTTTCTCCAATTCAGGGAAATAGGCGATCCCAGTTTGGGGTCCAACTGGGGCTTAAGCCCAGGACCTTTTAACTCTTTATGTGCAATCTCCCACCTGAGTCATCCATTATGATTCACCTTAGCTTGCTCCTATGACACTTTACTCCACAAACTCTAGTTTGTTCCACTTCACGCAGCCAGTGGATTTCACCTTTAAAAGTTTTTGAGCATTCCTAATGACACAAAATTAACTGTGATTTATGTGATCAAACTTTATACATTTTATCAGAAATGACTAAGGTATCAGAGATGCGAATGATTCTGGATTTTACAGAATTATTATGAATTTTTAGATATTAATTCTACATGACAAGTTATATTAATACTGGAAATTCATCAGTTTATGGGATACTATTTTAAACAATTTTTATGAAGTTATGTAGCAAGTATTTCCTTGCCAACAAAATAGAATGATACTTAGAATATAGTATCTGAACGTAAAAAGCAGAAAGCACTGAACAAAGAGCCAGTCAGTGAGACTGTAAATACAGTAGAACCTGTCTTGAAAGACCACTTTTTCTGCCATAAAATTATGGTATCTCAAGACAGGTGGTCTCTCATAACAGGTCACGATGCTATATAATCATTAAATTTGTGCATTGAGAATATGGTCTCTCAAGATTAGTGGTCTCACATAGTAGTGGTTTTTCAAGACAGGTTTCACTGTAGCTTAAACATGGCATCATGTTTGTGAGGAATATTAATGTTTAGAAATATAGTTCTGTAATTATTTAAGTCAATAATCATAATGTTATTCAAGCTTCTGGAATGGGAGTAATGGTTGCACCAAATATTTTTTTTTGGACCTTGATTTTTGCCAACTGTACAAGTTTCTGTAGGTTTATGGGCAGATAAATTTATTACTTTTAACAAATGTGTTATCCATTTTGGACAACAGACTACCTAGATTCAGAAAATTTGATTCCAGTATTCCTGAAAGACATGCATTTGAGTTGACATCTGAAAGATACTTGTATTGATTATGATATTTTTAAAACACATTTGGAAATGTATTACAATAATTAAACATTTCATACTGAAAAATGTTGCACTTTTTCCAGTTATACTAATCTAATGTTTTGGTTATGTAATTCATACAAATATGGAAATTTCAGTTGATTGATGAGTTGGATTTCCTCCTTGAAGATGCCCCATCGCCTGGACTTAATCCACAGGATGTGGCAAGGTACAAATCTGTAAGTAACAATTATTTTCAGTGTATATTTTGAAAACATGTATAGATGATATGATCCCTTCACTGACCTTTGTCACTGCTTGTAAATCTGTGCATTCCTGTATGTCTGCTTAATGATGCAGAAAGAGATATTTTACCTGTAATTTGATTGGAAGGGATCTGTGTAAAATTGGAACATGGCAAAGGAGAAGTAGTGTTTAATCTGAATACATTTGCTGTAAATGTTGAGTTGTTGAAGTATATTTTATATGACTATAAAGTGATATATATACACTATTCTGGAGAGTGTGATTGTAGAATTTTGATGAGTTCTAAATAATTGAGCCAAAGAAATCAACCGAATGCACAAGAATTGATCATCAAATTTCAAGCCAAACCTTTATTTCTTCATGAAATCACTCCTATCTTCAGAAAATTCCTCCATTTCTTCAAATGGTTTGGTGAACGTTTCCCCTAAATTTTCAGTTGAAGAATTGACCCTGCAGATATATTTTTATATCTGAGATCTGGAATATTTTTGAGATGCTATAAGACATTTTTGGCATTTGTGGGGTTTGTACCTATGTGGCAGAGTATTGGTGGGTGGGTGTGACTAGTGTGAACATATTAATATTTCCAGTAACCATTCAGTCATGCATACTTATGATCATTTTAATCCAAAATGATTTTTTTTTTAAAAAAATTCTTAAAGATGTAAACAACAATGTTCTATTGCATTTGTAATGGAAAAGCTAAAAGTCAAGATCACTGAATTGCACAGAAACAAAAGTTAAGAAGAAAAAAACTGTATTATTCATATATATCACTTTTCATCACTTTTTTTATGCATGAAACATCGTATTCAAAAAATGTTCCAGCACCTAATAATCTTAATGAGTTAAAACTAGCACTCAATGTGGAAAAAACATATGTATGAACCTTTCAAAACATCGTCACTTCATCTATATCGTGTCATGTTTGGTCAAACATAGTAACTCTTTGTTAGTAGTGTTGCTCTTTGCCCACATTTTATCTTCTGAGGAATGAAGGTGTATATGTTTATTACATCCCATATGGTGGACAAAGGCTGACTTTCAAATTTGAACCATTGGACTGAAAAAATTGTTTTTCGACTGCTTGTGCTTTTGACATAACTCAAAATACTTTGCAATCAATGTTTTGTCTTTTCAGCCATGAGAACTAGTTTGACCATTTGCTTCTGAAACTTCATTCCAATCACCTCACTCTCTTCATAATGTCTTGAAGATTGTTTTAAGACTTATGATCTTATTAATTGTTAAGTATTTTACCAGTGGCAGTTTAACTTGGAAATTGTTTAATGTTGAACAGTATGCTTGGCAATGTAAGCAGGATCACTTAAGCATGACTGTTACTGGGATCACTCAGCATGACAGTGTAAGTGGGATCACACAAACATGGCAATGTAAGTGGGATCACTCAAACATGGCAGTGTAAGGAGGATCACTCAAATATGGCAGTGTAAGGGGATCACTCAAACATGACAGTGTAAGGGGATCACTCAAACATGACAGTGAAATTGGGATCACTCAAACATGGCAGTATAATTGGGATCACTCAAACATGGCAGTATAATTGGGATCACTCAAACATGGCAATGTAAGGGGGATCACTTAAGCATGACTGTTACTGGGATCACTCAGCATTACAGTGTAAGTGGGATCACTCAAACATGGTAGTGTAAGGAGGATCACTTAAGCATGACAGTGCAGGTGGGATCAAGCAACCAGTTTAAATGGGATTACTCAAGAATGGCAGTGTATACATGCATTTGCTTTGTTGATGGAAGAAACAAAATCAGAATTAGAGTGCAATTGTTATACATGTATGTCCCTTGAGGTGTGTGTGTTCGAGAGAGAGAGAGAGAGAGAGAGAGAGAGAGAGAGAGAGAGAGAGAGAGAGAGAGAGAGATTTGGATATTTAACATAGCTTTAACAATTTTTCAGTCATGTTGCTATGATGTCAGCAGTGGGACAGTTTATAGTTATGTCTAGCACTGGTGCATCATGCAGCAGACATGTAGCATGATGTCCCACTCAGTCACATTATCCTGACACCAGGCTGACCAGTCCTAACACTAACCTCTTCATGCTGAGTGCAGCTGTTAGTATCATTTTTGTAAGTCTTTGGTATGACTCAGCCGGGGATCAAACCCATGATCTCTTGCATCCGAGGTGGACACTAGGCCACTTAGACGGTCTGTGTGTGATTCTGATTTTTAACTTTCATATTTTTTTCATATTGCTTCAATGTGAGTCTGGCTGTTTATAGTGATATCTAGAACTGGAGCATCACACCACAGACATGTAGCATCATGTTCCACCCAGTCACATTATCCTGACACCAGGCTGACCGGTCCTAACACTAGCCTCATAATGCTGAGTGCCAAGTGAGGTAGCTGCTAGTACCATTTTTTGGAAAGTCAATGGTATGACATGGCTCGGGTTTGAACCCATGACTTCCTGCATCTGAGGTGGACTCTCTAACCATATACAACTGGAGCAGTCTTCCATGAGGCAGTCTGACACTTGTCATATGAAATGTTTTTATCCCATGCTTGTTTTGTCAAAAAACGTGGTTAAAAATTATTTGATTTTATAGTTAGAAGAAAAAGAATAAAATGTACAGTTCATAGGTATGAATAACCAAGCAGAATATTTTGCAATGGATCAAAATATCATTACTACTGGACATGTCCAACATATACAAATATTTTAGGTTTAGATGTGTGAATTATATTGATACAAGAAACATGATTTTTTTCTATTCAATCTGCTAGTGAATTAATGTACATATTTTTGGTATTCTTTTTTTCTAACAATATATTATCTTGACTTATGATCCGACCTCTTGTTTTTCACCTGTGTGCAATTTCTGTGGTTACATTATTATAATTATTTTATATCAGAAGACTGAAGGTCCTAATGTAGAATAGTCTTTTAAAATTGTTACTCTCCATTTCTTTGGTTGCCCTATTCATGTTTTGTGTCGCTTCAGGTCATGGTAATTAGGATACCTCAACTGTACAATATTGATGATGGTGGTGGTTGTGGTGATAATAATCATGATAATAATGATGGCAATAATGATGATGATAATTATGGTAATGCTGATAATTTATTATGATGATGGTAATAACATTGATAATAACAATGATAATAACAAAAAATGTAACAGACTAAATAATATATAAATCATTAAAAACATTAAAAATAATTTAATATTAGTAATTTGGAACCTCATAAATTTCCAGAATTTTGATTAAATATGAGCTTCATCTGTTATCATTACTTTCTTTCAAATCTTTAACAGACCAAGGAGGACCTTCAGAGACTGATTCAGGTGAAGCTGGATGCAGCTACTATCAAATTGCTCCAGGAGGCTACAGACAGGTGTGATCCCGAGACACTCAACCTACAGTATATTGTCAAGAATGACAATGTCTGCCTCTGTCTTTGGGGAAACCTCAGCAAAAATCCCAGGTAGAAAAGTTAAAGTGTGTCTGCCTCTGTCTTTGGGGAAGTATTATTTAAAAAATCCCAGGTAGGAAAGTTAAAGTGTATCTGCCTCTGTCTTTGGGGAAACCTCAGCAAAAATCCCAGGTAGAAAAGTTAAAGTGTGTCTGCCTCTGTCTTTGGGGAAGTATTATTTAAAAAATCCCAGGTAGGAAAGTTAAAGTGTATCTGCCTCTGTCTTTGGGGAAACCTCAGCAAAAATCCCAGGTAGAAAAAGTTAAAGTGTGTCTGCCTCTGTCTTTGGGGAAGTATTATAACAAATCCCAGGTAGGAAAGTTAAAGTGTCTGCCTGTCTTTGGGGAAGTATTATTAAAAAAACTCCCATGTAGGAAAGTTAAAGTGTGTCTGCCTCTGTCTTTGAGGATGTATTATTAAAAAAATCACAGGTAAGAAAGTTAAAGTGTGTCTGCCTCTGTCTTTGGGGAAGTATTGTTAAAATATCACAGGTAAGAAAGTTAAAGTGTGTCTGCCTCTGTCTTTTGGGAAGTATTATACAAAATCCCAGGTAGGAAAGTTAAAGTGATATCCAAGCTCTTCAGAATATTAGAACCCTAGTTTCTGTTTGTCAGTGTTTTTCATTCATATGGTGTCAATTATAGTCAGAAATTCTTAGCACTCAGCCAGCACAGTTGTATTTTTTATAATGCTTTCTCTCTCATTATAATGTGCTTTGTTATAGTGCTATTCCAAATATTATATGATCCCGCTATGGACACCATGAGCAGATTGAAACTATTGTATTTGAATTAGTTTATCAAATGTATGACAATATCAGTTGAAAGAAAACAACATGAAGCACAGTATCACAATATTTTATTTGACCAAATTTTATCATTCCCAAAAGAAACTTTTTATGCGCTTTCTTAGAACATTCCATAAGAATTGAAGTAGAAGGTAAATGGACCATAGTAGATCGAGAGGTCTGAGAGATGAAGCATCTGCTGCAGACGTTTAATAATTTCAGAGGTTTCATTGATCTCTTTTAGAAAGAAAAATTATATTTACTTCATCAGCTTCTAATATTATTTAATGAAGTTTTATTTAAAAAATATCATTTTAATTTAAAATAAGAAATTTTGAAAGCAATTATTAATTAAATCCTAGTTGTAATATTTAAAAAAATCAAGAAAACAGTAAAGTTTTAAACTTTTATATTAACTAGTTAGTTGGAATGAAAAACTCGTAAGTGGTTACTCTTTGTTGTTATGTTAAGCACTGTTACAGTTCTTCTGTTTAATTACTTATGCATTTCACATTGCTACTTTCATCTCGAGTCATAATTATTTCACTCCCTCCACTCACATCAAGACCAGTTTTAAAAAAATACCAGGCAAGAGAAACAAACAAGGCCATTTAAAAAATACTGGGCAAGTGAAACAAATGAAAAAGATTGAACTGATTGCTTTTATCCTATAAAATGTTTACTTCCCTTGATGCCAGATATAGTTTTACTTTGCCCTGATGCCAAATATATTTTTACTTGCCCTGATAGCAGATATATTTGAATTACCTTGATAAAATAACTTGTATAATGTGTTGGACTTATCAGTTGTATTTTTCTTAAATTATCTGTACCGGTATATTACAAATTAAAACTATATTATAAAAAATCTTCATGCACTGGGTTAATTCATTGTAATTTCTCCAATAATGCCTGCATATTAAAACTTCAGACTAGTTTACTTTTTCATACATTTAATGCCTAAACTAACTTGTTTCCGAGTAATGCATGATAACAAAAAGAGTTCATTTTTATCTGACTCACTGAGGTGCTTAACTAGGATCCCTTAACTTATTTGCATTGCTCAATAGTTCTGTATTGCAAGAACTCACCTCATAATGTAAAAGAAGATAACACTAGGATAGTTGTTAAAGTATCTAAGTGACCCTAACACAATAAACATGTAGATATGAGAATGCATAAAGCTATTTATTTCATCAATGGTGGTTTGCTGTAGCCGTCATATTAAACAACAATTAATCAATGTTCATTTGAAGATGTATGTTTGATAGTTAAATGAGCTTGTCACCTGTCTCCTGGCTTTAAAGGAATGTGTTGCATTCTAATGACCTGCAGACTTTTCCAAAAATACACTATAAGTATGAGGCTTCATGCAAACACCAGTAATGTGTCATCTTGTTTTTTCCAACAAATAATTTAATAATGTGAAGTGAGTACATAAAATACATCAATTTATATGTTAAAATGAGATAGGGAAATTCCATCCTCTGAATCAGAAATTATGTGCTAAATTTTGTTCTGAACCTTGGGTGGGATTTCCCAATCCCAAACCAGTGCATATGATAGACTCTAATAATCTTGCTGTCCATGGTTTGAAATCACTTGAACTTATACCCCTGGGTGTAAAGCCCATCGACCATGGGATAACCCTGTGTGCACCCTCTCCGACTTAGTCTAACATAGTTTTTCAATGCTTTTTATTCAGGATCAAGAGTTTTGAATTTACAGAGAAAGGTTTCAGTTTTGAGATCCCCAAAATTTTGACCCTCTCAGACTGTGCATATCGTGTGCTGTTCACAAAATATGACCACTACTCTGACAAATGCAAGAGCTACTATCCAAGACTAAAGAAGAAAGATGGTTAGTATGAATAGCAATATATTGAATCATACAGTGTAGTAATGTTAACTGACTTTCTTTATTTAGCTAATACTTCTATGCCAAGAAGTGAAATTTTGTTAAAAGTCATTTGAAATTAAATACAAATTTCTGATATTTGTTTAAGCAAATTATTACTATTAGCTTATGTGATTATCAATTTAATTCCTAAAGAATGTTATTACACTCCGTAATTGCTGAAATGTTGTATTACATATCTGTAAACATTACATGTATATCATCATATAATTGTAACACTTCAGTGTTCAATTATCCCACTTTGTAAAGCTGTTAGTGAAAGCCATACAAGTGATACACATGGTATTCATGTACAAACATTATCCCTCTTTGTAAAGCTGTTAGTGAGAGCCATAAGTTACACATATTTTAATTGAGGGAGAAGTATATTGAGGGATGTTCTAAGAATGCTGGGTAAAATATGGTGAAATCAAATTATAATTGGTTCACATGAACCATTAAAACTTAAAGTGTAATTGAAAATGTCAATCGTATACAGACGGGCTTTATATTAAGGGACTGCTGTAATTTGAGTGATGGACTAAAGATTAATTTACAAGAGGTCAATTAATGTATTGGTTAATGACTTGTCAATCTTCTAGGGTTTACATGTTTTGTTTTGTACAAAAAGAAATGAGAAACCTTGTCATGTTGCTTATATTTGGCTATGTGCTGGGGGTGTTTTTTTAAAACTTTTTTAATATATGGTAAAAGTGAACTCAAGGACCATTTGTGACCTTGCAGGAGTCAAATCTCACAGAATTTACTCAGATCTCACAAAATTTACTCATATCTCTTATAGTTTATTCAGATCACACAGAATTTACTCATATCTCACAGAACATTTTGTCAACTCTTGGAGTCTGGTGTTTTTGAAAAATGTGACACTTTTTTTGCAGTGTTCTTGATTTATTGACTTTTCTACAGTCATATTCTGCAGTAGTTTCAACAAAAGGATAGAATCAGCTGATTTTTTTATAAAAAAAGTTAGTTTTTTAAATTATTTAAAAACAAAAGATGTTTACTGATGTTTATTTGTTCAACTTTTGAAATCTCTCGCTATATTATGAAATTCTATCTTGCCATATTAGAGCCAATTATGGAGGCAGTAAAAGAGGAAAAAGTAGAGGAGAAGAAGGAGGAGGCAGAAGGAGAGAAAAAGGAAGGAGAGGGAGTGGAAGGGGAGGAGGGTGTTGAAAAGGAAAACACAGAGGTATGTATGGTTTTTTAAAATACACCATGAAAGCTTTATGAAGATTCTATAGCTTTATTAAGTTTACAGTGTGGCAGGTCAGCACACAATATAATGAATATGTATTCTAAAATCTGTTGGCGAAAAAGCCACTGGTTCTCGTGTACTTGCTAATGTCAGCTAACAAATAGTGAATTCTATTGAATAAAGAATAGCACAAATTTACTCAAATTGGACTAAGTGGAGTTTGGTACCACAAAATGTTTTGTACTGCAGAATACCATGGTATTTTTCAATATATAGCATTATGTACCACAGTATGTTGAAAATATAGTAGGGACCAACCATTTAAAGGAGGGAGGATTGGATTATTTTGAAGAAAAAAATTCCTTATTTCAAATAGATTAAAAAAAATACATTCTTTGTCTGATTTCTTGCAACAAAGAGTAAACTCCAAAAATCTTTTTTTTTTACTTGAAACAATTATCTTGAGATAAAAGTAAATAAAATATCTCAGCTTGAAAGAAAATCACAGACACACCTCTATTAAAGTTAGTACCTTATGGAAGATAAAGTTGCTATGTATATGTTAATTGTATTATTATTTGTTATCTAAACATCATAACTAAATTGAGATGGTTCAGCTTACACTATTGCTGACACCCAGTAAAAGACATTGTGCTGACATTAGAGGGCTTGTTGTTAAAAATGAAACTGTTGACACTGAAGCCTACAATCTACCAGCTACACTATTGATATAATAGGCAGGGAAACTTTGAGTGGGATGCTAACAACCAGGTAAGATATTTAAGAGAAGGCCAGTAAACATAAAATAAAAACACTAGCTCAATAAACAAGATTATATTTAGTGGATTAGAGAAATTACCTAAAATTCAAACAAAATAATCTTTGGATGATTCTTTCATATAAAGGTGTATGTGTACTTAACACATTCACATATGCTAATGAATAACTGGATAACGGCTTTTTTCTCTTTTTTTAAACTTAAATTTTTCCAAAAGTTGGATTTGACCCAAATATCTTTCACAACATCCATTCAGCACCTATGTTTGCATATGTAAGGTGACTAAAAATTCATAAATATAATTTTTAATAATATTCCAAATTAGTTTGTAACAAATTCTTCTATTTTGTGTAAAAAAAATTAATAAGTTTTAGAATTAGTTTGTCTTGAAAAATGAAAACTTGTTTTCAATATCAGTAAATTCTCAAGAATATTACTTGGGAATTTCTGTACATTCTTTACTGACGGAAAGTACCACAGAAACAGTATTGTGGAAAAGTACCATGGCACGTACTGATGGAAACACTTACTGCAGTAAACTAGTAATACAGCACATCTCTATTTAAAAATAATGTGTCAGGATGACATCATATTTAGTTTACTAGTAAATAATGTAGACAGTTCCCAATTTGCAATATTTCTGTTTATCTGGTACACCAGAATTGTCAGTTACAGTGCACTGTGTAGTCTCATTTTGTACACCAGAATTAGCACACTTACAGTAAAATGTGTGATCTCATTTGGTACACCATAATTATCAGTAACAGTGCAGCATGTGATAACATTTGGTACACCATAATTATCAGTTACAGTGCACTGTGTGATCTCATTTGGTACACCAGAATTGTCAGTTATAGTGCACTGTGTAATCTTATTTGGTACACCATAATTATCAGTTACAGTGCACTGTGTGATCTCATTTGGTACACCATAATATCAGTTACAGTGCACTGTGTGATCTCATTTGGTACACCATAATTATCAGTTACAGTGCACTGTGTGATCTCATTTGGTACACCAGAATTGTCAGTTATAGTGCACTGTGTAATCTTATTTGGTACACCATAATTATCAGTTACAGTGCACTGTGTGATCTTATTTGGTACACCAGAATTATCAGTTACAGTGCACTGTATGATCTTATTTGGTACACCAGAATTATCAATTACAGTGCACTGTGTGATCTTGCTTCATATTGTGCCTATGATTTCATACCTATCATGAACTCAGCCTGGTTTGATATCTATTGTTAATTTATTGATGATGCATTTTCTCTCGTTTTTCCCCTTATGTGATACTTGCACAAGCCATCCTGTCATCTTTGCACAGTTTATATGTATTGGCATGCCAGAAAGTGACTTATTTTAAAGCTTGGTATAGGATCTTTAAAAGTTTAAATAAGATATACAAATTTGGGCCCAGGTTAAAATGGTATTATGTGCAGTGACTAAAATTTAAATTCATATGTTTTAAGAGACCACTTTTTTGTGCCAATTGGAAAAGTGGTCATTTAAAATATGTCGTCTTGTGTGAATCTTTATAAAAATATGTTAGTGATATTGATGCAGTTCTTTCCATTGTATTCCTCACTTTAAGGTACATGCAAATTTTGCTGTCAAGGGGAATAATTCTTGGCTTTTACTGTAATAGTGTAACCCACTGGACATTAGAAATCATGTCATATCTTTAAATCAAAAGAGGACAATAGTTGTAACAAGCATCAGGAAGTAAGCAAACAAATTTTTCAAAGAAAGATGACCTTGTACATCAAAAACTTGAACAGATTACGAATTCAAGCAATGACAGCAAAATTTGCATTTTATCTACGGAATATTGGAAAGGAAGATTTTACATTTTTAAAAAATCTGTTAAGCAAACTAAGTTCCTTTACCATGTCTAAAATTGCCTGACAGAATAATAGGATGAAAACTGCACTTTTGCATGCTAGCATTTGTGCAGCCTATAAATTAAGGAGACGACTTATGGATTACATCTGATATATAATGGAATCCAGAAGAGCACACACAATCACACAATAATTCACTTACATTTACATGTATATTTGTCATTTTTATAGAGAATGAATGTTACTGCTTCTATTTTCTGCTCATTTTCTGCTAAATTTGTAGTGTGAGTTATATGTTCTTGAAATCAAATGTGTTATGGTTTTATCTTTGATTACTTGCATCTTCTTTTCTTTCATTTTCTTTGTGCTGTGTTTCTTTTCTCAAGGGCAAAGGAAAGGTCAGTAATGTTAAGAATTGTCATTTTTTCAATTTGATATACCATGATAATTTATAATCAAGATTTTTCTTCATCCTGTTGCTAATTCATCATAGAATTTAAGAGACAAAACTGATAATGGATGATTTTGTAACTGAAAACTTTCTTATTTTGTAATTTATCTTCACTTTTTTCAAAAGACCCTTTTTTATACTAAAGAGACATTGTTTTATTTGAATGAAAATTATTGCTTATTGTTATTTTTCTCCAATAAACTTATATAATCTTTCATAATCTTGAAAAGAAATGTATGAAGTGAATTAGCAGTGGAGATTTAGCAATATTTTATATCTATATATAATATTTAGATTGTATCTTTTTACTTTAATTTTGTGAGAATTTTACTTTTTTGTAAATTATTGTCTTTATACCATGTTGTCATTATCTTGGTATGAATGGCATGAATCATTGGTCAAATTATGTTGCCAATGAAACATTGTAATATTGATTTCTGTACACTTGGGTCATCAAAGAGTGACAATCAGACATTAAAAATGTTCAGATATGGTTCTGTAATCATGTGGAAAAATTTGACAATTCCTCTCTTATGGGGAGGCACAGTAGCTTAGTTGCCCAGGTTAACCAAGGTGGGTTATCTCATTGTGTCCTTTGGAAAACATTCCCATTTCTTTGGCTTTGTGTAACCATTACTGTGTTAAAAAGATCATTAAAACCAATAGAACAAAAACAACAAAACGATTATCTCTGATGGCCCACCTTAACACTGAATTTACTTCTGATACAAAATGTCAGATATTGAAATCAAATAATAATAATAATAATAATAATAATAATAATAATAATAATGAGGACTTTGTATAGTGCCTAATCTTTAGAAGCTCTAAGTGCTTTATAACATCTATAATGATATGACTACAAAAAACAAACAAAACAAACACCGTGAAATTAGAAAACGTAAAAATATCCTGAAAATAGATAATATATACATATATCAGTTTTTTTTTTTTTGTTTTTACCATTTTTCACTAATTTTTTTTCCTGTCAAGTTCATCTGGTATAGAGTTCAACCATTAAATATGGATGCTTGCACAAATTTTCGTTTTGAAATATTTGAACATAAACAGCTTGTTTCAGACTTTTAATGAAGATGTGTTAACTGTCAGATAAGATTAATGCATTCCAATATTGTCATTTTAGTTTTATAACAAATCTTAGGTTGTAAGATTTCTCCAGTTTATAATGTAAAATTTGTTATCTACAGTTGACATTTCAGTTTTAATATGTGCCAGACTGGCGACGAGAAAGTTGTGAGTTTGAATCCTGTCCAAACCAGGTTATATTTGCTACTGTGGTTTGTTTCTGGGCATGTCACCTTACTCTGATTGCCTTGGCAAGATTTATCCTTACATGTGTTGATGTTCTTTTTAACACCAATTAATCAATAAATTAATAAACAGTGAAAAAGCCAATATATAATACCTGTTTATGGTGTGTTTGATCTAAACGTGGACAACAAATTTCTAATGGTAACATTTTGTGAGGAATTTATAATATTTATTGTTAAATATGAAAAACAGAGATGAAATTACTTGAAACATGCAACATTAATTGCATTATGTTTCTCTGAGATAATTTAAAATACAGTAAAACAAAGGTCATGTAAATTGTTGAAGTGAGATAGAGTTTAGCTGGATCATTTGTAGCTACATATCATCACAAACATGAAAATAAATCCAAGTTAGATGGAAAATTTAAAGTTTCAATTAAGTCAGACTTCCATTTCCCTCAAATAGATGTCTGTCATCCTCTGGATCGAATTCCTAAAACATTATTATTAGCAGGTCATGGTTAATGAATAAAATAGCTAAACTATATATATATATATATATATATATATATATATATATATATATATATATATATATATATAATTTAGCTTGCATAAATCATCAGTTCACACTTCCAACACTTCCAATAATTTTATGCCATTTAAAATCATTTAGGTTTTCATCAGATGGAATGACTTACAAGATGGCAGATTTTGAGTCAAGGGGAATCATAAAAACTTGCGATATCCTACAAAAATCAAATGTCGGAAGCATTGAAAATGTTAAGATACAGTCTACCAATCATCCAACTCTTGTTTCGAAAGAAAGTTGATATTATCAATGGAAAATCATCTAGAAACATGTCTATGAAATGTGCTCTGCAAATCCAAACCAGTTTTGATTGCAGGGGTATAATTTCTGTCTGAATTGTTTAAAATTACTTACTTAAGCATATAATCATAAGTTTACTATTTAACTGTTTGATCTCAGTGCTTCTTTTCATTTATTTGTTATGTTGTACTCAGATAATGTTGACTGCTCGAGAAGAAATGTAAAGAAAATGTTTAACACACTTAAAGTGTCTCTATTGTTCTAACAAAGTAAGATTGATTTGTTTTTTTTTAATAGGCTTGATTTTCTTCTTCCCCAGCCACAGTTGTAACAAGCAGTACGGTCATGCATACTTTTGTTATTTGAAGTGCATAATGGTGTTTACCTAATACTGACAATCTGCTTTAAAGTAACTCTGAAGTCTTAAATTAATTATAGTAAAATAAAGAGGAAATCTTAGCATAAATTACAATGAAAATTTCATCAAAATCCATTAAGTTCTTTTCAAGATATTACAGTTGAAAAGTTATTCCTTTGAAGGTACATTCTGTCAAACTGATTAATATTTATGAGTATTGATTATATCATAGATAAAAATGAATATTATTGATTCAGGAGTGAAAGGTAAAAATTGTAATAAAACATTTGCATTATAATTTGGATAAATTAAGCTCATAATTTTTGTAAAATGAAATGTAAGGTTCTTAACATTTCAGTATTATATTTGACAATTGATTATAATGTTGTTTTCAAAAATTCAATTGGAGCTTATAATGTACAGTGCTTGATTTTATTATCTGTCCCCAAAAAATTCAGTTTTAATTTGTATACAACCCTTGCAGTAGAACCTGTCTTGAAAGACCACCCCTTCTGCCAAAGAATAATGGTCTCTCAAGACAGGTGGTCTCTCATAACAGGTCATAACACTATATAATCGATAAGTCTGTGCATGGAAATTCTGGTCTCTCAAAACCGGTGGTCTATAATAACAGTGGTCTCTCAAGACAGATTTTACTGTAATCCTGATGCCCATCCATCCTTCATCTGGTACACAATTTTGCTTGCAAAACTAGTCCCATTATTCGACCGCTCTGGTTGCCTAGTGGTTAGAGCATCTGCATGCCACATCATACCAAAGACTGAAAAAAATGGTACTAACAGCTGGCTTGCTTGACGCTCAGCATTAAGTGGTTAGTGTTAGGACTGGTCAGCCTGGTGTCAGGATAATGTGACTGGGTGGGACATCATGCTACATGTCTGTGACATGATGCCCAGTGCTATGCATCACAATACAATGCCACACTGCAGACAACATAGCAAAATGACTGAAAAATTGTTAGTTAAATTAAAAATCCAAAGCACACACACACACACACACACAGAGCTTTTTTTAGGAGTTACTACCCTTTTTCACTTACAATTGCATGTAGTATATAACATAATTTTGTAAATACAGCCATTTGTGTTGGTTTTAGTGGATTATAAATTTAATTTATTGTAGCATAAAAATAGAAAGTGTAATAATATTCCATGGTTTGAAAAATCTGTTTTATTCATCTGAGATGTCATTAAAAGCAGGAAAATATAAAAAGTTTAATCTTTTAATTTAAATTCTTATAACTTTAAAACTGCTTGACAGATTTTGGCTCAAAGTTTCACTGTTTTTTATCTTAAGATATCCTCATTATTTTAATTTCTTATTGCTTATTTCTTGATTTCAGTCCTACTTTAAGCAGTCACTCCAGGAAATGAGAAAAAATCAGCTTCTTAAGTCTGATGGTTGCTTAGTCCATGTTTGTTTCTTAAAAATATTTTAGGGTTTTTAAAAATTAATCTTTTACAGATAGATGGATGCATACAACCTTAATGGCAGATTCTAATGTAGTTAGTTTGTTGTTCAATTTTTTTCCCCTAATATTATGTGATTTTGACTATGTCACTAAATTTCATATAAGAATGAGACAATTGCTGTAACTTACATATATTTTTGTCTGTTCCATGTGGATGATAAATCAAAGCTGGTACTATAATATGTGCATTTATTTGACCTATTTGCATTGGGTTCCTCATATAAACTTCCTTTTTTCTTTCATACAGTTAGGCAAACATATAAAAAAGTGAATTTTTTTAAATATTATAGTCTTACACTATACTGAAGGCTGTTTGTGCATCATGTTTAAATTCACAAAGTTTATGTAATTTTCCACAATTAACATAATCCCCAGATTTTGATTAATTTTGCTTTTTTTGAAAACTTGATACAATGGATACAGTATTCAGTTACCTTTTTAAAAATGTAAAAAAAAGTATAATAATAATAATAATAATAATAATAATAATAATAATAATAATAATAATAATAATAATAATAATAATAACAACAACAACAACAATAATAATAATAATAATAATAATAATAATAATAATAATAATAATAATAATAATTTGAAGAAGGTAAACTGTATAGTCACAGAATATTTTCAAGTGTAGTAACTGATGGGTAACAAGTTTTGAAAGATTAAATTATGCCATCTTTTAAAATTACAGTATGCTTACAGTAATAAATTTCCTGCTTATATCCTCAGTTGTAAGTTAGTATTTGCCTTGGTGTGGGTTGAAACCAAGCAAATTTTTAATTTTTTAAAAATGTTTGCAAGCTTGCATCAGTAGATTTTAAAGTGTAAGAAGTAATGTGGATGACTTATGGCATACAAAATGGTTATTAGGCAGGCAGATTCTTTCAGTCCAAGGTAAATTGTAGGCCATAATTAATTGCATTAGTAATCATTATGAGTCCAAGGTCAATTATAAGGCCCATATTTAACTGCATCAGTAATCATTATCAATCCAAAGTAATTATTAGGCCTATTTTTTTATTGCATCAGTAATCATCCATCCAAGATAAATTATTAGGCCTATATTTAATTGCATCAGTAATCATTATCAATCCAAATTAATTATTATGCCTATTTTTTTTTATTGCATCAGTAATCATGCATCCAAGATAAATTATTAGGCCTATGTTTAATTGCATCAGTAATTATTATCAGTCCAAGGTAAATTTTTGGCCCATTTTTAATTGCATTAGTAATGATTTTCAGTCCAGGTTAAATTATTAGGCCCATATAGTATCAATAATCACTATCACTACAAGGTAAATTAATTAGGATCATAGTTAATTGCATCAGTAATCATTATGAATATAAAGTAAATTTTTAGGCCCATGTTTAATTGCATCAGTAATTATTATCAGTCCAATGTAATTTTTTGGCCCATATTTAATTGCATCAGTAATCATGATCAGTACAAGGTAAATGTTAGACACATATTTAATTGCATCAGTAGTTATTAACAGTCCAAGGTAAAGTTTAGGCCCATATTTAATTGCATCAGTAATGATTTTCAGTCCAAGGTAAATATTACTTTAGTAATCATTACCAAACCAAGGTAAATTTTTGGGACCAAATTTAATTGCATCAGTACTCATTAACAAGAATCTTTTGGTTTGCATGTGTAGTGTGTGCTTGTGTGCATGCATGTGTTTATGCACATGAGAGAGAAATAAATAAATATGACATTTCTAGTCTATACATTGCAGGAATTGAAATTATTAAATTTTCTGTTGTAGACTGATCCATTCTTCTACATTATAATGTATCCTGCTTAATATACAATTTCTCTTGATAAGATCTTAAACTCTAGATCTTAAACCACTCTGACTTGGCATAAATTCAGTCTTTTCTGCAAGTAACAACTTTAAAAGGTTATTTTAAATTACAAGGGGCATGAAACAAAATCTTATATTAGCTAAACTAAAGTTTACACTTATTTTTTGAAAATTAAACATTGCCTTGCTATTTGTATAGCTATTGCAAGTGAAATCCTGTTGATATATATATATATATATATATATATATATATATATATATATATATATATATATATATATATATACCTCTTTGTATCAGTATTAGGGTACCTATTATCTATGTGTGACATCTTTTTGCAGGATGTTAGTGACAAATCTCTCTCTCTCTCTCTCTCTCTCTCTCTCTCTCTCTCTCTTGTGTGATTCGATGTGATGCCACCTTGAATTATCATCCTTTATTCATTTGGAAAACAAGTACACTGTAACAGTTTTTTATGTCTTTTAATGATTAATAACGTTTTTAATAACTTTAAAAAAAATATTTATTGCACATGCCCAATGAGTCAGTACCCAGAAAATGGAGTAATCTTTTTCTTCCAATTTATTTTGTACCCATCATGCTTTGCAAATATCTTATTAGGTCCATTATGATAAATGTATCTTTAGTTTTTAATCTCCTTGGTATGCAATATAGGGGAATATATGTAACTATTGATGTGTCTTTTCATTTGTCTGTCTGTAAGACTATAATCTGTAAACATTTTCATTTCTGGAGAGAAATTGAACATAAAATCATTCAAGATATCATTAAAACTTGCCACACATACCAGTGATCCAGATGTTTTTTTTTTGCCATTCATAATTATTAATTTTAATAAATGTTTTGTCAATCTTTTCATTGATCTATCAGAATTCATTTTCATTTTCAATGCACAACTCCAAATCTTTTAATTTTTTTAAATTTTAAACTTGTATTAGTTTAGCAGTATAGATGTGCCCTATTGTTATTTACAATTCTTCATTTTCAGTATGGTTTGTGAATTTGCCTGTCAATCCATCCATCCATTTTCACACTTTGATTTCCAGTGCAGAACTCCAAAACTGTTCAAGATATCTCTGTGACAATTAATATGAATAATAGACTACTAGTGTAGATTTGCCTTTTGCTGTTTACATATCTTTATTTTAAGTAGTTGTAATTTTTTTTCCTATTTGTTCATCCATCTATTAGTGCTATTATTTCAGGAGAAGAACTCCAAATTCATTTAATCTCCATGAAACTTGGTACATATATTAGTCAAGCTACCTAAATGTCTTTTGTTATTAACAATTCTTCAGTTTCAATATTTTATATATTTTTATCCTTTTGTTGATCTACCTGTCATTTGTTTAATTTCTGGCACAGAAGTCCAAAATTATTTCAGATATCTCAATGAAACTTGGTACTTATATTAGTCTGGTCATCTGTATATGCCTTTTGTTGTTAACTATTCTTCAGTTTCAGTATTTTAAAGTTTTTATCCATTTGCCTTTGATGCACCATCCTTTATCCAGTAAAACTACAAAGTCATTTAAGAATTCACAATGAATTTTTTATTTATTTAGTAGACTAGTGATGTGACTTAACATTTTGCCATTCATAATTCTTGTCTACATATTGAATATTTCCATCTATTTGCCTATTCACTAATATGTCCATTATTCATATTTTGTTTTCAGAACAAAACTCCAAATCATTGAAGATATCACTATAAAACTTACACAAATATCTGACTAGAGGTCCAGATGTACCTTTTGCTATTAGGAATCATTCAGCTTGAAATATTTGTACATATCTACTGGTCTATCCATCCTACATACTTGTGTTTCAAGATCCAGTGTACATACCATTCAATATATCCCTATGAGACATTGAATATGTCTTTCACTAGTAGTCTATATATGCATTTTGATGTTTCAATATATTTTGATAAGGCAGGGACAAAAACGACTATGCCTTGTGATGAGAAATCCTCAGCTTCACTGTATCATTTTGATTTGGCATGGGAAAAAAATGACTGCCTTTTGATGATGAGAAATCATTAGATTCAGTATCATTTTGATAAGGCAGGGAACAAAATGACTATGCCTTGTGATGAGAAATCATCAGATTCAGTATCATTTTGATAAGGCAGGGGCAGAGATGACATTGTCTTCTAGTTTCACTTCTGTTTATTATAATTGATGTTACTTCATTATGATGAACTGCAATCAAAATAACAGATTGTTAAAAAACAAAGCAGCAAGTTTCATTGAAACATTTGTCTTTGATTAGCCACAGTTAGTATTAAGTTTTAAAAGCTTACATGTACTACTAAAAAAGACTGTTTAAGAAGTATTGGACAAACATACCATATATACTCACTTATAAGTCTAGGCAAACTGCAGACAACAAAGATCCTAATCTGCCTTGCAATAATGCACCTGCAGATCAGGATCTGTTTTGTTAGTTCTTCTGATTACTTGTAACAAACTGTACAGACTCAGATCTTCCAGGACATTATGTGACGGCAGATCTGGGTGTATGAAATGTGCAGTTGGACTCTGAAAGACAGAGGAAAAAAAGATATAAAACAGACAGAATGAGTGATTAAGATAAGAATGGAAGCAGATAAATATACAACTTAATGAAGTGGCAAAGAGATTTAAAGACTTTCTAGATATATAAAAAATATCCTCCAGCTAATTATTTTATTAATTAAAAAACTTAATTAAAAATGATAGTGATAAAAGTCTTATTACCGGTAATCATTATTTATTGATATTTTAAAAATTTTGAATCAGGAGATACATTTATCTAGTTTGGTTTTTCGTATTTGCAGCATTTGTCTTTGATTGTATGTATAATGTCCATTTAGTATGGTCATGGGACCCCTTTAATCATTAAATTCATTTTTGGCTATTCAATTCTTGTGACTTAATATTATTACTGGATTGATAGGAATACAATTGTATTGTAAGGTTTTGTGTTTGGCTCTGTTGAACACAGGATTACAAAGTAATCGAGTTAGGAAATACATGTCTTTATGGTAAGTTCACATCATAATATATTCCTGTATGCCTCTTTGACCAGGACCTGATGGCAATGCTGAGGGCAATGGATGGAGGAGAGCCTCAGGAGAAGGAAGAAGAAGTAAAGGAGGAAGAAAAAGAGGAGGAGGTCCCTGAATTTCAAGAACCATCAACTCCAGGTGAGGGCTTGTATATTAGAATGATAGCTCTATACTTAAGTTTTCTAAAGTTACCATTTATTTCAGCAATCAACTATTCACAATGGCAATTCTTATTTCCCCAGGCAAACTTCCTATCAATGTCCATTATGTAATGGTGACCTGTCCTCGATGGTCAATGGCCAGGTGTTTCCTAACCAAACAGTGGTCACAACATCATATTTACATTGACTATGCAGTCTATACAAACCAAATTTTTGCTTCACAAGGAAGGCATTGATGTTTAGATAAAGAAACAAATCATAAAATTTGTTTTTAAAATTAAAGATCATATGATAATTAATTAAATCATTTGCATCTTAGTAAAAGAGATTTTTGTTTTGTTCAGGTTGCTCTTTATCTCATTTAAATCTTTTGGATCACTCCTTCTGATTTACTTGTCTCTTGTTTCTATTTGCTCCTTCATTTAAGTGGACAATATCTGGATTGAAAATGCTGTATTATGCACATATAGCACAAAATCATCTGGAGATGATAAAACACGGAGGCTGAGTATCCACTATTAGCTAATCAGAAACAACCTTTCAGTGTTAAATAATTTATGATTGGTCAAAACAAAGACTCAAGTTTAAACTGAAGCTCAAGAGTTTTTTTAATAATTTTCAGGCCTGAATCTGCTATCACTTAATTCATTGGTAGATTTGATCTATGCTGTTTCCAGGCCTGAATCTGCCATCACTTCATTCATTGGCAGATTTTGTCTATGCTGTTTCCAGGCCTGAATCTGCCATCACATAATTCATTGGTTGATTTGGTCTATGCTGTTTCCAACCCTGAATCTGCCATCATATAATTCATTGACAGATTTGGTTTCTGCTGTTTGATAGAATTCACAAACTGAAATTGGTAGACTAATCTACTTCTCTTTCTGCCACAAATATCTAATGTACTGCAAGAATGCTGTGATGAGAAAACCACCAGAGTGACCTTGTAGATATGCATGGATGGGGTCAAACTAAATTTGTTTATCTAATGAAAACCGAAACTGATTGTAGCAAGGTGTCAAAATTTAAGTCTGATTTTGACATATTTTACACTTTTGTTATTTTGCAGAATTTGCTACATGTGGAGTCAGAAGAAACCTTCATATTTAGGAATATTTTTGGAGATAAAAGGAAAGTGATGAACTAGTAGAAATTAATTGGTACCTTAAACACATCGATATCATGCCATGGAAATGGCAGATACATCTCATTCAAAAAAAGACACACAAAAGCAGTCAGCCTAGATTGATCAGGGCCACTATCAAACCCAGGACCTTTAGATTTTGAGTCTGATAGTGAGCTGACTCTCATACATCATAAATGAGAAAATATGGTAGAACAAAAACTGTGCATCACTGAAGCCCTTAAATACTGTTTGTATAGACATTTAATGAGAGTGGGTCATTTTGAAGCAAAGATAAATGGCTTGGATGGAGATATTTATTTGGATTTAATAACAATTATGATTAACCATTATTCTTCTTTACCTGGTTTCATTGTAATGTTGCATACACTGAATTTCAGAGAGTTGAAATGAAAAGAGACTATACCAAAGATCCTCTGATTAACAGGGACTGGTTTGGTTTGGTGTTTTATGGGACATTCAGCTACACAGGAAAGTTATTCAAGGGCAAGACAATTTGAGTAAAGTACCTTGCCCAGGGTCACACCACAGTAAGCCAACTTAGATTGATCCATTGATAGGATTCAGTCTGCACCATTTTAATCTAAAGTCTAGCATGCTGCCACTAATTGATTAAAATAGCGAATCTACTATTACTATAAAGGCCACTTAAACTCATTAACCCCTGGTGCCCTGTTTAAGTATCAATGGAGGTAGTACCTTACTTCCGAGCTCTGTATTGCCAAGGTTATTTAAGTTACACCAAAGTTGGTTGTATTACAGAAAAGTAGACAGATCTAGCTCTACAATGATAACATATAATCTGGACTTTCCACTAGCATTGCAAATAAAAGCTGAAACAATTAAATTTGAGACCTGATTTTTTTAATTCCAAAACTTTGCCTGTTGTTGGAATTGGATTTTGTGTCTGGATTTGAGACTTTTCAGACCCAGATCTAAGGAAACCAGTCTTAACTGCACATAGGCAGGTGAACCTTTGCAAAAAGTTGGATAAGTTGTAGGTTTGGGATAAAACATGGCCAGGACACAAAAATGACAGATCCAATAAGCACAAAAAAACCCTCCAACTTTTATCCTTTTGCATATGTGCGAGTGAAATAGCCAATGAAAATGACATTTATGGCACAATTAGGCATAAGGCTAAACAAAAAGCTCCTGAAGGCAGATTTTTGGTGATTTATTCAGAAGTATCCCTCAAATGTGTTTCTTCTTACTTTTCAGGCAAAAATGACAAAAATCTCCTGGGTGTAATGGGTTAAATTGATCTTGAGTTGTTGCTGTTATAAATAGATATTTAGCTCTATCTTTTTCCCCCCCTTTCACCCTTCCCAACTCTCCTTATGAAAAATACTTATGAGGATGAGGATGTGATAGACTTAAGGACCAGTTAGATAGAACTTTTTAATCATATTTTACAAGCTTCTCTTTCCCCTTGCAGAGCCCCCAGAGTGGGAGGATTTTGATGAGGATGAGGATGTGATAGACTTGAGGGCCAATAATGTAATAGGAGGAGTATTCGACTTCAACCTAATGCACCTCTCACCTCAACCCAAAGCTGTCAATAATTGGATTATCACTAGATGTAAAGTACAATTTAATATCCAAATCCTAGCTACTAGGGCTTTGTTTTTAGTGCAGAATGATGGTGATGATAGTAATTAAGTTATCATTATTGTAGTTTTTTTAAAAACATGTTACATAAAGTTATACTACATAATATCTTTTTTTAGAGTGCATTTTCTCTTGCTGTTTTGATATCAAACAATATAATGTGTATGAATGAACGTGTACATTTGGTCAAACCTTGACAATGATAATATGCTAGTGAAGGGACAGACTTTTTTAATTAAGCTATCACTGCCAACCAACATATACATGATCGGCTATGGATACCAAACTAAAAGTATTGATGTTTGAAAAAAATAGAATTTGTTAAGTAAAAAAATTAAAACATAAATACAGCAAACAATTGTCTCCAAAACTTGAGGATCCATATTTTGATGACAAAGGTCAATTGATCTTCATGAAACTACATGTAGTTGACATAAATTTGTCAACAAAAGGAATACCTCTTGATTACACATGCAATTTGTAAATATTTGAGTTTTTAATACTTTGAAGTATTCACTGAGCCTGCAATTTGCTTTTATACTTTCAGGCACTTTTTGTTCTTGACAATAATGAGCAAAACTACTTATTATTGTTAGTAGCATTATTATTTATTATTTATTAGTGAAAGTAATAAAAAAAGACCTATAAGAAAACCTATGACAGACATCATTATCAAATATCATGGTCTAGTTGAAAGAACTTTAGTTTTGTTTTTCAGTTGTATGTCTAAAATGAATACTTCAGTAAGAAAATATATTTTTCGCTGCAGAGTACTTCTCTATCCATTTTCTGAAAACAAGGCATTTATAAATGTTGATAATCTTATGGGTCATCAATATTCACGAAGAAATCCAAAGCTATATTGTTGATTGATAAATAACTTATTGATAATTGATCAATCATTGAAAAAAAATTGATTGATTGGATGACTAGTTATGCAAGAAGAATTTGAACTCTGACTTTTCTTTCAGGTTTAAAGACTCCTCTTATATTCCAGAAAACATTTCAACATATAAACCACACATTACACAAATATGCATAACAAAGCATGCATGTCAAGTGCTGTGTTTTTTATTGTTTCAGTGGTTGACCCTCCTGAAATCCAGTACATGGACTATGTGGCCGACACAGCAGTCTTGATTCCCAATAAAGAGGGTCACTCTCCTACACAGGCTGACAAGGGCAAAGAATCAGAAACCAAGAGGGATGAAAAACCACCTATAGGGGTCACTATGAGGTAATCACCACACTATTATTTTATTTTATTGCATTTAAATGTACATCTGAAATTCCAATAGCCAATTCTCATTCTAATGCATGGAAATTGTTTTTAAGAGGAACAACAAATGTAAATCACAGTCACATTCAAAGTCAAGGTTTTTAAAATATTGGAGACACATCTGCTGAATATTCGTATTCAAAATTTAATATTTTATTTGTGTACTTATGTCTCTAGGGACACTGCCAGAGCAGCAAAGACAATGCCACAATATATCTCTAGATCCAATATATAATATAACAACTTGGTTAAGGTAACGGAAATTTGTTTGGTATTATTTTTCACAAGCCTTTGGCCTCACATGTGTAAATCTGCATTTTCACTGTGGAGCTTGTTTGAGAGGTGTTGTGTAAAGGTCAATAAATCACATGACACCTGCTATAGAAGAGCTGTTGTCTAGTCTCAAGGTCATATTTCACTCTGCATTAACAAGAGGTGATAGGTATACTGTGTACAGACCAAGATTTTCAAATGCATGGTTTGTATTTTGTTGAGTTTTGTTTAAATATCACCTCTGTTGTGATGATTCCACTTGATATGCTCTTATTTTGACCCAAGCTTAGTACATGGTCACAGCTACATACATGCCAACCATTACAGTTTTGGCATAATCATTACGCTATTTTTCCACCATGTTACTCATTTATGCTAAAATGTATATAGATTATGCCTTTTTGTTACATTAAAACTCAAATGAAAATAACGCAACAAAAAATTGTTTTAAATTTTTTATTATCATCTTTTTAATTCCACTGAGAATATTCTTAAAAAGGTAACAGCTGCAGAAAATAGCATAAAAGTACTTTCTTTATTTGCTATTTATAGCAACTGTAAATAACCTAATTCCAAGAAAATAGTCGGGTTTCTTCAAAATGTGAACTTTGTCTCACAGATTAATTTTATTGGTAAGCTAGGGAAGTTGTGAACCAGTCTGTGCTTTTAATAAAAATGGTACCAGATGTTAAGTGAAATGCTTTACAGTGTGAGTAGTGGGTGTTATATGATGGAAAATATTAGAGCAGGTGGATCTTTCCATACATATCAGATCAGAAAAAATAATAAATCAACACTGCTTTACAAATTTTAAAAGAAGTATATGACAGTAATTTAATACAGCAATGTGAGTAACTGACCTCTTTGCAGATTTCCTGTTTGAAATCATTCAGTGAACTTTACACATGTACAATAACTAATGAGTGCTGAATATAAAAATCTTATTAGATTTCTTTCAGTCTTGGTATTTGTGGATTTGGATTTTTGTTACAACTTTTTTAACAGAATTATGCAGAACTGCTGATCTAGACAAATTAAATTCAGCATACATGTAAACTATACATAACTATGGTTCTAATTAGATTTGTATGCCAAGTAAATGATGTTATTTTCAGGTTTTATCAGAATTTATTTTTGGTATTTACTGTTTTTAGCTGCATCAGGAGCATACAGCAATGTGAGTAACTGACCTCTTTGCAGATTTCCTGTTTGAAATCATTCAGTGAACTTTACACATGTACAATAACTAATGAGTGCTGAATATAAAAATCTTATTAGATTTCTTTCAGTCTTGGTATTTGTGGATTTGGATTTTTGTTACAACTTTTTTAACAGAATTATGCAGAACTGCTGATCTAGACAAATTAAATTCAGCATACATGTAAACTATACATAACTATGGTTCTAATTAGATTTGTATGCCAAGTAAATGATGTTATTTTCAGGTTTTATCAGAATTTATTTTTGGTATTTACTGTTTTTAGCTGCATCAGGAGCATACAGCAATGTGAGTAACTGACCTCTTTGCAGATTTCCTGTTTGAAATCATTCAGTGAACTTTACACATGTACAATAACTAATGAGTGCTGAATATAAAAATCTTATTAGATTTCTTTCAGTCTTGGTATTTGTGGATTTGGATTTTTGTTACAACTTTTTTAACAGAATTATGCAGAACTGCTGATCTAGACAAATTAAATTCAGCATACATGTAAACTATACATAACTATGGTTCTAATTAGATTTGTATGCCAAGTAAATGATGTTATTTTCAGGTTTTATCAGAATTTATTTTTGGTATTTACTGTTTTTAGCTGCATCAGGAGCATACTTGTTTTACAACACATATATTAGGGTTTTATTTTCTTCCTGTCTTCAGGTTGGCAGATGGTGTAATGTTCACAGAGGAGCCACAGATTGCCAGATGGGATTACCAGAAAAATCACTGGAGAACAGATGGCTTTTCAGACCTTAAATTTGATGAAGGTATGGTGGATGATTAGTTTGAAAGAGAATAGATCAGTAAAGTTAGGTCAGTAAATTCGTTTTTCATTGCACAAGGCATGTTTCTGTACCATGGTTAGGGATCTTTTGACTTATGTAGTTCATGTTTATGGTTTGTTTCAAGTATTTAAACTGGGACAACATTTTTGAATCACATAATTTATGGCTATTAATTAGTAAACTACAATTCACATAAATGTCGAGGAAGGTTACAGCATTGTATTCCCCCCCCCCCAAAAAAAGTTTGTCTGTATGAAAGATAGAATGTTGCTTATATTCTTGTCTTTTTTTTTTTTGCATAATGGTCTTTAAGATATATGAAAATGATGCTGATCAACAATTAGTAATATCACTATGATTAAAAAAAAAATATTAAAAAAAACCCATTAAAATGACTTCTCAAAAACCACTTTACTGAATTTGGCCAAATTTGACAGAAGATACTTTGGTATAAATGGCTTTTAAGCTTATTCAAATAGTGCCATTCTGTAGTCGAATATAACCACCAAAATTAAAAAGAGAAAAATCTTTAAATGATCTCTCCAAAACTGCTGTGCAGAATTTGAATAAATTTGAGTGAAGTATAAAACATGAACACTTTTAATTTGTGCAAATGATGCCAATCTACCATTAAATAAGGCAGTTGTTAAGGTATTTTCCGCCCTATAAGTCGCTCCTGGGTATAAGTCGCGGGAGGGGGAAATCCAGATAATTTTGGAAAATTCAACAGATAAGTCACTCCTGCGTATAAGTCGCTCCTGCGCACTAACCGTAATCACGTTTTTGATACCGCCAGCCATTGCATACGAATTGGTAATTTCCAACAACGTGCACGTATATTCTTGTTTGAAATTTTAAAAATAGAAATACAAGCAAATAAGATTTATAAATAATGTTTATTAAGTAAATAATAGCGCCACTCGTCTTCTTTTTTTACGCCAGTCACGCACAAGCTTCTCGCTTACGTTGAATTTTCTTACTGCTGAACGATTTCCGTTTTCTTTCGCAAATGCTACGACGTTTAACTTAAATACTGCATCATAACTTTTTCGCGTGGTAGTTGTAGGTGCCATGATTAAACTGTATTGACTTACGCTAATATAACAATTTTAAATCATACAACGTTATTGTGAAACTATCTTTTTTTGATGCTCCATGGTATGAACGGTCTGTATTTATATACCGGTCAATTCCACAACCCGAGCAAACTTCAAAGACACTTTATAAAACAATTGAAGTTGTTCGCCAGCCTTCCAGTTATTTTTATTAATTACTTTGAAGTTCTCTCAATGAAGCCAGTCTCGGTATTCCGGTCAATTTCCACAACCCGAGCAAACTTCAAAGGCACTTTATAAAACAATTGAAGTTGTCCGCCAGCCTTCCAGTTTTTTTTATTAATTACTTTGAAGTTCTCTCAATGAAGCCAGTCTCGGTATTCCGATCAATTTCCACAACCTGAGCGAACTTCAAAGGCACTTTATAAAACAATTGAAGTTGTCCGCCAGTCTTCCAGTTTTTTTTTATTAATTACTTTGAAGTTCTCTCAATGAAGCCAGTCTCAGTATTCCGGTCAATTTCACACCCAGAGCGAACTTCAAAGGCATTTTATATGACAACTGAAATTGTTTGCCAGCCTTCCAGTTATTTTTATTAATTACTTTGGAGTTCTCTCCATGAAGCCAGTCTCGGGTTAATCCAGAGTTTTTATAAACTATTGAAGTAAATTATGAAGCGCTACCGGTACATTTAAATACATATATTGTAGCGACATCTGACCAACACTTTGCTTGAAGCACGTGGTGAATAATAAAAGAAAAACAATGGCAATCGTAATTTCAATATTTTTTTTTATTAATAACAACAAATTTTAACACATATATATTATAACTAAATATTATTTGATTATTTAATTTGATATTCTTGTAGTCTAATACTTACGTGTATGTAAGTTTCGAGCAATTGGCTTGCCGGTATACCGTAGATATATTTTGCTATAACACAGCATCACTGCGCATCAGTCATATCAGTCGTTAAAAAAATTATTTATCGTATAAGTCGCTCCTGCGTATAAGTCGCACACGTCATTTGAAAGAAAAAAAACGAAAAAAAGTAGCGACTTATACCCTGGAAAATACGGTACTTAAAATACAAAAACCTTTAAATGATTTATTTTCAAAAACTGCTGAGCAGTATTGGACTAAATTTAACTAAAAGCAATCAGGATTGAATGCCTTTTAAATCTCTACAAATGATGCAGATTGACCATTAGAATTGGCTAGTGTTGCAAAAAATAGGAAAACTTTCAAACAGCTTCTTACAAACTGTTGATCAGAATCAGATTAAATTTGATGGAAATCATTTGGGGAAAAAAACTTTTTAACTTTGTTCAAATGATGGTGATTCTTTATCGACTATGTGTGTCATATCAAGCTTGCTTGGCATACATCATTCGACTATGTGTGCCATATTAAGCTTGCTTGGCATAAATCAGTCAACTATGTGTGCCATATCAAGCTTGCTTGGCATACATGATTTGACTATGTGTGTCTCCTCAAGCTCGCTTGGCATACATCAGTTGACTGTGTCTGATCGAGCTTACAGTACATACAGTAGCATACATCAGTTGACCATGTGTGCCCGATCAAGTTTACTTGGCATACATCAGTCAACCATGTGTGCCTGATCATGCTTACATACAGTAGCATACATCAGTTGGCTGTGTGTGCCTGATCAAGCTTGCTTGGCACACATCAGTTGACTGTGTGACTGATCATGGTTACATACAGTAGCATACATCAGTCGACTATGTGTTATGTGTGCCTGATCAAGCTCACTTGGCATACATCAGTTTACTATGTGTGCCTGATCAAGCTTACGGTACATACAGTAGCATACATCAGTTGACTATGTGTGCCTGATAAAGTTTACTTGGCATACATCAGTCGACCATGTGTGCCTGATCATGCTTACATACAGTAGCATACATCAGTTGACCATGTGTGCCTGATCATGCTTACATACAGTAGCATACATCAGTTGACCATGTGTGCTTGATCATGCTTACATACAGTAGCATACATCAGTTGACCATGTGTGCCTGATCATGCTTGCATACAGTAGCATACATCAGTTGACCATGTGTGCTTGATCATGCTTACATACAGTAGCATACATCAGTTGACCATGTGTGCCTGATCAAGCTTACATACAGTAGCATACATTGGTGTCAAATGCAAATGTGGTCATTAGGCAGTTGCCTTGGATTCAAAGACACATATTGCAGGACAATTTCCACCTCTTCTGTAGAACATGGTGGTATGTATGGCAGCTTTTGAAAGAAAGTAGTTTATATAGGTATATATTTAAGTGATGCCTGGCTGGACAACCTTCTATAATGTGTGCCTTTATCTTTCCAAAATTGGCTCACTGGCCCCGTAAATGAGAAGAAAAAAAATTGAAATATTGCGCCTCACTTGAAAATGTTGGACAATTTTGTTCTTAATGGACTGTTTGCATGACTAGGCAGCTATTCTGGTAATGGGCATGTGTAATTTCAGCTAGTATAATGGAGAACAAAACCAAATTTCAAGCAGCATATCCAGTTTAAATAATTGAAATAATTTGATGCCTTGGATATAAATGTTATAAGGAATATTTTATTGCAATTGTATTTGAATAAAAGTCATATCACCAGAGGAGGAGGAGATTTTAAAAGCGTAAATTTAGTATGCACATTCTCGTCAGATACAATGTTAATATAGTTGTAAAATTTCTTTCCAGAGAACCGTACATTCCAGTTCAAGACAAGTCATTTTGGCACCATGGCCCTCCTTCAAGATGCTCATATTAACATGCCTTTCCAATCCTGGGAAATCCGACCTCACAAAACAAACTCAGCTGTCTTCACCATCATAGCTGCTATTGTTGAGATTGAAATAGAAATTAAGGTATGAACAACAGGTCAAAAAACACAGATCAATCACAGTACAATACAGATTTTAAAGCATTAATTGCAGATCAAAATAGCACAGATCACAGTACATATAAACTAAGGTAAGAATAACAGATCAAAACAGCATAGATCAGCATTCTTTCATTTTGTAAGACATTTCTGTAACTGCAAGCACAGTATGATCATTTCTAAACAAAAAACTCCGTAATTAATGGTAATTGTGGGCATAGTAAATTACATTCTTACCTAGAACACTACTTAAATGATCTATTTTCTTAATATAATACACTCTAAGAATGTAATGTTGATTGCATGAATTTGCATAATTACTTTCATTAGTTGATGACGAATTCAAGTTTTAGTTTCACTCCACAAAAATACAATGAATCAGATACACTATACTAATAGCAGAAACCATATTTTAAGAATTTATATTTTGTACCTTTAGTTTGTAGAGTGTGTGTGTGTGTGTGTGTGTGTGTGTGTGTGTGTGTGTGTGTGTATACATGTGTATGTAATATATATGTTTGAAAAATCTTTTTATTGCTGCTTCTGCTAAATGGAAATCCAACATATCACATTAATCACTAATTAGTCTATTCAGATTGCATAAATTATTATTGTAATACATTTCATTGAAAAAATATTGATCTAAATGGGTTTTTAAAAATATTTATAAAATACATATTTCACAATTCAATTTGAGGCACTGCTCCCTTTTTTTCAGTATTAAACTCAATTAAATAATAAAGCTTTTGTTGTTTTCCTGATTATTTAACAAATGGTTATGCACTTAAAGCTAAAAAGATAAACAATATACAAACTTTGATATTGATTGTATAAATGCAGATGAATGTATGACATTGTTACAGAACAACATTTGAAGGTTATGTAAAGAGTGTGTGTAAGGGAGATAACTACAAACAAACAAGCACTCTACATCATAAATGGTTGAGGAAGAAGGGAGGTAGACTGAATACTTTTTTCTTCACACATCAGATCATTCAAAACAAATATGTAAAGTTAAAATTACATGCTACAAAGTCACAAGTTGTGTTTTATGCTGGTCACTATTGTTACTGTGTAAGGAAAGTGAATTATATCAAATTTAAAATGTATTTATGTAACTCTTGAAAATGAATATAAAGCAAATTTGTTAAAAGTTGAACAATGAATCATACAATATTTCAAGGAATTTGGGAGGCGGCAACTGATCTATTAGAAATATTGAAAACTGATCTTTGTCATATTTCAGAAAGCTGAAAAAGTATAATATGGCATGCATTAATAGACATTTGTATAAAAAAAAACGAAGTAAATAACAAATATCATTGTTGTAGAGGTTTGTTAACAATAAATACTTATGCCTTGTACCAAATTACAAAAAGGAAAGAATATTTTTTTAAGCACTAAGATAAGAACCAGTATTGCATTAAAGTTCCATTATGCCATCCTACAACATGCAAGAATCACATGGATAGAAAAAACTAGAACAGTATGATCATGATGCAGGAATGAACACGTGTACCTGCAGAGAATCCAGATCTTATGAGACCAAAATTCTGATACACTATATTATGAAAACAGTCTAGGACAAATGTAAATGGCAAAGTTGGTCCAATAAACAAGAACTAGCATGTCCGCATCACTGAGCAGAGAACACTCAGTTCAGAAAGGTATAAAAAAAAATATCCTCAAAGTCCTACATTGGAGTCACTTAGACAAACTGGATTTTTGATCAGTGAGGAAACTTGCTAGAGAATTCTTGTATATCTAAATCCATGTAGCTGTTTAAGGAGTTTGTAGAGCACTACGATATGCTTCTGGTAGTCAGGTTGAACAGATAGGGGTAGATGTGACATGGTGAAACAGTCATGCTGTTCAAGTACACATGGCATAACCCCATTTCATCCTGGTCTGTGAAACCCCCCAAAAAGCAAAAACAAACAGCAGACAACAGTCCTTATGTAACAATGCTAAGACGTTCTTGCTTAACATAATGTATGTTTTATATGAATCTATTTTCTTTATGTAACAATGCTAAGACGTTCTTGCTTAACATAATGTATGTTTTATATGAATCTATTTTCCAGCTGCCTAATTGATATATTTGTTTGTCGCCAAAATTTTGTTAGGCTGTCTCAGCAGCAGTTCCCATTCTTAAACCATGTGTCCTAAATTGATCAGAGCTAAACCAGCATGACATGTGCATGTCTAAGCTCTTAATTCTTTGCTGGAAACTTGGTGTGTGTCTGAGTACATAAGAGAAGACCTTTTCCCCAAAAAGAGAAGCAAGCTTACACTTCACTTGTGTTACAGAGCAAATAGTTATGTTACAGAGTAAATACACTTGTGTTACAGAGCAAATACATCACTCCCTCGATAACTCGCACCCTGATTACTCATGAACCCACATATAATGCAGGGTCAGGCATGGATCCAATTTTTTAAACCAGAAAATACCCCAAATTTATTCCCTATTTGTTGAACTTGAAGAAATTTGCAGTGAAAATTTGTAATGGAAGCTTTGATATATTGCTCATTTTATTGTCAAAAGTGGTAAATAGGACCTGAAAATTTGTTACATTTTCTTTTGAAACTACATTCCTACACCACAATTAATGATCTGTAAGGAAATTTTGATCACCGAAAATGTTCTTACGCTGAATGGAGGCAGTACTTTAATCAATAAATACAAATTAAATAAATTTTTTATCAATTGAGATTTGTGTTCTAGTTCTATCTTTTAGTTCCTTTTAAGTTTAATCATCATAAATGAATGGATCCTCTTGTAATTAAAAGTAAATTGCTTCAATCTACAATAACAGCTATATCCATGAGGGTTTCTATTAGAACTTAATTAAGTGCTAACCATGTTTTTAAAACTGACTTGCGGAAGTATGTGTTGTATTGTTGCAATGAATTAAAGCTGGCCTCCTTTGTTAAACAATGTTTATTATGTCTTTTGAATCAAATAAAGAATGTTAATTTTTTTAAAAAGTTAAAAAGTACGAAAAAATCTACAAGCTTAAAATCTAGCAGCACCAGTCATTTGTCAGGTGAACTCACTTCATTTGATCAGTCGAACACTTTATAAATATTATTGTGTATGTAACATAAACTACCTTAAATCAACCAACTCTTTCATAACTCTGAACAAAGATAGCATGTCAGCCAAGTGAAGTGAATACTTTGTAAAATAAAGAGCTTGATTTCACAGATATGAACCATTGTGGGCAATAGAGTTTCAGAAAATTCTTGAACTGGCGCTTAGAGATATCCTCAAGGATGATAAGAAGTTTTGTTATTACTTACATTGAAATTACAACATCAGTATTGTACTAATTGATTAATACAAAAATTGAGTTTCGACATAGACAATTTTTTCATGAAATAAATGTCGCTTGTTTTTGAGAAACAGGAATCTTGTTTGGTGGTGTATCAACAGTTAGTCTTGTTCCCTGCTATGGGGACTCTCAATTTGGCAGGTTGCTATTAAACACCACTACAGGAACCAGACTCATCAAGAAAACAAAAATCAGTAACATAATTCACAAATTTGTCGCATACATGTGATTGTTGTTGAAACCAGTTAAAAAGATCTTTCACATGTTGGACATTTTGAAAATAAATGTCATTTAAACAGAATAATGAACAACTTTATTAGAAAAGCATGTTATTAAAAATTATTATCAACATGATTGTAAAATGAGGATTCAATCATTAAACAGCCCAGTTTCCTAATCACCCCCCCCCCCTCCATGGTTTTCTCGAAGTCAAAGCAAAGTTTTTCAATTTTTGGAGGTCCTTTGGTAACTCGCATCTTGTTTATAGGCGGTCTATGTTTGTGGACGCCGTTTTGCATGAGTTATTGAGGGAGAGGTGTATAGCTTTGTTATAGAATAAATACAGTTGTTTTACATAGTAAAAACAGTTGTTACAGGGTAAATACAGTTGTGTTACAAGGAAGATGCAGTTGAGTTGCAGGGTAAATACATTTGTGTTACAGGGAAAATACAGTTGAGTTGCAGGGTAAATACAGTTGTGTCACAGGGTAAATACAGTTGTGTTACCAGGTAAATATGTTTGTGTTACAGAGTAAATACACTTGTGCTACAGGGAAAATACAAGGGTTAGATCAGGATGTAAAATATTATTGATTGAAGTGTCCATAGCTGTGTTTCAAGTTGATAAAAGTCAATGTCAGACAATTTTGAGAAAGCCAGACTAGAGATAGATGGATCAAAATATTTTGTTCTGCAGCGTCTTAACTAATGTTTCAGCTATTCTATGCAAAAACACTGAAAGAATTAGTAAATATTACTTAATACCTGCTTTGCTTGAAATGGTATGCAATCAGGCTGTAGGGATTTTCTGCAGTATATTTTCTCAAGACCTTGTAAGTGTCTTGCCTTTGGACATGATATTAAATTCAAGGAAGTCAACTTCACAACTTTAAATCACCTTTCTATCATATTTTTTTTTTCATTACCAACTTTAAGTCCCCTTTCATTTTCTTATAATGCTTACTATAACCACTTAAATCCCCTTTCTTTGCTTGTTATTCTTTTCATTAACAAATTCAAGTCCTCTTTCAGCTTCTTATAATGTTTTACATTAGCCACTTCAATCCCCATTCTTTTCTTTGTAATTCTTACATTGACAACTTAACTTGTGCAAGGACCTTGCAGTTCTCATAATTAACAAGTCTCTGTGAAGCCTCTTTGGTCAATTTTGTCTCAGGGCCAAGCAAAAGAAGTGTCATTTTTGTCACATTACTTAAATTATAATGTTAAATGCAGTCTTTTTGAAATATAGCAACTGTAGCTGGAGTCCTGTCTGTTAGAAGTTTGTTTGTTGTTCTTGTTATGGCCTTAATACAATTTTTTCAGCAGATGACAGGCTATATATGGCAGACTAGATAACTGGTGCAGGAAGATTCCAGAAAAAACCCTGGAAGAACCACTAATCCTGTGAAGCTACTGGCAAGCCTTCTTACATACCCACATAAGCTGAGTCTAAGACTCAAACCCATGCAAACAGTGATGAGATGGTAGTGATAAGTAACGGCAAGTGCTTAAGACCACTTTCCACCATGAGCCCCGGGAAATTTGTATGTAGAATAGAGTCTGAATGAAGTCTCGTACAGATTCAATGAAGCATGGACTCTAAGGACAGATTGTATATTTATTGATGAATTGCTGTTACGGTACTACTTCACACATGTCATAGTCATCATAAAATTGACCAGTCGCTGTACGTTTAGGATCTTAGCATTATTGTTCATTTTGACTTCCAGCAGTAGGCAACTTATTTCGAGGTTTTTTTCACCAAAGAAGACATCATAGACTCATTTCGATTGTGGGTGAGATGCAGGAGAGGTGGGGGTATATTTTTAAATTAAAATGTTGGACACCATTACTATATTATTATCAAGAAATGTAAAAATTTATAAGACTGAATCTTTTTCTGTTGCAGGATGCCATGTGCTGCCTGAGTAGACCTAATGATAAACCTGAGTTAGAATCAATCCGAAAAAAATGGGTGACACCAAAAGAACTGGTAAAGGTAAGAACAAAACAATGTTGTTCAGCCATTTACTTTGCTCTTTAGATCTGCAACAGTATCTATTACACATGAGATCTAATAAAATTACAAGTAAAGAATTACTTATTCAGCTAAATAAACCCCATAATGTCATTTTTCCTACCTTTCTGTTAGAGATAATACAGTTTAATGGCTATAATATTATAAATATTCCTAAATGAAGCTACAATTTATGGGCTATCATGTTTTAATTATTCCTAAAAGACACTACAGTTAAAGGTTATAATGTATATAATTATTCATAAAAGACACTACAGTTAAAGGGCTACAGTGTAATAATTACTCATAAAAGACACTACAGTTGAAGGGCTACAGTGTAATAATTACTCATAAAAGACACTACAGTTGAAGGGCTACAGTGTAATAATTACTCATAAAAGACACTACAGTTCAATGGCTATAAGGTCATAATTATTCATGAAATACACTAGTTTAAGGGCAGTTACATATTGCAACCAAACTTTGCTGAATTGCACTTATGGTACAAAAGAAGAGTATTTTGAATTAAAATTCATGGTCACTTTGTCTGAAGACAAATGATTTCCACACAGTAACATTAGTTTTACATCAATGACCTGGATCAAAATTTGTGGATGGGTTGCACTTGATGTATAGGAAAATCCTTATGATTATGGATTTAAAAATTAAAAGGTCAAACTCATTGTGACTGAAAAAAAAGATGTTTTCAGGACTAAAATTTCTGTTCACAACTATTAAAAGTTTAAACTATATATTTTTGCCAAAGTTTGTGGATGATTTTCGAATTTGGGTAATAAAGAAGTCAATTGAATTTGGGGTCAAAAGGTCAAAGTTCAAAGTCACTGACATGAAGAAGAAAAATGGTTTTACATAATTACTTTTATTCTAGTTCATACATCTTAAACATAGTTATTGGAGGTCTTGCGCTTTAGGTATGGTATAAACCTATTGACTTTGGGTCAAAAGGAGCAAAAGTCAGAGTCATTGTTGCTCAAGGAAGATAGGATTTTACAGAAGAAAATGTATCTTAGTGTTGCATCCTTGACCAAACTTTGTTGATGGCTTGCACTTAGGTAATAAAGAAACCTGTAGATTCTTGGGTCTAAAGGACAGAGGTCACAATCATGGTAAAACTACAATATTTCTTGTTATTTAGTCAAATTTGAAGAAAAAGATTCGGTTCAAAAGATGAAAATAATGTTTAAAGAAAATGATTATCATTTTCGGGAAGATGATCATATGTGAAAAAAATAAAGGACTGAAAATGAGAAGGACTCCATACTATCTACATGATTGTCAATATTTAATTCACATGCATTTGACACAATTGCACTAAGCTGCTTTCAGAAGTGCAAAATGTTGTTTGAATTTGGTTACATATATGTGTACCAGATTAGATAAATTCAAAAGCGAATAACTATAACATTGACATAAGTATTCCATCGTCATTTTTTTATTCTTACACCTCTTGATCCAAGTGTCCCAATATAAGAGCAAGGTTTCAGCCTTTGTGTCAGTTTGCTCAAAGAGAAATAGTAATTAAGTAGCAAACAATAAAAATACCACACTCCTTTAATTTCAGAGATATATAATTTAAATTTAATAATAATAAAAATGATCATTTAGCATGCAGTGTTGATTACTCAGCAAGTAAAGTGACATCTACACTTCCACCAAAAGATTATCCTTTATAAGTGAGTATACTTCATGTAGCAAGGCTGAATTTGATATAATCTTTGGCTCACATCAAACATTGTTATTACTTCGAATTCAGATATTTGACACTTCTGTTAGTAAGTATGTAGGTGTCACTGGTAAAGAAACTTCCAAGGATTATCACCTGGCATTACACTGTACCATATACATTAAGATCCATAATCACTATGAAGATTGAAAATATATACCAATCAGTACGTGTCCAAATACTAATTCTAAATATTGAATATACTCGTGCATAAGCTGAATAATTTTAGAAAAATAAAAGCCTGGAAGTATGGATAACAGCTTATCCATGGGACGAGGTCTAAACTCGAAAATTTAAAAGTTTTCTTGCTGATTACCAGCATATATTGTTAATGCAGAGCACTGAATACAACATCATATACTTAACCTGATCTCCCAGACCCGATGTACTAAGTAGATTCCTGCCACAGATTTAAAACAAATATTCCCAACCTTTTCCAAACCTTTGCAGACCAAAACCTAATAGGACCTCTCAAAGAGGTCCAAATGTGTACTCTAAAATGTCTCTCAAATACAAAAGAGCTGCAATGCTATCAGTTTCTGACTAAAATGGTTGTAGTAACAATAATGTAATATTTTTGTTTTACATTTTAGTCATTTTTAAATTTTGTCAGTCAATATTGATTTTCCATATGGCTGGGCCATGCACTTTTTAATATTTTGCCTATTCATTTTGGGCAATCATTCTGTAAGAAAGTATATTTAGTAGATATGTTGATTTCCTTAGGAGTTAAACATAAGAAAAATGATGGTATATAATGCTGACTCTAAAATGATTTATTCTTTGGACATGTACATTGTTTACAGCTAGAATGTTGAGACTGCAGATGTGAACTATTGTAACAGAAGATTCACACTAGCTTTATGTATTTTTATACATGTACTAAGAAGTCTGCACTGTATTTATACTAAAAAGTCACCACTCAAATGGAACATATAAAGTAGTTCATCAGGTCCTGGCTCGTTCTTTGTTTTCACTTATAACACAAATTTCATATGTACAGGATCTCCACTTCATTGTGAGAAAAAAGCACTGACTAACTTACAATATCAGAGACTATTTAATCACAATTTGTATAAACATTTGCAAAGCTGAAGATGTGACATGTTGTAAGTATATTTAAACACTTCACCCAAATTTAGTCATTATTAATAGATGCTGTTATTACATGAATATGATCAGAAAGATCTCTATCTGATGGTTTAGATGTCGAAAAGAACAAAGTTATTTAGTTTAATTTGTTTTTAAAATAGCTAGTATGTTTTTTAACACATTGGTTTTAGAGAGAAAATCCAAAAATAAACATATAAGTCAAGCAAAAAAATTTAAATAGTGATGCATAGGTTTTGAGTAATGATACCTATTTGTCATTTTTGGTGCAGTATTTGTATATATATAGTAATTCTCAAACACATCAATTTAGATTTTAGTCTTCATTTCTATGAAAAATTAAAATTGTTCAGTTGTAAAGCAAACTTCAATATTTGTGCCAAAGACTTACAAAAATGGTACTAACAGCTGCCTCGCTAGGCACTCAACATTAAGAGGTTAGTGTTAGGACTGGTCAGTCTGGTGTCAGTATAATGTGACTGGGTGGGACATCATGCTACGTCTGTGGCATGATGCCCCAGTGCTAGACCACTATAAACTGCCACAATGCAAACATCGTAGCAATATGACTGAAGCGTTGTTAACAATACATTTAAAAAATGCAAATCAAACACAAATCACACACAACTTCAATATTTTGAACACTTTTTATACAAAGAATTGTATAGATAAAGTGTTGTGTGTATATTACATATAAAAATACATTAATTATGCTTATTAGAAAGGAATGTTTCTATACATGAAGTTGAGTTCAAGACCACATACCATAACTAAAGGTCCAGTTCATTGAGATCTATTGGTTAGTAATCTCAAGATTGAGATCTGTTTGTCAGTAATCTCAAAATTGAAACCTGTTGATCAGGAATATGCAGATTGAGACCTGTTGGTCATTAGTCTGCAGATTGAGACCTGTTTGTTCAGTAATCGCCAGATTAAGACCACATACCATAACTAAAGGTCCAGTTCATTGAGATCTGTTGGTCAGTAATCTTCAGCTTGTGACCTATTGGTCATTAATCTCAAGGTAGAGATCTATTGGTTAGTAATCTCAAGATTGAGATCTATTGGTTAGTAATCTCAAGATTGAGATCTATTGGTTAGTAATCTCAAGATTGAGATCTATTGGTTAGTAATCTCAAGATTGAGATCTATTGGTTAGTAATCTCAAGATTGAGATCAATTGGTTAGTAATCTCAAGATTGAGATCTATTGGTTAGTAATCTCAAGATTGAGATCTATTGGTTAGTAATCTCAAGATTGAGACCTGTTGATCAGAAATATGCAGATTGAGACCTGTTTGTTCAGTAATCTCCAGATTGACCTGGTGGTCAGTAATCTGCAGATTGAGGGTTACTAATCTCAAAATTGAGACCTCTTGTTCAGTAATCTCCATATCGTGACCTGTTGGTCAGTAATCTCCACAGTCAACCATGCCTACCAGTGCCTATTAAGCATGGGGCAAGTATATGATGTGCCATTAATGGTACTAAATTTTAATTTTTAAGCAATAATTTGACCATTCAATTAAGAATCATATGAAGCTGAAATTAAACTTGGGAGGCTTGTCATTGTTAAAACTTTCTAAGGTACAAGACATTTAGGCTAGATACTGTAGTATCATCAATATTCGTGGGGGATCAATTTTCGTGGTTTTCGTGGTTGCCACAAACCACGAATTTAAATCCCCAACGAAAAATGAGCCACATAGGTTGATGCCCCCCCCCACTCCCCCAATTCCCAACCCGTTTTTTTTTTGGGTAAGCGAGAGCCTGCGCCGGGTTCTCAGCTTCTGATGGGTTAGAAAGTCCAGGAACCGAGGGTGATCTAAGTTGAATTTTACCACTCTTAAGCCACTGTGTTAACGCCATGATAGTCATAAAGTACTGATATTGCAACTTTATGGACAGTGGTTTAAGTAAGAGATCATTCAAATGTACTTTAGTAACTGATTGGTCTGGTTTTGTTGGCGGCGTCGGCTTCCTTTGATCTTGAACACTCAAACGAAAACATGGCGAAACTGATTAATCCTGACGGGTGTTTGATATATGCTCACATAGGTGGAAGTATTGTTTTAGCGTTGTGCTCACATAGGTGGAAGTATTGTTTTAGCGTTGTTGGCTGAGTCTGCTTTGACAGATGTTAATCACTTGGTCAAAAACACGTTGTAAGTATTGAACTTGCCGGGTCTTAGATATGTACTCATACAGGTGGTAGTATTGTTTTAAACATTAATGTGACCGCCGTTTGCGTTGGCATTGTTTTATTCTTTTGTATTCTTTATTTGGGGTACTTGTAGAGGTTAAACCATGAAATTAACTACCTTATAATATGCAAAATTTGACAGGCAAAACCACGAATTTACGTCCCCACGAAAATGCCTTTTTTTACAAAACCATGAAAATTGAGCCCAACGAAAATAAATGACACTACAGTAAACCAATTTGTTTCTATCTGATTCTATAAATAGCTGTACCATTGATAAAATTATGCATAAAACTGGAAGAATAGGATACAAAGTATAAAGATCATTTAAATGACTTCTTGAAAAATTAATGAGCAGAATTCGGCCTCTCATGTTTGTACAAATTATGCCAATCCACCATAAAATATGGTTGCCATTACTAAAAAAAAAGCAAATTAATTAAAGCATTGTAAAAACTGTTCAACAGAATTGAACCAACTTCAACAGAGAACATCGTGGTATTAAAGCTTTTCAATTTTATACAATTGATGCTGATCCATTGTTTAACATAGTTATTGTTATAAATTTAGAAAAACCTTAAATTAATTTTTATGTTGACCAACTTTCACAGAAAGCATTTTGGTATACAAGTTTATACAAATGATGCTAATCTGCCATCCAATATGGCCACCATTACTAAACATTTAGCAAGCTTTAAATGTCAGAAAGCATTATACTGACCTCAATTTCTTGGCTAGGTCTACTTGAATTTGACTTTCAGATAATGTAGAGATCAGCCAAGGTGAGTGATCTCAGGCCCACATGGACCTTTTGTTATATTAAGAACTGTGAAAACACTTTATTTGAATAATCTTTAGTGCAAAAATTAGATATAATTTTTCAATATTTCAGATGTGTCGTCTAGCTGGAATAAATGTTTTCCCAATGGTAGATTCATCTAAGTATGTCAGCATTCAGAACAAGGTAAATAATTTGCATGTGGATAGACATTATTGCTGCATGACTGTCATATTATGTGGCCCTTGTAAGGCTATTTTGTAGATACTGATTATGGAAACATTTGTTTACTTTTCATAAGTTTCTGATTTAGAAATTTTATATGGTTAATTTTATTGACTTTGAAATTAACCAAATATTAAATTCCCCCAAAAATGAAAAACATTACCTATTAAAGACTGAGTTCACATAAGAAAATCCAAATTCATCATTGGCAGCTCAGTCTTGTTTAGACCATGTGGGTAGTGCCCTTGGAGTGTTGTCTGTCTCTGGGGTTATGTTGTAGCTTGTCTTTAGGGCATCCTTTGATCTGTTCATTCAGCTGCCCATATAACTGACCCATTTGGTCTTCTGAAGATGTCAGGGTGGGGGCATAGACACTGAGGATGTTGACAGGACCTACAGCAATGGTAAGGCAGATGGACAAGAGATGCTTACTGCCCCCTGAGGGAAGCACAACCGAGGCCAGGAGGGAGTTTTTGATGGCAAAGCCAATTCCGAGCTGACAGGGCTCCTCAGGTTCTTGACCCTTCTCCATTAAGATACCCCTCTCGTCCTTGCTCGTGGGTTCATAAGGAAGGGTAAACATGATCTTTGACACCAGTTCAGATTTGGAAGCTGTTGGAATGAAGTCATAGTTGACATCCAGCCACCTTAATGGTTCCACTATGGATTGTCTGTCTGGGCTTACTCCCATAGCCGTTCCTTCTCCTGAAGATATCAACAAGGCAGCAGAGCCTTCATCCTTGGCACTTCAAGGATTTACTTCTAGAAAAACTGCCTGACAAAGCTAACAAGCTCCATCTGCTCTGGTTTGGATTCAAAGTTTTCCTTCTCTTAGACTGGCTGCCTACCAAGACTAATGAGCCCAGTCTGCCCACCCAGTTATACTGCTGGGCACTCGGTCGCGCCACACAGCAGGCTCTGTGAAAACAGGGGTCCTCGGCATGAAGGTGCTGCTGTGGACACAATAGTGTAGGAGAAGTCATATGCAAGTAACCTCCTGCAAAGCAGAGCTAAACAGTGGTCCTGAAGCAATCACTACACCTCGGAAAGGAGAGGCTGTGAGAGATGCTTACACTTTCCTTGGTGAGCAGGACATCAGCCCCAGACCTCCCACACACCCCAAGATTAATGTGCAGGATATAAATTAATAGTGCTCCTTAATATTTACAATCACTATTCTATCAAACAGTATAAGATTCACAAATCAAATAAGGAATTATTCAAAAAAACTTTCCACTACTTTAGAACTTTGCTCTGGAATAGTATTCAAGTTGAGATTAGAAATGCCCAATCTATTTCCTTCTTCCAAACCCAATATATCCAGTGGCTTCAGAGATGCAGTTAAAATAAACAAATTCCTTTGTATGAAGGCCTTAAGATAGATAGTTCTTCAGCTAAATCTTCTTTAAATGCAGTCATTATTATCTTTATTATTATTATTATTATATTATTATTATTATTATTATTATTATTATTATTATTATATTATTATTATTATTATTATTATTATTATTATTATTATTATTATTATAAGAAAAATGCACTGGAATACCTATATGCCTCTCTTTCTCTGTGCAAAAAGCATGTCAGCATTGGCAATGGAATTATCCCAGTTGCTGGTAATCTGGAATAGCATACAAAGATACCATTAATAATAATTAATGAAATTAGGAATTACTAGCAAAAAATAAGAAAACAAGGTATTGATCTGGCCCGTCTTTTACTCAGCATTGACATATATGGATAAAAGATGAAAAATACAGTACTTATTTGCGTCTTGTGTTTGATACTTCCATATCTAGAGGATCAGCATATGTAATTACAGGAATTTGACTTATTTGCTTCTTTTGCCACCAGTTTATCATAGATTTTATATATGTTACCATTTCCTTCAGCATCCAATAATTGAAGAGAGGGCCTACCAGCAGATGGCGCTGACAGCTTCAGCCATGGCATACTCCTGGTCTAAGTGGAATGGTGAAGTTCAGGACAAAGAGAAAATCCTCTTCCAAGGAACTGAATGCTTATATAATGAACCTGTGCCTGAGGTATGGTACAGCATTCAGAAAATTTCAAGCTTTTCTATAAACAGAAAAACACCTTTGGTTATTGATGTTCTTGTCTAAACTAGTTCTTCCAGCCTATATGATATTGTCATTTTCTTCAGGTTGTATAAAAATGTTTTGCTTCATTTGATCAAGGTGAAAGTTCACTAACTTTTTGATCACAGCAAACCATGAAGAGATTGTCATTTGACTGTCTTTCAAACCATTCTGTGATTATACAGCAAAACATCACAGCAGCATTATTATGTCTTGTGAAACATGTGTTGGGTTTTCTAAAATTGCAGGCTGTGTTCCATTTCCTGGTTTATTACACTTTATTCATATTAATAATATTTTGATGACATATAAAAGTATTGTGGTGTTAAGTTTACTCTTTCTGGTGAATAATGATGAGAAGGGAGAGGGTCATATTTCCATTATATTATAGGCATGTCCCTCAATTTATATACCAGGTGTTTTTTTTCTACCTTTGCAGAAATGTTGCGAATGTCAGTGAGAGTCAAGTGTCATCAATATGATGTCCTTGCATCTTGTCAGATTTCATGCACTTGTCACTTTAATTGAACAGCATAAGTGGGAATGATTCTGTGTATGTCAATTTTAAGGATATATATATATATATATATATATATATATATATATATATATATATATATATATATATATATATATATATATATATATATTTATTTATTTATTTATTTGATGTTTTTCATGGGGCATGGTCATTATCAGGAAATCAGGGGTGTGAGGATACATAATAAATGAAACAGAACACTTCACAGTTTGAATTAATTTGGAGACTTTAGTGAGATACATATTGCAGTATTGAAATGATAAATAACCCAATTTGTATCAATTTGAAGATTTCAAAATGACACATATTGCAATATTAAATGATACACATCCCATTTTGTATCAGTTTTGAGTCTTATACCATTTGATTTATGCACTTTCATTTTCATGCCATTTACAATGAAAAACTAATATTAATTTGTGCCACTGTACTCATTTTTATACCATTGCTGGTGCCATGTGCTGCCATTCATGTACATCTCATGTACGTGTATGTACATGCATTTCATTGCTTAACAAGAGAGCACAATTACTTTTGATTTTTGCCACAACCTCATCAACGCATCTATGGCGTAAAATGAGCATTACCTGTATATGCACCATATGTATAGTCAATTTATCTTCCTAACATTGATTACAATTTTTTAATTATCTTTACACTTGTTAACTATTAACACATTAACCCCTGGAGGTTTTTGCTGTTTTCGCATGAAATGCAAGTAGGAAACACATTTGGGGAACTATTTCTGAATACATCGACTTCCAAGCAATTTTCCATGAGCCCAATGCCTAGTTGTGCTAAAAAGAACATTTTGATTGGTTATTTGGTCATGCATGAGCAGAAGGTAAACAGTTGGATTTTTTTTTTTTTGCTTAACAGACACAAATTTTTCGTATGGAGAAGACTCTTTATTAAATATGTCCACCTTATCCCATTTTTTGCACAGGTTCACCTGTCTATGTACACTTCAGACTAGTCTGTCTTACATCTGAAGCCATAAAGTCTAAAATCTGGACACAAAATTGGAGTGCGACCACAGTTGTCCAGATTATTTTATATCATTATAGAGTTAAATCTGTCTGCCTTTCTATAATACCACTCACTCCAGTGTATCTTACATGACCTCGACACTATTGAGCTTGGCAGTAGGCTACTACCTCCTGTCCCATAAACACAGTGCTAGGGGTTAGCATTAATTGGCACTATACAGCCAATAATGTGCTTATATATATATATATATATATATATATATATATATATATATATATATATATATATATATATATATATATATATATATATATATATATATATATATATATATATATATATATGTGGTGAGGGAATTCAATGTTTTGAACTGTTTGGGCAGAGGGATAGGGTTTGGGTTTTGGTTCTGTTAAACATCCTCTGCAAGGGGTAGATTTAAGTACTGATTGTATTTTGAAGACAGATTTTTACAGATTTCACCTGTTTTACTTGATTGATTGAGAAATTATGTGAATTCACTATTTATTTTTGTTATTGATTTCATTGTTGCTACAAGCTGAAACTTTAGATGTGAATAATATACCTTCTGACCTTCCAACATCTATAAATTTAAGTCTCAATGAAATCTAAGTTTTACAAAACTGTAAAAATTAATAGCCACAAAAATAAATGAATTTTTAATTATTTTTTGTAGCATACCATATGTCATGACTTTTATGGTTTTTACACTATGCAGTCTATTTTTTGTAATGTACCAATTATCATGGAGTTTATGGTTGTTACACTATATACACTAATTCTTTTTAACATAGCATTTATCATGGAGTTTATGGCTGTCACACTGTGTATACACTATTTTTTTTTAACATACCAATTATCCTCAAATTTATGGTTACACTGTGTATACACTATTTATTTTAGCATACAAATTTTCATGGAATTTATGGTTACACTGTGTATATACTATTTTTTTAACATACCAATTATCATGGAGTTTATGAATGTTAAAAACCATGAATATACATGTACCGTATTTTCCGGCAAAAAGGTCGATACTTTTTTACTTGAAAGTCGGGACTTTGTCTTACACTCCGAATCAACTTATATATGGATTGTGTCATTGAAAGTTTATATAAGTTACGTTCATAACTACAGGTAATAAAATGAACTACAACATGGATGTGCTTTCAATTATAATAAAACAAGCATGGAGTGTTTATTCAGCTGTGTCAATTGATAACAGAATATAGCAGTGATTTGTTCAGAAGTAAAATCACAAGCATGTTAGCATCGGTAATGCAATTTGACAATTGGCAGTAATATGGAATATCATACAACGATACCATTAAAAAAAAATCGTCTTATACTCCGAATCAACTTATATATGGACGAAGGATGGAAAATAAGTCGAACTGGTAAATTCAATTTATACTCCACATCGACTTATAGGCTGGAAAATACAGTAGTGAGAAATAATCATCCTTCTTATGAAACAAATGGACCCCCCCCCCACTTCCCAGATCCACAAATTTATATTCCTAACACACTTTCCTTCACAAAACCACAGAAAATGAATCAGTTTTGTATTATCTATGATTTTACATTTAGAGAACAACAGGTTAGTGATTGCTGCCAAATAATGATGGGAGAAAACTCATATTTTTGTCCTTAAAGCATCTGCCAATTACTTTCCCTTGCAAATATTTAGTGATAAAAACTTCATTGCCTGGCCTTCTTACTTTGTATTACATCCTTTTTGGTTATGTTGACATAGACTTAGTTTGTTTGATAGAACTAATTATTAGACAATGAAATAAAGAAGTATATATTTTTAAAGATACTACATGTAAATACAAATGATAGATACATGTATCATTCATGCAAGGCAGTCATAGGAGTCATTATGTTTCCAGGTAAAGAAGAATCCATTGTATATCAATTATGCATCCAGGTATGGATGAATCCAAAATATATCAAATATATCCATGTAAGGAAGAATTCACTGTATATCAATTATGTAACCATTTATTAGAAGAATCCACTGTATTTCAAATATGTACCTAGGTAAGGAAGACTCCACTGTATATCAATTATGTATCCATGTATGTAAGAATTCGCTGTATATCGGTTACACATTAGTGCAATGTTCCGTTTATTCATTGTAGGAGGATTGGGCTTTGTATTTGATGACCAGGAGACGAGGCATGAAACTCAGGATGGTCGAGTTTGATGACGCCTTTAATGAAGAGCTAGCTGAGGGCACTCAGGTATTGGAGTAACACTATGCTAACATATATACACAATATACATATCTTGACACAACATGATATTAAATTCTAGGTATACGTTTCCATGTAGAAACAATCAAGAATAAAATAAGTCAACATTTGTATGAACCTTTTTCGTTTTAAAAACGTCAAGCTCTTAGGTAAACAAAAATGAACAAATGCTGTAATTTTTAGAAATAAAGGCTAATTAGAAGAATTCACTTCTAATTAGCCTTTATTTCTAAAAATTACAGCATTTGTTCATTTTTGTTTACCTGAGTGAAAATCTTTGCACATTAAGTGATGAAAAGAAAAAGAGTAAGACGTTCTATTTCTTAACCACATAGTAACAAAAATCCACTCCAAGGAATGTAGATTTTAAAACACATTTCAATAATTAAATTATATTTAAGTTACAAGGACCAAGTTGAATATTCAAATATTGTAGATAAATATTTCAAATGGCCTGTGGGTGGGTGAAAGCTCTTTAAGCTCTTCATCATCACTGAAAAGACAACATGGTGGCAGAAGGGGCAATCTGTCATAACAGGTTTTACTGTAATGCACAAGCAATGCATACAGCTTAGACTGAGAATAGTCGTTACATGATGTGTTCGCAGATCAGAATCTTTGCTGTTCACTTGAAATTGCAGGCATTGTGTGATAGCACATCCAAGTCAATGCTATGCCCAGATGGGTGCTCATCATGCCCAAGTAAATAAGGTAAATGGATGATTGGATGTTGTATCTGCTTCTTAAGTCTTTATCTAGCAAATTTGGATCCACATGCGAAACTAAATGCCTGTTGTGTTCCAAGTCAGAAGAAAGAAAATGTTTGATGTGGTGTAAGGATACATCAATGCCAACAGGAATTTATTAAAGTGCCATATCAGTGAAGTTCTTTTCCCAACCTGGGATGAAATGAAAATGCAATTTTATATTTAATTTGTGCTATACAGTGTGAATGTAGAACAAGACAAATTCAAATTTAAAAAACTTTTATTTGATGCATCGCCAAGTATCAACATGCAAATGCATACATGTGAAGAAAATAAAGAGGATAGATTAGGACATTTCCAAAATTAATTTGGACAGGACTTTTGACCTCAAAAGGTAGAATTGTTTCATTGACTCAGTTTTAGAATGCATATGGACATAATTTACAACTAATGAACAAATTTATTTTTTCTTTCATTGTAACTTGTTGGCATTCATTCTGTTCTAATATGTACCACAAGCGATTTTAGAATTTCTTAGATCATTGTTGGATTGTATGGGTGGCAGTCCTCATCATTGCTGATCTTATTAACACTTAGGAGATGATGTATTGTTACTTGAAAAAGGTTTCCCTTGGAGTCAGCTGGAATTTCCCTCGGAATGGAAAATGTCCATTTTAGTGTATGCATTGGAATGTAGCAATGTCTGTAAAACTCTTATTAATCCACCAAAAAGTTTAAATTGTTTTTGCCTTGGTGTAGATTCAGATTGCCGACTGCCTGCCAGAACTGCTCAAGATTTCTACTGTCTGCATCTAATGTTGTTTTAATGTTAGTATGAGTCTCCATTTGAAGCGCAAATACGTACAATATACCATCATACCTTTTGTAACATTGACCTTTTACACACTGCAGACCAGTAAACTGGTCCAGGAACAATAACTCCACTTTATACTACAGAATGGTATTCTGTCTCTATTCTCTGATTGGATCTGAATTTTTGTAAATAATTATGTTGTAATATGATTTATTTGCATACCATTTGGATTCGTTATGATAGGTTGTTAACAAGAAAGAGGGGTTTTCTGATCTATAAATCTTTGAAGACACCAAAGAACATAAAAAATGGCAGACTCATCAGACTGAATAGTCTGGGGAAAAAATATTTGAAAATAATAAGAATTCTAATCTTGTAAATATACACAAGATAGAAAGAGAGCATTTACAAATAAGGATGGATGGATATTGTTGTCAAAATTTGATGATATCTAGTACTTTGAACTTGCTGTTGTGTTTGTAACACCTGAATTCATCAGTGGATTAAATTTCATATGGATTAAAATATTCAAACATTTTCTGAATGCATAGGCCCAGCACAAGCATTTTATTGGTACTTGAATATCTCTTGAATATTTTATTATATTTTATAATGACTATGTAATTTTGGAAATGGCAAGATTTTTAAATATAATTCCACACCAAAAGATAAAGAAAGGTACTTGGACTTTGGTTATGTTATTTGAAATACTGATGTTTTATACTCTTTATATATTGGTTGAAGTTACGACTTTCGGCAGAGTTGTAGTTGTATTTGTCAAAAAGTGATAAGTTCTGTCTTGTTGGATCCAAATTTGGAGAAATTATGTCATGTGACATGTTTATCCAGGTAAAATGCTGCCTGCATTTCATTGGTGACACAAGTAAATGATTTACAAACCAAAATATTTCGTGGACTTTTGTTAAATTTGTCTGGTGTGATCACAGTTGAAGCATATGTTTTTATGCATATTTATTTTCATAATAAAGAACACAAAACCTTGAAAATTTAAGTTTATTAACACCTGTAAAAATCTTGTTGCCCACTTGAGGCTTTTCCTGAAATGTGACTTTATTGCAATTATTCAAGCCATGATGTTGGCCATATATTACTCTTTAAATGCTTCATTAAACAGTTTTGATTGAATACCATGAAGTTTAATTTAACTTACCTTTTCATTTACCTGTATAATCAAATAAACTTGCTTAAAAGCATTTTTTCACAGACCTTTATTTTTTTTGTCTTCTTTACAATGATACTATATATCTTTCCTATCACAAGAAATAAAATGTTTATGTGTCACTGAAAACATGAAGGTACTTACTGCTGAAAGTGTTAAGACCAATTTGTAGATACCTTTGTCATCATCATAACTGTCATCACTCATCAATAATGAAAATCAAATCTGGAAAATAGATATCACTTGCTAGTATGATAGATGAAGACAAAAGATCTCATTCATCCCAGGCATTGTGGATTATAATGACAGTTAATGATCTATACTTTAGTCTGGTTTACATTCATGTTTACAAAGGATTAAATCAAGATCAGTGGAGTTGATATAAGATTTTTTTGATGCAGTCGTTCATTTGAGTTTCAAGTGCATATTTTGCATAAAATTCTGGTGCCTAGATGCATTTATTGCTCACAAGAGTGAGATTATATAATAAATTATTCATATTCCTAATAATTATTATTTTTTTTAATGCAATTACAATTATGATTTATGAAAAATAAAATAGTCACTATATGTTTAGATTTTGTCAATTTGCACAAAAGAATGTTTAGTGTTTTCAGTCAGAGAACACTACTTTGACTAGGTTTTTTTTTCCCCACACATATATCATATGGGTTATACAGGATTGAACATACCCTGCATCTTCCATGTGGGGCATCTCAGTGCTCAAGTTAGGGACCGTCCATAAATGACGTCACATGATTCTGACCCACCTCCTACCCCCTTGTCACACGTCATCACAAAATGTCAGACCCCCTCAAATATGACGTCACAAAGCTCTGCTCCTCCCCTTCCCCCGAAAAAGCCGTATTTCCTATTTGAAAATTAACACGTTTCAGATCACTTTATTGTCATTGTAGTATATATTTAGTGTGGTGCAGCACTCTGATAATGTAGGAGAAAACGTATTAAAAAGGAGGCACTGGAAAGCTGAAATTAGCATAAAATTCTTTTGAAAATATTCGTCAACTAGCTAAAACTGCAGATGTTCAGAATGATGTATTCAAATTCTCCTATAATTATCAAATAAAGTAATCATAATTATAAAAATAATACTTTGAAACTTTGTAGTTGAACACATTATTCGCGGGGTTTGCCAGAAGCACTTTTTGGGAGTTTTTCGTATCAGCATATATTTGTTTAGCCAAAATGTCAGAAGTAATCTTTTTGTTTGGCGGCAATTGTTTTTAATTCTTGCAACCAGTGATCAACATTAACTTGCAAATCTGCATCATTTTTTTTTATTCCATTCCACTTTTTAACCACTTCTTCTGTTTGTTTAGGATTTTTTAACATAGCTTTAACAATTTTCTGTCATGTCGCTATGATGTCTGCTGTGAAGCAGTTTATAGTGATGTCTAGCACTGAACATCATGCCGCAGACATGTAGCATGATGTCCGACCCAGTCACATTATCCTGACACCAGGCCGACCAGTCCTAACACTAACCTCTTAATGCTGAGCATTAAGCGAGGCAGCTGTTAGTACCATTTTTGTGAGTCATTGGTAGGACTCGACCGGGGATCAAACCCACGACCTCCCGCTTTGGCGGCGGACGCTCTAACCACTAGGCCACCAGAGCAGTTACTTATTCTTTGCAAATCTTTCTGCTCTTTGTAGGATATGCCAGCACGTACGCCTCAAAAAGACATTGTAACATTTTACTTTTATCCATCGTAGTGGTCAATTCTTCACCCAAATTTTTTTATCAATGTTATCAAACTTATAAATTATTTACTTTTCTATCAAACTTTTTAAATTTAATTTTATAGCACAAAAAAGTTTAAAATTAAAAAAGTTTGGCAAGAAAAAGATCATTTCAACCTCGCTTTGTCAACACCAGCGGACTGGAAACGGAAGAATGCTTGTTGGAAAAAGCCACTATTGGGGCTAGTAGGGGTGTTGGTAATTCGAAGACGAGTCCATATTAATTTGAGCTCATGCACGACACACATGAAGCTACTTAAAACGTCATTAAATAAATTGTAAGCAATCAAAAATTTAAGTGGAACTTTTATTTAAAGTTGTGCATTTTGATGTGACCAAATTTTTTAAACACCCCTTTTCTCCCTTGTCACACATTGTCACAAATGTGTGACCCCCCTCTCACCCATAGGTGTGTGATGTCATTTATAGACGGCCCCTAATATTAGTTTCTTTTCATACAGTTGATAGTCATACAGCTTATTTTAAAGTTATATATATAATTTTTAATAATTTTGTGATAATGCATTTAAAAGTTTTTTTGATGTTTACAGAATATTAAAAAAAAATGAAAAAAATTTAATTTTCCAGTCATAAATTTGCATGCACCGTAGAGTCACAGGAGAGACCTCTCAACACACCATCACATCCAGAAAATTCACATGTAGATGTAAGTTAAATAAAACCCTGTTTTCAAACGCCAAAGCCACCATATTAGATTAAATGGATATGCAATAAAAGTCAGTATCTTGCATCATAATTCAAACTTCCAAATGACTTTGATCAGTCAAGGAGAAAGTAATGAACATGTCATTATCATCATAGTAGTGCGATGAAGATCACTGTAGTAATTTTTTTGCAATTTCAGTTTAGATCCAATTTGTACCACTTACTGATATCCACCGGGTCAGAGGAAGCCAAGGAACGGATCAAGGAGACCAGTTATGAATTTGTTGACTGTGTCCAGCAGTTACTTATGGCAACAAAAATCCTGACATATGCATAAAACAGGACTCATTCTTTTGAGCTACCCAAGCTGTCAATTATCTGGACTATTCTGAACTGTGATAAAAAAAATTCTCCTTCAGTGTATCGTACAACTTTGTAATATAATTGGTGGTACCCAACTAGAATAAAAAAGTACTTAAGACTTCTTTCAGTGTTAAAGTAACTGTGAAGATAAAAACATTTAAAAAAGTACTTAAGACTCCTTTTAGTATTTCAGAGTGAGATTTATCAACTGGAAAAAAAGTAATTTGATCCAAGACAATTTTGTGTCTCTTCACATCTTAAAAAGTAACTGTGAAGATAAAAACATTTAAAAAAAAGTACTTAAGACTCCTTTTAGTGTTAAAGTAACTGTGAAGATAAAAACATTTAAGAAGCACCATATGCATAGATGCTAGAATATCATTTTATGCAAATATTCTGTTCATATATATATACCACAATAAAACAACAAAAGCTAATAAAATATTAATGGTAATATAACTAGTGTTGGCATGGATTGGCCCAAGCTTAGGTACCATAGATGCACAATTTGATCTTACTTACAATAAATTTTTATATATATCTTGCAGAGATTTAAAATTAAATTAGAATGTAAACAGAACATTAGCACCTGCATAAAATGGGAACAATATTTTTTTTTATATATATAGACATTTGAAGTGATTTAATTCTTTGTTTTGAAAACAAATGTTTTACTTGAATTACCAAAAGTTTGTTCCTTCTGTTGTGAATTTACTTTTTTTCAATGGATACCAATTTTCATGAGTACTAGTTTTTTTAATTGATTTTATGGATACTGGAAACCAAGAATTTAAAAACACAACAATCATTCTTCTGTTGGAACCAAGTTTCTTCTTCCCCCATCAACAAGGTTAAGTACCCCCGAAAATATTTATTTTTCCAAAGGTATTAGTTAACTGATACTTATAAAAATAAATGTATTCACAATATTAACATACTAAGAATGAATTATTCTAACAAAGTATACAATTTTTGGGAGAAAAGATACACAACTTACCTGCTGTATAATATGATTTAACATTTATATTCAATTATAAAATTGATATCTGTCCAAAGTAATTTTTGTTGCGAATATAAACGTTACAATTTTGAGTATGCATATGATATTTTGTAATTAAAGAATAAAAGAAATCAAATAGAAATCTCTTTTTTTTTGACTGCAAAGGCTTCAGAATATTTCTGAAATTTTGTAGATGATGTTCCAGTAGCAATAGCAAAAGGGGTCATTTAGTTTTGTTGCTTGCTGTCTGTCTGAACATACACCAATCCCTTGATAACTTGCAAACTAGCTTATAAAGTGGGATCAGGCATGGATCCCTTTTTTTATACCAGAAAATATCCCCAAGACTGATCTCCATTTCTTGAACTTGAAGAAAATCATGATCAAAATTGATAACTGAAACATTACATATCACTTGTTTTATGGTCAAAAATGGTAGAAAGAACCTGGAAATTTTAATTATCATTTTGATATTTTCCACTTATAATAAGTTTTATAATTGGTTACATTTTCTTTACAAGTGTTATTAAAAATATTCAAGGAAATTTTGATCAATGGAAATGTCACGCCTAGTATAGGGGGAGTACATTAATATCTAAATGCTAATTAAATAATTTTCATTAAGTGAAATTTGTTTTTTAATTCTATCATTTAGTTCCTCTTAAGTGTAATCATTATAAATGAGTATTTGAACGTAAACTGTGTCAATCTACCATACAACTATGTCCACAAGCATTTCTCTGAGAACTTAATTAAGTGCCATGTTTTGATAACTGACTTGTGGAAGTATTTGTTGTATTGTTACACTTAATTAAAAGCTAGCCTCTGTTGTATTAATCATGTTAATTATGTCTTTTGAATCAAATAATTTAAAAGCAGGTGGAATAAAAGAAAAGTTAAAAGGCATCCAAAAGTCCTACATACTTAAATTTTAGTGGCCTTGGTTGTATGTCAAGTGGACTCGCTTCATTTGATCAAGTGAACACTGTTATAAATGTTATTGTGTATGTAACATAATCAACCATCCTTAAATTAACCAACTCATTCATATCTATGATAAAAATTATCTAGGTAACCAACTGAAATAAATACTTCATATTTAAAAAAAGGACCTTGTTTCACAGAGATGGACCATTATGGGCAAGCAAGTTTCAGAGAATTCCTGACCTGACACTTGGAAATATCCTCAGGGATGATAAGAAATGTCACTTTTACTTCGAATGAAATTATGACATCAATATCATACTAACTGAACAAAACAAAAAAAAAAGTTTCAATGTAGACCATTATCTCATGAAATAATCATTGCTAGTTTTTTTTTTTTTAAAAAAAGCAATCTTGTTTGGTGGTGTATCGCCAGTTAGTAGAGTTCACTGCTACTTAGACCCCGGACTTGGCATTATATTGTCAAATACCACTCTTGAACCAGACTAATAAACAAAAACTGCAGTGATGTAATACATGTTTCGTGTACACATGATGGTTCATGAAACCAGCTGGAACGATCTTTCACATGTTGGACATTTTGAAAATAAATGTTATTTATACAGAAAACAAACATTGTTGGAAAAAGTGAGTTAATATTAACAATTAAATTCAACGAGATTGTAAAACAAGGATTCCGTCATTAAACAGTCCAGTTTCCTCAACCACCCCCACCCCTGCAGTTTTCTTAATGTCTAAGCAGATTTTAAAATTTTGTGTAGGTCTCTCTCCAAATCGTCCCTTTGCTTATAGTAGGGTCAATGTTTGTGGACCCCATGTATGCGAGTTATGGAGGAAATTGTGTACATATCTAATCAGTTTCAGGGTAATTACACAGAAACCATACTGGTATTACATGAAAATTACACAGAAACCATACTGGTATTACATGCAAACATAGATGACATTATTAAGCTTTTTATACAATCTAAACTATTTTTAGACAGCCATCATAAAGTAGATCATATCCTATTACAATATTTTCTGTTCATCCCTGTCATCTGTTAGTCCATCTTTTTGTTCCCAATTTTTTCAGCATAATTAACTTGGGCTCTCCATCATCTAGTATCACCAAAGATTGTAAATAGCTTGCATTTGGGGTAAGGAAGAAGCCTATTGATTTTAGGGTCAAAGGTCATGGTCACTGGGCTGAAAAAAGAAATCAGTTTCTGCACAATAGCATTAGTAATACATCACAGTCCTGGTCCAAATGTTGTGGATGACTTGCAATTGTGTAGGGAAGAAGACTTAATTTTGAAGTTGAAGGTTAAGGTCACTCTAGCTGAAAGAAGACAAGTTGTTTCTCGGCAGTAACTTTAGTTCTGCATCATTTACCTGGACTAAACTTTGTAGATGGCATGTACTTGGCGTAAGGTGGAAGTCTTTTGATTTTGAGGTAAAAGGTCATCGTTACTGTTTGAAAAATGAATTGGTTTCAACACAAATTTCAATTCCTGACCATGTACATTCCCCACATTTTATGGATGGCTTATGCACTGGGTAAGAAAGAAGCCAATTTAGAAGTAAACAAAACATCAAAGATCAAGGTCATTAAATGAAAGAAGAAAAATGTCTATTAAAAAAAACGGGAGATCAAATGGAGTTGAAAATAAAAACAAATTTTTTTAAAAAAAATTCTTTCAAGCTTCTTATAGTCTGGAATTTTCATGCCTGACTTGTGAAAGTTATAAATGAACAGCATTTTGCAACACATGCAATTCATGTTTCAGTGTTGCCAGTGGTGGGTACGATGATTGTCAAGAACTCCAGTCACAAAAGATTTTAATCTGTTTATTTGTAAGGCCTTACCTGTATGCTTGAAATTGTAATTTGAGTGCCAGCATAAATATTATGATTATCTTTAGCAAAATTATGATACACTGATAGATCATTTAAATCAGGTAAACTTGAATAAACAACAATTAAATTGATACATCTGCAGATAATGAAAATACCAAGACTTCATTATTATTATTATACTTTAACACTTGAATTAGTATGTTTATTTGAAAACCATTCACTTTTTGTAAACGTGTTCAACACATTTCTCCCTTAATGAATCCTCCCTGCAATAATTGAAATCTCCCTGGAGGACTCTCATTGGGGTTGACAGGTCTGTAGGTTGGACAAAAACTTTTGTTTTGGAGTAAGTTCCTCGCCAAAACTTTTTGAGTGGCTTGTACTAATGAACCTTTAATTTTTGGGCCTAAAGGCAAAGTTTATGGTCATAGCAAGTCTATTAAGAAAATAATGGCTTCTGAACAGTTAAGTTTAGTTCAAGAACACATACCTTGACTGGTGAAGTTCATGGACAATTGATCAGTATCTCCAGATTCAATCCTGCCCTAATAAAGCCTACATAGAGGACTGGTACGGTAATAATTGGGCAATTTACAGAACTATATACTGACAAGCCAAACCGCAAGCAACAAAGATCCTGCTTTGCGGTAGCATAATGCACCTGCAGATCAGGATCTATCTTGCATGTTTTACTGATTACTCCTAACAAACTGCACAGACCCAGATCTGCCAGTGCATTATGCTACCGCAAAACATGATCTTTGTTGCTTGGCAGATCTGGGTTTGTGCAGTTGGCAGTTGGACTTAACCTAAAAGTACAAATAGTGATCATGTTGTATTTTTTGTATCCCCTAGGGGTACAAAACTGAGAGTCAAAAAGTTTTCTTGGTGTCAAAACCGGGGGTCATACTGAGTAAAAAAATAAATGTTGGTATCAAAACTGGGAGTCAAATTACAAATTTTGGGGTCTCTGAAGCGCAAATGAGGGTAAAGGGTATCACTGTTTAGGAGGTTTATCTCCACCTTTTGAACTTGGTCGATTTATTTTAGTTCAAACCAATTAAATCTGGATACACAACACTACCTAGCCAAGGCAAATGAAATTTGATCAGCAAGTTTATGTGCATACATGTATATAGGTGACCTAATTTAGATTTCATGCAACTGGTTTTATCAGTTGTTGGCATATATATATATATAATCAATAGCACTTTACAAATTAAGAATCAGAGAGCGATGTAAATCTTTGTCATGATTAAAGCTGAATTTTATGATTCATTCAGCAAAAGTTACACATAATTGAAGTGAGTACTGTGTATAAATAATTTGTTCTGTGGATGTGCTATGGTTCTAATCCACATGGATTTTGCCAATTTGTGAGAAGAATTTTAACATAATGCAGATCCAGGTTAGCAAAATAAAAGTACATTTTTCATAGTTTTCTGAAATTATGGCAGGTGATAATATGTAGTTTACATTTTTTATTTCACTATTTCAAGCTGAGCTAAATTTCAGGAATATTCACAGATCATGATCATACTAAAAATAACTTCTATCTTGATATAAAACTTTACATAGTTTGATAATAATCGGATAAGAAATGGTGACTAAAGTGGCAACAAGATTGGCCAATCAGATGCAATTTGCTCTGGTCTTGCTCTTAATTGTACCTATCTAAAATCTGGATTATTTAAGTCTATTTACCAATTTATTAATAACAGGACAATTAGAGTTTCAAGAGTTGTAACAAGATTCAGCCAATCCAAAAGCCAATCAGATGCATGATCTCCTTATTAATATACTCTGATCTTGTTCATTTTGTCTGGTATGTTGCTGATAGTAGTCCATAATCCATGTTTGACCATTAACTAAATAAGAAACATGGATTCCAGAGTGGTAACAATCAATTGCTGATGGACAACAGATATGCACAATGCAAGACTATAAGCAACAAAGAGGGTGGACAGACCGAAACTATTTCAAGCAAACCAAAACCATTTCAAACAAAGTCCTAAAAGATTTCAAGCAAAGAGGGTGGACAGACTGAAACTATTTCAGACAAACCAAAACTATTTCAAACAAAATCCTAAAGAATTTCAAACCTAAACCAATTCAGGCAGACAAAAAAAAAAGAGAATTTTTTTGGTTTGTCACGCTACATACCCGACGCTGATTGCGTTTTGGAGACGAATTGAAAATCCTTGAAATTGCTAGCAATTTAAGATTTCACAAACAGACTAATTTGAAAAACCTCACCTCGTAAATCAATCAAATTATTGTACTGGTCAGTGAGTTTAAAATTAATTCTCGTTAATGAATCATTATGACATCGCATATACACTGGATTAGTTGATCATCAATTATTAGAAATCTGGGTGGAGCTGTTGGTGCAAATGAGCATAAAATATATCCTTGCTGTGCTTGATTTGATCTTTCGAGATTTATTTGGTAACTTCCTTCGATAGCATCACATACTAGATTTACTGCAATCACCAAGGATATATTCACATTTTGAGGAGCAATATGCCTACCACCGCTGTCTGGGTCATTATTATGTTTGAGGATGGTTGCCTGTGGTTGTGGTATTTTTTTCCATATGTCGTGAATCCTTTTGAAACCATCATCAATGGCATCATTGAGTTTTTTTCTTTAGTTCTGGTACAGAATATCCTGGAAATTTAAATGTAGGGATATCTTCTATGCGTATATTACACACTGCTGCAAACTATGTTCTCGTCTTAGGATTATCATGACCTAATATTTCTTGAATAATTCTCAAATGGTGTGTTTCCATGTCGGCGATAATTTTGTTACATCGTTCTATACCCTTGATAAATTCATCTTGGGTGAGATCATATTTTGTTAAATAATTCTTAAATTTTTCAAAATCATCGTTTATATCTTTGAAATGTTCAGTAATATTTTTTTGTAATGGTATAAGCCATCGATCGTTTTCACTTCCACCTAAAACAAAAAAACTCGATATGTGATATACTCCAACATATTCTCTAACAGCCATATGATAATCCTCCTTATCAGAAATATAATCAGATTTTTTTGGTTCGGGTATAATAACTTTTTCGTGTTTGGGTGGGTTTTCAGGCCATCCTAGTATGGTTCTTAGAGAGCTTTGATATATATCTACGGCATACCCAGATGAGTTTATCTCAATCGCAGATGATAATGTCGGCTCGTGAACTGTTATAGCGATTTTCAATTCTTTTCCAGTAATGGATTTTATTCTGCGTTGTAATTCGTTATTGATTTGTTCGATTTGGTAAGACCCAGATGGTAGCGAAACAACGTTCCAGTCTGGAGTTCCGTCTGGTTTAATTTACTAGCAAACACCAGGGAATTATTCGGTTGTTGACCACCAAATGGTACTGATCTAATGTTAGGCCAACTGTGGTATACTCGTAATTTTGCTAGTGCTATCTCCTTCACCGGAATCGCAGTTGGGAAATTCACACTGAATTCAGGATTGGTTGAGGTTATTGAGATCATGCTGGTTTTCATTGGGGTGGTATTTTCCGCTATTCGTTGAAGTAGTTCTTGCGATGTTGCCATTGTTATTATATTTGTGTTGTTTTTATAATTTTGACATCGTGGAATCATAAACACGTACCATCGCTGAAAACTCACTATCCGATATTAATATCATCAAGGGAAGGATGATATCATTGAGAATAATTGTGAGTATGCGGTTGACAACATGGAACTTAACTACGTAATCCTGCAGTTTACGCTGGCTACACGATATTTTTTTTGTTATAATTGAAATTATTCCAGTGATTGTTGTCGCCGCTGATATACAAATTGGAACAGCTATCGGGGCAATCATTGTTACCAAATATAGTATTATACCGGCTCCGGTGATTACACCTGATACCAAGTACACGGTAACATCAACTGCGGTAATTCTTTGTTGGTATTTCTCTATTTTTACTTGATACTCCTCAGTGAGTGTTTTAAGTTTAGTTTGAAATTCTCTGACTTGATCATAGTGATACTGCTGTGACGTTGCCAATGATGACATTTTATTTTGAAAACACTAGCGTTTTCAATTAAGTTGTTTACTTAAATCCGCTACGAATTCCACATACCATGTTACTGAAACCCAAGCCAAATTATTATCAGTGGATATTATTGTGAATTGTTCAATTGTTTCCTTGTCGATAATCATTGATATCACATTGTTGACCCCAGATGAACTTGTTGATGAAATATTAAATTGAGTCGGCGACACTAGTGTTAACTGATAAATACCTTTGACGGTTGCGGTGATATTTACTATGTTATTTTGTGGTGTCCACGTAAATGATTCGTGTTGAATCATGTATATTACGTTGTTGGTTTTCTCATGAGGAACTTTTGTTTTTTCAATGATTTTTATCATCCTCGATGCATCATCTCTGATTGCCTCGATGGTGTTTTTCATCTCTTCGATGAATGTTCTAATATCTGGGAATTTTATGTCGAGTTTATCAAATGAGACTCCAAGAAATTTATCGACGATGTTTTTACGAAAAGTTGAAAACTGTTTTATGTGTTCTTCATATCTGGATTGAAGTGTTGCAAATTCTAACATAGTTGTTTTTATCTCTGTGAGCTTCAGTGCGGTCACCGGTGAAACCCCAAAGAAATTAGCGACTGGGAGTTGAACCTCAACGACAGATTTTTGTAAACCCGCAAATTGATTTACTTGAGTGTCATATTTATCATCGAGAGTTATTAATGATTCTGCAGATGATACATAATTATCAATGAGTGATGTTAATTTATCTGTGAGCGTCGAAACAAGTACACCCAGTTTGAGTTTACCCTCCTTGGAAAACAATGCGATAGTATCTTCTACTGCGTCGCGTCGTTTAACTAAAATATCATCCAGGGAAACATTACTAGTTTTCAATTTACCCTGACGATCTTGAAATACAACTATTTCATTGGGATCAACACTTGCGAGGTTTAACATTTCGGATATTTCATCTTCGATTATTTTTTTTACATCACTGGTTGCAGATATTTCCACGGAGGGTTTTTTCAGGCTTGGTAAAGATCTCCCCCAAATATCAATCATGTTATTTTATATAATTTCTCTCTAAAAAGCGATTACTCGTATGTTCGTGTATGGTTTTATGTGGTGATTTTCCCGATGATGAAATAGTGTTGAAGACATTCAATACTTCTATGCCGCATATTGGTGGGTCATTCATTTTCTGTGTTGGTATCGTGGAATACCAGATAGGAGTTTTTAAGTGGTGTATATAATGCATAAATTCTTTAGCGGCGCTAACCCATATGAATCGAAATAGATGATCACACGCGAATCAAACATGTATGCAACCCAGTGGGTTCCAGGTCCGGTGCTGTTATCGAGATTAATGATACCTGTTTCAGTGTTGTTTGGTTGTTGTGGTAATTGATCTCTCATAAAGACACCTCAAAAGTTTTTTATCACTAGTTTTTTAGCAGCATCGAGTAAATCAAAATTTGACATGGGAACTATAGGTTCTTGAGTTAGTAAACTGTTCCTAGTCTCAGGCCCTTTCCGCTGTACCATGAATACGGGGTTCCTGGTAGTCTTAGATCCTTTCCCTTTTTTTTTTGTATCCTCGCCCTTTTTTTGGTTCATATGATTGAGCAATACTATGTACTGCTTTTGCACCAAGAGCTCCAGCAGCTCCTAACGTGTTGGCTTTACCAGCTGCAATTAATGCTGGAATCGCAGCGAGAAGTGGGAATACACCACCGATTTTATCATGTTCTTAATCGCAGCCACAGAGAGTGATCTGAACACCTTTTTTTACCTTTGATAGCATCATTGAAGTGTTTTATCTGACAAGTTGTCAATGACAATTTATTTTGACCACCAGACATCTGATTGTGCTTCAGCGCTATTGTGGTTCCACATTTTTTAGCCGATTCCGATTGCAATTTTTTAATTTGACCAGGAGTTAATGTAACAATAACATGACTGTATGACATTTTATTTAATAACAGATTGATCTAATTGTCTACAACATGTTTTCCACTGGTGCATCAACTACTCTCATATGTCCACCAACACCTTCGAGTAGCATTGATTTGTCAGAGAATGACAGCAACTGCTCTGTAATTAACAATACCACTGGGATGAGCTACACGAGCTCTGAAGTGTTATGTCAACTACGGATTGTCTGGTCAAATCAAGATATTCCAGTGAAAAGTAGTAAATAGGAAATCAATTTTTAAAATCCATCTGTGATAATTGCAGACCAGTATCCACATTATTATCGCGTCCCATAAATGTCAACAAATGATGATACGTGCATGCTATTTGGTTGGTTCCATAATCAAGTAGTATATCCTTGGATGGTTCCTGTTGGCCGTTTATTCTTAATGATACTTCATTAACACCTATTTGATCAAATATCATATGGCTGCGTAATTGTGACCCAACTCTCGCCTTATTCTGTAACGCAATAAATATATGACGTGGAGCAGAAACACCTTGTTTTGATGCCAGGTGCCATGTAAGTGTACCATCAATATTAGAATCCATGGTATCTGTTGTTGTTAGCCATGATAGCAATGATTTTCCTCCATGATCCATAAATGATAGTAATCTTTCTTCTATGGCTATTGATGGAGTCATTACTGGCATCCACAATGATAGTTCTGATATAACGACTTTACCATCAGCATCACCAGCATTACACCAGATTGCATCATTATCACTACCCTTTCGCACGAGTACTACTGTATGCTTTGCTCCATAGATAACTTTTCTTACATTTCTGCAAAATCTGAAAATATGATGCAGTGGAATCGTGCATGAAAATTGTCAATGCTGTCCTTGCAACATTGCTACGCAGGAGAATCGGGTTGTGGATCAGATGCAGTAGCTCTTGGTGTATGCAATTTAGTATATGGAATGTGTTCAGCGTGATCAATGAGATCCTTAGAGAACATCATAGATGGACCTGTCGATCTTGTATAATCATCAGAATATCTTTCTAACCCCACTATTGTTGTGGCAACATCAACCTCACGCTCTATAGACTTGATTTCTCTTCCATCAATCATATATCTAGCACTTTCGAATAGCACCATGATACCATTATTGACAAAACCAACTCAGACATTTGGGTCATCTGCATATGGTGTATCAACTGCAACATTTGTTATGATCTCCTTCTACTTTGATAAATGCTTCAGCGGGTAGAAAGTATTTGCTGGTATCATGGACCTGAAGTTCGATTCTTGATCGAAGATCCGGTTATACTGCATGATAGGAATAGAATTGATAATTGCGTACAGAATCATTCTTGGGTACTGGGGCATCTAAATCAAACGCTGGGTCAGGAGCCGATTTGAACATATATTTCTTGATCTAAATCGCGATTTCAAACCACTTCCCGCTATCATATTTGCAGTAATATTCCCCTGAGTGTCATATCCATCATTTATCCGTGATGCTATATTCTGATCCACTGCGTTGTTTATTATTTTACTAATACTCGCGGGCAAAAGTTACGTAGATGGTAGTTTCTCTAGTGACTTCGTCATTGTTGGTTTCTTTCTTCGCCGAACTAACGCTACTAGTTTTTCCTTAACTGCGGAAAATGCTTTCCCCGCAACATCTCCAACAGTGCTAATACCCTTATCACGAATAACATCAATTGCTTTCATTGATAACTGTTTTGCGATTTGTGCTTGTATATTTGGGTATCAGCATACAATTGGTGCGACACTGGGTGATGATCTATGGCACCTGAGAGCGGACGAGTATACAGAATGAAGAGAACAGGTCCAAGAACAGATCCCTGTGGAACACCACAACATACATCAACTGAGCTGGAGTGTATTCCATTTGCAGATATAATTTGTGTCCTGTTAACCAAGTAGGACTTGAACCACTGTAAGGCTATATTCTGAATGCCAAATACATGCTGGAGTCGGTGAAGTAATATATCATGGTCTATTGTGTCAAATGCTGCAGATAAATCCAGGAGAGTGAAAACTGTAATCTTTCCATTATCCAAAGCAGAGAGAATGTCACTAAATACTTTCAGAAGAGTAGTTTCCGTACTGTGGCAAGGGCGATATGCTGACTGTACATTACTAAAAAGACTGTTTGAATTCAAATGAGATACAAGTTGAGTTAGAACAACATTTTCTAAGATTTTTTATATGAATGGGAGATTAGAAACTGGGCGGTAGTTCTTTAAATCGTTATGGTCCAGTGTTGGTTTCTTCAGCAGTGACTTTACGATGGCAGTTTTGAAAAATAATGGGAATTCCCATGATGAGAGAGAGATATTAATAACATCAGTTTGTGAAGGCAATATTTGGGTCTAAGCACTCAAGCAGCAGTGATGTCGGAATTGGATCAAGTTCACAAGACTTTGGTGCACTTTTCATCACGATTGTCCGTACAAAATCAGTAGAAACAGGTTCAAATGCTCCTAATGGTTGTCGCTGAAATTCTGCATCATAACTGTATGGTGACGAATCAGTTGAAATTGTGCTGTCAAGCAAATCTCTAATGGTTTGTACTTTGTCATCAAAGAAATTTGCAAATTGGTCTGGTAGGTCTAGTGGAAAGAAGGTTGTTGGAAGTGGTGTACATTTGTTCCTTGACATTAGTTTGTTAGTTATCTTGAAGAGCTCTTTGCAGCTGGAACTCTCCGTGATCTTAGTACTGTAGCGGGATGATTTGGCTAAAAGGACTATGTTTGTGACGATCTTCTTAGTGGCTTCGTACATTTGTTTATGAATAGTGAGTCTGGTGGAAAGCCAAAGCCTCTCTGCTTTTCGGCGATATCTTTTAGCAGTGCGAAGCTGGTCCCTAACACTGCTATACCATGGAGAACACATTTTTTTTTTTGATACTCCGCATTTGGTGGCTGGGGCACGTTTTTCAAGCAATGAACGCAAGCAGTTATCAAGTTGTTCTGCTGTTGGATGTAAGAAAATTTGTTAGGTTTTCTTGGATGTCATGCATGAATTTGGTTCTATTTATCATAAAGAGGTTTCTCTTAGTAGCAAATAGAGGTGGAGGGTTAGGGACCGATACGTTGAGATGGCATACAATGCAGAGGTGATCCGATGCAAGTTCGTGGGATACAAGGGTGGATTGCAGAATATTATCATCAGGTCTATAAAGAAACCAGTCTAAAATGTGACCAAGTTTATGGGTAGGTTGGTTAACTGACTGTTTAAGATTGAAAACATGAATGGAATCTAGTAGTTTTGACATGTATGGTTGACCTGGACGTCAAAGTTAAAGTTGAAATCTCCAAGAATAATTAGGTTGCCACCTATCGAATTTCCTAACTCTAGAAATTCCTAACTCTGATTCAGTCAGCTTGTTTTTTCTACTAGGAGGACGACGGTAAAGACAGAAAAAATTAAAATTAACAATTTCTGTGCGCTTTTCCGGTTATCCAACTGATTGAGCGTTGAATAATGCAATACGTAGTGGTATCCCTGGGACAGTTGACACATGGAGAACATGGAGAAAATGGGATAAGTTGTATTTTATAGCCCCAAGTGTAGACGATCAGTTATGTCATGAGGTGTTAAAGGATTTTAAAGAGAAAGCAAAATCGGAAATTGATGAGGATATTATTGAGTTTATAACCGATATCGAGGAAGCACAGAGTATTGATGATATTGATGGAAATATTAGCAATTTAGTTGTATATGATGATGTCATGCTAGACAATCAAAATACTCCCGTTAGGATATTTTCCAGAGGTAGGCATAAAAATATTGATGTGATATATGTCACTCAACGATACACTCAAATACCAAAAGTGATCAGAGATAACTGCAATATTCTTGCTGTACTTAATGGAGTTGACACACATATGCTACAAAATATTTGGCAAACTTGGTGCGGCAGTGACATGAATTATAATCTCTTTAGAAATTTCTTTAGTCATGCTCAATCAATTCCACATGGATTTGTAACGATAAATTTGCACGACCAGAGATCAAGATATCGTATCGGATTTGATCAAATGTTCGGTTAAAACAATTCTTTTCCAAAACGCAATCAGCGTCTGGTCTGTAGCATGACAAACCGAAACCATTTCTCTTTTTTTTTTGTCTGCCTGAATTGGTTTCAGTTTGAAATCCTTTAGGATTTTGTTTGAAATAGTTTCGGTCTGAAATAGTTTCAGTCTGTCCACCCTCTTTGCTTGAAATCTTTTAGGACTTTGAAATAGTTTCGGTTTGCTTGATATAGTTTCAGTCTGTCCACCCTCTTTGCTGCTCTATACCATAAGCTCACTGAATGTAACAGTGAAGTAAACTAACAATTGAATATAATATAATTTGCTTGGCAAATTTTTATTGACATTACAATGACCAGAGCAGATTTCAAACCATACATGTTTTTAAAAAACCTTTAGTACAATTCTGAACATCTGGAACATGTTTTGAAGAAAAACTGGTTATTTTGATTAAAAAAAAACACTGCAGACAGAAAAATATTTGTTTTGCACATCTGTATCCATAATCAGACACAATTCCAATATTTCAAGAAAGTTAATTGTTTGGACTTCTTGATCTGCATGTAAGCATACTTGTTGAGTTCACTTTCACAACTTGTATATAGCAATATTATTATCATTATTTTCATAATCTGACCTTTTTACACACTACAATGTAACTGTTACTATAGCTGTCCAGGGTCAGAGTTGTCTGCCATAATAGATGCTACATGTTCATAAAGACAAACAAATCATTGCAACAAATGTTTAATACAAAAGCTGAAATAATGAAAAGCAAAAATTGTAAAATTTACCACTATAATTGTTTAGGTAAAATACTAGGAAAAAATGACTGCCCACAAATAAATATTGCAAAAAATAGAGTTGAACAAAGATGCTTATACATGTTGAAATCACAAATAGCCTCTCACCTGATATAGGTCTTGCAATTTTCCAACATATGCAATTGTTGGTTTGGATTATGCATTATTACAAGCTAGTTATCAATTCTTTGAAAGTATTACTCGACAGAGTATAGTTAAATCTAAACAAAGGTATAGATTTTCTGGCTGGTCCCATTACTAGTGGGGACAGACTGTTTTATTGCAAACAAATTTCAACATGGACCCAATACTTTTTAAGTACATAATGCCCTCACAAAAGGAACATGAATGGAACATTATATGCCTGCTCCATGTTTAGTATTCATCTATGTAAATTACAAAGTTTTGTGCAGAATCCATAAGTCTCCTCCAAGCTGCAGTGAGTTTCACCTAGAAACTTTTGATTCCGAAATTGATAATTACTTCCTTAGTGTAAGTGCAAGCGATCCACAAAGTTTGACCCAGGTATGTGATGTAGAAAATTTTACAGAAGGTATTTTCACTCTTTCAAATGGTGACCTTGACCTTTGATATGGGTCTTCCTAAACCACAAAGTTATTCACAATGTTTGGTAAATGTAGATAACAGAGAACTTAAATTATTATATATAAACTAGTATCCTTCTTTCAGTCAGTAACCTTGACCTTTGTTGCTTTTGTAAAACCCAAAATTGGTGTGCATCTCCCTTTTTCTCATGCAAGCCATCCACAAAATGTGGGCCAGGTCTGTGGTTTAGAACTTAAGTTATTGTGCAGAAACCATTTTTCTTTCAGTGACACTTACTGTAGACCTTTGGACCCCAGCCTTTATAGTCATACATTATCTCGCGTACAGGCCATCCACAATGATTGTCCAAAATGTCATGGGGAACTAAAGTTATTGAGCAGAAAACTTTAAATTTTGCAGTGACAGTGAGCATTACCTCTAAACTCCAATAGTATTCTTCCTTACACTAAATAACAAACCTTCCACAAAACTGGTAGATGGAGAACAAGGTTTTTTAGAGAAACCATTCTTTTTAGAGTGACCTTGATTCTTGACCTTTCAAGCCCAAAATTGATAAGTGTTCTTGCTTAATTTAGGTACAACCAACCACAAAGTCTTGTAAGAATAGATGGTAATTGTACAGAACCTTCTTTGTTTTTCTTATGTTAGCTTAACCTTTGGCCTTGAAAGACTTCTTCACCCCAAACTATTGAGTTAAATCACAGCAACTATTGCTATTTTTTCAGCAACAGTGACCTTGAACTTTAGAGTTTTGACCCTGAATTAAATAGGGTTCTTCCTTAGTCCATGTGTAGCCATCCACAAAGTTTGCTAACTGATTGAAAACATACATGGCAGGCATATAAAAAAACTGACTATATTGGTGTCAGGAAAATTCAGAATAGAAACTGTATTAAAAAAAAAAAAATCAAGCTTGGACATTAATTTTTGTATTAACCAAGAAATGATGATACAGTTGATACGATATGAATTAAATATGCCTTAAATTGCCGTAACCTGTAGAGCTTACTTTGAAGCATACAAACTTTTCAATATCAACAAATGCCCTTTTTTTAAACACATACCTACAAACATAATAAAATTTGAAATACAGAAAAGGTACAAATATTGCGTATCTATTTATATATATTTTGATATATTTGGCCATACGACATTACTACAAATATCAAACATTTTAATCTTAACAAATCAATTCATGAAACTTCACAAGGGCTTTGTCCAACATCCAACCAAATTATACTGTCTAAACCATGAAGCAAATTCATTTATCTTACAGAATCATGAATGCATTGTACATTAATAACAGGAAGGATTATAAAAAGTAACAGATTTTAAAAAATCTTTGGAAGTTTAATATATTCAGTAACATCCTTAATATAGTAAAATGTTAGGAGACACATCAGTAGCATACATCATCCAATTATCATTCAATTAAGGACAATTTGCTATCTTAGTATGCATAAACTTGTCAAGCCCCTAACCTTGCACTTTTATGCAACCAATTTTACACACTAACTTATGAAAACAATTCAAATCACCCCATCCATATCAGCTATTTTTATAATGTCAGTAATCTTGTAGTATTTCACGCCAAATAAAGAAATCTCACGTTTTTTTTCTTCATACTAAATCAGTTAAATTAACAGAAATATGAATAATATTATACAGATATTAAAATGTACAGAATAAACTTGGCTACACAGCTGACTATGCTCGTAACAAAACTATACTTGTTGTAAATGTTATCAAAGACGAGATATCTGGAAGGCATGAATGAGCAAAACCTGAAGTATTTTAGGCATGCAGTTCTTATGTTTTCACATTTTTAGTGTAATGAAGTGTAACAAGTATACAAGTGACAAGTGTAACAAGTATCCAAGTGACAAGTATAAATATGCAAATTAACAAGTACAAAAGTTATCCTCAATAGTTAGTGTAATGAAGTATTTGACAAGTGTAACAACTATGCAAATTAACAAGTACAAAATTATTTCTCAAAATTTAGCTCCAATATCTGGAAAGACATAGTGGTAAACCTTTTGAAATAAGCAGTGAAAAAACACTCAATAGGCAAATCTCATTTTGGGTGAGTAGCCCAACTTGTCAAGGTTGGGGTTGCAGGCAAAGTTCACCATGGGAGGCGGTCCACACATAAGGATCAGAGTTCCCTCCTCAGGGGGTGGCAGGTGCTCCTTGATCATCTCAGCATTCACAAAGCCTGAACTGTACTTCCAACCTGAAAACAATGTAAAGAAAAATAAACTAACACATACAATATTCTTCTCCATTTACCACTTATACCACCATTTTCACAAAGTATTATCTTAGCAAATGCATACATGCCAACCCGGGGCCGTGTGGTCTAAAGTGCTCACTGGTACGGATCACTGCCATCTCACCTCTGTCTGCATGGGTTTGAGTCTCAAATTCGGCTAATGTGGATTCGGCCAACGTGGGTATGCGAGAAAGCTTGCAAGCAGCTTCTTGCGAGTCGGTTCGTTACAGGGTTATTCCAGGTTTTTCCTCCACCATTTATACTGGCAGCCACGTATAGCCTATCTTGTGAAGAAAAATGGCATCAAACCCTACAACTACAATGTGCCAACCCAGAGAGGTAAAATTGAAGTTTGTACCAAGTGGCAAAAAAGTATAATCTAAACATAAAAGTGTATTCTAGTAGTAATATTAGTAACAATACTTCGCTGAAGCTACGCCATTGTAGCTAATATATTATGGCTCACATATATGCAAATGTTAAGAATGAATTTTCCAACTGTTCAAAAAACAACTAAATAAAAAAAGAAGCACTACTGAAAGTCACAGAAAAGCAGTGCTTCCCATCACATCTTTTGTTGGTAAATGTACTTTATCAGTGTAAGTCTTAAGTGACTGAATACTTCATACATAAAAGAACAGACTTACAAGCAGTGTTCACACCTACCAAATCAAATCCCCCCCACCTCAAAAAAAAAACTTTTATGTGAAATTCTGATGAGTATTACAGTAATTGAAAGTCACTATGGGAGTTCAGTTTTACCTGAATACTGGTACACTGTGCTATTGATCAAGACAATAAAGTTCAGCTAATTAACTTTTATGTGTGGAATTTCAATGAATATTTACATAACAGTATTCCAGTCCAACTTGTGCTCCATATATTTTTTCATTTTTCTACATTTTTTAAATATGAAATCTGGTGCATTATTTTCAAAGTCTGATTTAACAAGACTGTCTTTATATTAGGCAATAACTTGAACATAATATATGAAGCATAGGTTATTTTGTATTTTAGGGAATTACTTTAATCGAAATGAAAGGACAAAGTTTTAGTGCAAATGACCTTTTCAAACAGTCTGAAAAACACCCATCTGCTTTGTTTGTTTGTTTGATTAGGATTTTAAACATAGCTTTAACAATTTTTCAGTCATATTGATACGATGTCTGCAGTGAGGCAGTTTATAATGATGTCTAGCACTGGGGCATCATGCCACAGACATGAAGCATCATGTCTCACCCAGTCACATTATCCTGAAACCAGGCCGACCAGTCCTAACACTAACCTCTTAATGCTGAGCGCCAAGCAAGGCAGCTGTTAGTACCATTTTTGTAAGTCTTTGGTATGACTCGGCCAGGAATCAAACCCACGACCTTCTGCTTCTGCAGCAGATGCTCTAACCACTAGGCCATCAGAGTAGTACACCTATCTGCAACAAAACATGAGCAACAGGCTGAACTCATTAAACATTTTCTATTAATCTATATTTGCAGTATTGATTGGGACACATTAAATTAATTTTTAAAGTGGTTTAAAAAATTTCATGTAAAAAAAATGCAATCAAATTTAAATACAAAAATAAAATAAAATTACAAGCCACTGTTAGTGCTGTTTGTTTACACTTTTATTCCTAAATGCAATATTTTGGAAGAACATGAGCTCAGGTTAGAAGGAATCATTTGTGCACGTGAAAACAAGTTAAAACGTTTCTGTTCTGATTCATGCTTTAACAAAATGTCTTGTTGGCAAAGTGCTATGGCAATAGGCACCTTGAATGATTCCATAAAAAGCTGACAAGTTTTAAAATAATTACAATCCATACTAACACAGAGATCATTCCTTTCATGTGTACATAAGATATATTTCTCTAATCCATTGTAGCACTGCCTCTTCATCAACCCAACCCTTCTCCAGATGTACAATTCATCTTTTTGGTGGCTTATTAGTTATGGCTGAGCTCTATAACATGTTTTATTTATTTATTCTACTATATTTATGCTAAAATTGTACGGTAACAAGGAATGTGAGGAGTCGCATTATTTGTGAAAATTGTTCCTTTGAAACTGTTCCCTTGTTGCAATTTAGTCAAATTTTCCCCTAGATTAAAAACAAAACTGGCTTGTACGAGACAAATCTAGCCTCAGTTCATTTACTGTGATTTAAAGAAAATTTTATTTTGTATGAAACTGGAACTTGTTGATCATGTTTAAATATTATTCTGCACTTCAAATTTTAGCAGTGATTGACAATACACTGCAGTATTGCAATATATCATAATGACAAAATTCTCGAAATGACCAATCCAAATTATTTTAAATAGGACATTTTGTTTAGAAACTTTCAAAATACTTTAATAGTAATCTTGAGTAACTACTGAAAATCTTGTCAAAACAGGGAAAATACAAGTTCTGTGAATTACATGTCCACCTTGTGTTCAACAGACCTCTTTGACTTTACTAACAGGGCATGATGAAGATTATTGACTAATGCGTCCTAATGACTTTGACCTCTGTATTTTAACTTGACTTACCAATCAGAAACCAGTACTTTCTTATTAAATGTAACACAGCCTTGATCTTTGACTCCCATATTAAAAGGCCTCTTCCTTACTTTGGGTGCAAGCCATAACAAAATGTGGTCAAAGTAATTAGTCTAGAAATAAAGTTATAATAATAAAAAAAACAGTTTTGTTCTTTCAGTCACAGTATCCTGACCTTTAATCCATTGACCTCCAAATCAATAGCCATTTCTGGTGAGAACTGAAATTTGTACAAACCATTTTTCCTTTTTCTACCAGTGACACTGACCTTTAACCTTTCGACTCCAAATTCAAAAAGCTCATAACTTATTCTAATTGCAAATTTTTGATCAGGTCTGTAATGCAGAACTAAAGTAATTGTGCAGAAACTATTTTCTTCAGTCAATCAGAAAGACCTTGAATTTTGAAGAACAATAAAAAAGGTTTCTTTCTCCCCAAGCCTCACATTTAAGTCCAGTATGTGATGTAGAACTCCTGTTGTTGTACATCTTCTCTCTGTGACCTTGACCATTGACATTTGCAGTCAAGTGTACTGTATTATGCTATGAATACCAATATAAAGTTCTCCATGTAATTGACATCTCTTACCTAGTACATTTCTACTGTGCCAATCACAAGTTTGAAGCAAGACTAATGACAAAACAAAATATGTGACATTTGTGATTAAAATTTGCTAAGCACCAATCTGACCTGTAAAAAGCAAAGATCAAAGTAAAGCAGTGTGATGTAATCGATGGATGAATGAAGCTTGGTATTTTCATTCCTAAAGGATAGCTCAATCATAGGGAAGGCTCATTCACAATGTAAAGGGCGTTATATGCAAAGTACCTTCAGAGGGTCTATCAAGGGTGTACCACAGGTGGAAACGATTTCCATACTCGTTCTCCAGTTCTTCAAGTTCAGGACGCAGGAGGATGTCATCCTCAGTCTGGAAATAGAAAACACCTCCATAAGAAAATGACCATGCAATTAATTTTGATGTAGTTCTATTTTAAGTTCTTGAAAAATGTTGAATCGGGTAACAGTCTTGTGTCAAATTGATAACCCAAAATCTACTGATGTGTTGGCAGATCTGAGTCTATGTTGTTTGCTCTACCGATCACTTCTAACAAACTGCACAGACCCAAATCTGGAAGCACATTATGCTATGGCATATCTATGTAGAATAATTATCCCTTGATCACTGTGTGTGTGCGTGTGTGATTTGGATTTTTTACGTAGCTTTAACAAATTTTTAGTCTCACTACAATGTCTGTAGTGTATCCTAAGAAGAGAGTGGTTATCAGGACAAGCAAATTGATTCCCATGAACAGGAACCTACTCGTAGCAATGAAAGTTGACTCTAAACTGGAAGATATATATACATCTCAGCTCTGCATCCAGACTAACTGTAATTGTGACTGTCTTGAGAAAATGAACCATCCTGGCAGAACCAAACATAGTTTTGGTCAATTGATAAGACATGAATCTCATTGATTCTGCCTGCATTCTAATTTATACAATAAGCTTTGGCCTTCAAGTAAAATAAACTGGCTAGAGGGTTTGAGTGGTATTTTGTTCTGGCATATATCCTCCAATCATTAATGGACAAGTGTGTCTGAAATCATGAAATTGCAGCCCTTTAAGCAAGTTATTCAGGTGGCAGGGTTGCATCTAGGATTTGATAAAAATGTGGCTACTTGCCCCACCCCTTATTTTATAAAATTATTGCTTTGATAAAAATCAGTTTTAAAGGAAAAAAGCTCAAAATGAATTAGGGAAAGGATATATACAGTTTCTATAAAAGTTGACTCTAAACTGGAAGATATATGTACATCTCAAAGCTGCATCCAGACTAACTGTAATTGTGACTGCATTATTCTGCAAATATGATCACTATTTCCTAAATAGCTTCCAGTCCTTCCTTATCCTCTATTCCACCAATGCTTTGTTAAAAGTTCAAGTGTCTCCACGGAGGTCCTTCAATTAAAATCATGAGTCTGTTGAGAGCCCTTTCTTCTAGACAGCTTCTTTAGGCAGTTTTGGTTTGATTTATTTGCTGATTCCTCTCTCCCAGTCAGTGGCTTGGTAACATTACCATGCCACTGTACAATCTGCCAAGAGTCCACACATTTTGTCTCTAGGGTACATTTCTCTTTTAATGATAGTCTTAGCAAGAGACCACTCTGTCAAAACATGTTTTGGGTCACACAAAGGGGGACTGATAGCTTCTTTTGACCATTCTCCTGACCAAAATGATCACATAATTTTTATCTGGTCATAACCATGTATTTCTTGCTTTTCAGAAGATAGGAATGCGTGGTTATGTAGACGAGGAACCTCAAATGCTGTTGCCACCTGTGTGCTGCTCTTTGGAAATCTTACAGCCATCTCCACCTGCAAATTTATAACAAACTCATGGCAAAGGTTAAACACATCTGAATTTTTTTTCAATGTGTTCCTATGTAACATGAATTCAACACCATTGTTAATGATTTTAATTTTGTTTCCATCCTTTAACGATTTCAATTTTTCAGACATACAGGTCTCGTGAAAAGATTTTCCAATGTCTGCTTTCTGTAAGGTAGAATTCAAAATATAAAGTGCCGGTGACACAGCTGTTATATCCAAGTCGGGTTTCTGTAAATGTGTATTTAGCTGTGTTAAGGGAGGTATGATATCTGTCATAATATTCATGCATGCCACAAATCTGTTTATGTTGTTGTATGGTTTAATGCCATTTTCAGCACACTATAGGCTATACATGGTGTCCAGTATTATTGGTGGAGGAAGAACCCGAGAAAACCCCCGAAAAGAACCACCGACCAATGAGAAGCTACTGGCAAGCTTTCTCACATAACTTCATTAGCCAAATCTTAAGACTCAAACCCATGCAGACAGAGGTGAGATGGCAGTGATCTGGAATGGAAAGCACATTAGACCATGCGTGGCCCCAAAATCTGTTTATGAGTTTATTCAATAAGTCTTGACACTCTGTTTGAAATAATTCATGAATGCTCCTCGATTTATTGCATTAACTCAGATTCTATCCCTGTTGCTATGCAATTCTGGAGAAAGAAAAAAATCTGATAAATCAAAGTATCAAAGTATTTATCATTATTATTGTTATTTTATTAAAGCATTTAAGAAATGTAATACCCATGTTTTTTAAAAACAATGTAAAATGACCAAAATCAGATCCAAATTTGTGCAAGAAGTGGAGCGTCCAAGGACGTTGCCTTGCGATAATTTGGTCGTTTTAAGAAATCCCATCAAGGTGTTTAAATGCTAAAATAATACGACACTATGGTATCTCTCTCTTCAATTATAGCAATGAAAGAAGTGATTATGCCTGTCTGTATACGATGATTTTAGAAACAAATAATGTGGGTATTATATACATCATTGATGGGTCCCTACATATGCAGTTATGACATAAGCAGATGAGGGTCAGTGTCATTTGCAGCAATGATCATCAGAATAATAATAACTTATTACCTAAAGCATTATACAAGTTTCAAGCAGTGGGATTTGTCTGACTACTGTATGGTATCACGATGCTGACAAGTCTTATACAGTGCATAACCTGCAAAGGCCCTCTCTTTAATTCATCAAGTCTTATACAGTGCATAACCTGTAAGGTCCTTCTCTTTAATTCATCAATAGTCTTATACCGTGCATAACCTGCAAAGTCCCTCTCTTCAATTCACCAATAGTCTTATACAGTGCATAACCTGCAAGGTCCCTCTCTTCAATTCATCAAGTCTTATACAGTGCATAACCTGCAAGGTCACTCTCTTCAATTCATCAAGTCTTATACAGTGCATAACCTGCAAGGTCCTTCTCTTCAATTCACCAATAGTCTTATACAGTGCATAACCTGCAAGGTCCCTCTCTTCAATTCATCAATAGTCTTATACAGTGCATAACCTGAAAGGTCCCTCTCTTCAATTCATCAAGTCTTTTACAGTGCATAACCTGCAAGGTCCCTCTCTTTAATTCATCAATAGTCTTGTACAGAGCATAACCTGCAAGGTCCTTCTCTTTAATTCATCAATAGTCTTATACAGTACATAACCTGCAAGGTCCTTCTCTTTAATTCATCAACAGTCTTATACCGTGCATAACCTGCAAGGTCCTTCTCTTTAATTCATCAATAGTCTTATACAGTGCATAACCTGCAAAGTCCCTCTCTTCAATTCACCAATAGTCTTATACCGTGCATAACCTGCAAATTCCGTCTCTTCTATTCACCAATAGTCTTATACAGTGCATAACCTGCAAGGTCACTCTCTTCAATTCACCAATAGTCTTATACCGTGCATAACCTGCAAATTCCGTCTCTTCTATTCACCAATAGTCTTATACAGTGCATAACCTGCAAGGTCACTCTCTTCTATTCACCAATAGTCTTATACAGTGCATAACCTGCAAGGTCCCTCTCTTTAATTCATCAATGGTCTTATACCATGCATAAGCAAGATATGTGGCCCTGGAACTTAGCAATTTCCTTGTAAATGATATGCATCAAATATAGTGATAGTACCTGGTTGGCAAACAGGAGGTTGACCTCTGTTTTGTCTTCAGGATCCTTGAAAATTGCTCTGACGAGCTGTAACATGGGTGTGATACCTGTTCCCCCTGCAATCATGCCCACCTTCCTAGCAACCACAGTCTCTGGCTCAGACTTTTTGTCAGCACGGATCTTAAACGTTCCTGTGTACATGAGAGAAAACAGATTATACTTCAAGTAAGGCAATTGTTGTTAATAAATTAAGAATCCAAGATTAAGATTAATCTCCTGGCATCAGTTGTATAGTGATGTATATTTCTATATGCTCATTTTTGTCTCCATTAACTATACATTGTCAGAATATTGCAATATTTTCATATCACACTCAAGTGTGCCCAATAGTGTATTAGGAACTACTTTGTAAACAAATCATGTACACTCATTTAGTAGATGCTTTAGGTTCTGGTTGATTAAATCTTTTTCTGAATGATGTTTGTTTGTTTTTTATGGTTTAATGCAATTTTTCAGCACAATATAGGCTATACATGGCCGCCAGTATTAATGGTGGAGGAAGAACACAGACAACTCCCGGAAATAATCACCAACCCACGAGAAGCTACTGGCAAGCTTTCTCCCATAACTACATTTGCCGAATCTTAGACTTGAACACGCGCAGACAGGTGAGATGGCAGTGGTCCGTAACGGACAGCGCTTTAGACCACTCAGCCCCCCCCCCCATTTCTGAATAAACTAAAGCAGCTGTTTAATGGATTGTCACATACCAGCTGCTTTGCAATATTTTCGCGTTAACATTGTTTTTGAAACAATGTTTTGGATTTTGGCTAGCAATAGACCCCAGATAGGTCATAACATTGCTGGGGTCCCTACAAAGAGCATGCAAGTGACAAGAAATAAATGTGTCTTCTTTAGCTGGTAATAAGAATGGCAAAAATTCTACTTGGTTTTATATCCTGAATTTCCTCAAAATGTACCTTCTTTAAAATTTCTTTAAAAAAAAACTTTAAAAAATGGGCCCCCGAGTGGCTGTGTGGTCTAAAGCACACTCCATTACGGATCACTGCCATCTCACCTCTGTCTGCGTGGGTTAGAGTCTCAGATTCGGCCAATATAGGTATGTGAGAAAGCTTACCAGTAACTTCTCGTGGGTCGTGGTTCTTTCCGGGGGTTTTCTCGGGTTCTTCCTCCACCATTAATACTGGCTGCCATGTATAGCCTATCGTGTGCTGAAAAATGGCATTAAACCCTACAACAACTTTCTTAAAATGAAATTAACATTATATTGAATAGCATCTTTTTGATAATTACATTTGAAAGAGTTCAAATTTTTCCCACATTATGATTCGAAACTTTTGATAGCACAGAAACTGCTCATTGCTGAAATCAGATGTTCTTCATATAGAATCGACAAAAATACCAAAATCTATTAATTCTAGACTAAATGGAAAAGTTGTTGCAATGCACATTCATCCTCAATAAAATGTCTAGTGTGCAACAAAGTTCAAATTTATCTGAAAGGAGTTTTGTGCACATTAAATATGTTGCTGTGTGAATCTACGCTTGTATATTTATTTGTATTATAACATACATTAAATTATTTGTTTCTTGTAGAGTAAGAAAATGAGCATATAATAAGAAAGATACAGCATTGTAGTGAAAATATGAACTCATTTTGTCAGATCAATATTGTGCACTCCCAATGTTAATTTCGAGGATGTCTGGATCTATGGGCTGAGAGGTGGCATAGGTTTGTAGGACTATAAGTCTCAATGCATTCCGTAACATAAATAGGCATGACAGAATAAAAACAAATGAAAAAAACAAACTGATCCATGAAAGATACTTTACTCTTACCTTTTCCCTCAAAAACTAGCAAACCACTGGGTCCCCTGACATCAATAAAGTCTCCTATTTCCATGTTATTCAGATACTGAGACATCTTGCCACCGTCCGGGAATTTGGGATTCACATTCTTAAAGTAGACCTGTTTAAAAATATGAATGGTAATGTATTACACCACTCTTCCTAACTTTGTCCATTTCCTACCAGCCTGAGATACAGAAAAATCACTGAAGATGATTAAGATTTGGCCAACTTAAAAACCAGTCCTGAAAAATGTTTTCATGCTTTCACCATTATGAAATTATAGTTTCTAGTGATTTAATACGAATCTCCCTCTTATGCTTAAAAAGTTTACTTTAATAATTTTTTTTAATTCCTGGAGTTTGTTTTTGTCTTTATAGAATTATTTCTAACGTCTATGCGTTTGAGATTCATTCTCAGAAATGCATTTTCAAAAAAAGTAAAACAGAAAAAATACTGATAAACCAAACAAAGTCCCATGAATGAACTGATGCAAAAAATTCCAAGACTAAAGTGTACAAGGTTTAAAGATATTTATTTTTATGAGGATTCTACTTTAATACAAGCAAAAGAAATAATAAATCACATGCAAGAAATTGTCATTTATTTGAAAATTCACCCCAGCCACTTTTAAACAGTCCAACATGTTCCCACACAATGAAATACAACACGGCTCTCCAAAACGACAACCATTACTAGTCCTGCCTTTGTTTAGTGCGTAACCCAAACACCTCTTCTGGTGAAAATCCCATGCAAATGCAATTTTCCATTTTGTAGGAATAGCAACAAATTTTGAAGACGATGCATGATGGTTATACTGATGTCAGATTGACACCATTTTCACAGAGTACCAACCTGACATCATAAAAGTCTTCTGGTGAAAAAATAACGTCAACACGACTTTCCATCTAGGAGTAGTAGCAAGATGACCAGTGTGGTGGCCATATTGGCTATGAGATCAGTGCAGTTTTTATAAAATACCAAAAAAACAACACAAGGCTTCCAGTGAAAAGCCCATGCTCATCTGACTTTTCATTAAAAAATAGCAATAGCATGATTTTCATGATGGCTGCTGTGGTAACAGATGTCCGATCAGCACCATGTTCATTGAGGCCCAACAAGACATAAGTAGTCCTCCCGAGAAAACTCCATGCTGATCATCCATTCTGTGAAATAGTGACAATATTTTCAACCACAATGACATCTTTTCTGGAGGAATAGTGACAAGATTTTCAAGATGACTGCCATGGTGGCCATATTGGAAATCATATCTTTGTTTTCATTGAGGCCCAACTATACAGCATAATGTAGCAAAAATCCCAAAGTTGATATGACCATCCAATGAGTAGAAGCAGTTATGAGATTTTCAAAATGGCTAATATGATGGCAATGCCATTTTCATTTAAGACCAACTAGATATTGGAATGAATGTGCCAAGTTTTATGGCAATCCTCCAAGTAGTTTAGATGGAGCAGTGATAACAAAAGTGTGCTAATGGATGGAGAGATGATGGACAACAGATAACTGACCATCCTGACATCGCTTCTTGTCTATTATCAGTAGATATAAAAAATCAAAATAATGATTTATTAGAAAACAAGAACATATGGTTATATTTTTTGTTGTCACTATAATGTGGAAATCTCCATGAATAGAAATTGAAAAATTGAACAGCTCTTGCTGTAAATATCAGTCGTGGATACACTGGTGTTTGTAAGCATATAGCGATTATTGTGTGCATAGTACTTACCTTAATAACGAGATCTAGGTAACCCTTGTCATCATCACTTGACACAGGGGTGTAGGGACGGATAACCAAGTTACCTTCAATCCGGGCTGACAAATAAATATGTTGACCTGTGGATAAAAATAAAATCATCAACAATACATCCTTCATTAGATGTTAGATGTAACATAAGCAAAAGGTACTTGTTTGTCAATTAGTATTATATACTAGAGTAACTCGTTTGTCAAATAGTATTACCTACCCAAGTAACTCGTTTGTCAAATAGTATTACCTACCCAAGTAACTCGTTTGTCAAATAGTATTACCTACCCAAGTAACTCGTTTGTCAAATAGTATTACCTACCCAAGTAACTCGTTTGTCAAATAGTATTACCTACCCAAGTAACTCGTTTGTCAAATAGTATTACCTACCCAAGTAACTCGTTTGTCAAATAGTATTACCTACCCAAGTAACTCGTTTGTCAAATAGTATTACTTACCTAAGTAAAGTACACCTCAGTATATGCATCTACCTACCTACACTACACACCGTGCTAGTAGCATCCCACTAGTTGAAAGCATTACAACATGGCTGGCTGTGAAAAACAGTATACTGGTACTGATACACTTGTTTTTCTATTATTAGTGTGTGTGTGTGTGTGTGTGATATTTGGATTATTATTGTAGCTTTAACAATTTTTCTGTCATATTGCTACAATGTCTGCAGTGTGACAGTTTACAGTGATTACTACTACTGTGGCATCATGTTTGCAAACATGTAGCATCATGTCCCAACCAGTAACACTATCCTGATTGACAACAGCCCAATCAGTCATAAAATTAACCTCTTAATGCTGAGTGACTAGCGAGGCAGCTGTTAGTACCATTTTTATAAGTCTTTGATATGACTCGGCCAGGATTCGAACCCATGACCTCTCACATCCTAGGCAGATGCTATAATCCCTAGGCCACTGGAGTGGTCTTTATTTTTAGTAATGGTGTCCATATTTTATAAAATTGTTGCTTTGATCAACATTATTTACATTAATGTGAAAGACCGTTCAAGTGCTTGCTATCAAATCTGGTAAATACCATGAAAAATACTGTAAATATCTTTTGCTAAAATATTCTATAAATACCGTGGAGCATGCCACCAGGTGGTGGCATTTTAATGTGGTTAACAGTGAAGATGTATTACTGACATGCATTTAGTGTTTCTTGTATAAACTGATAAACTTATTTACATGTAGATCAAGTGCTGAGTCTTTAGATCCCACCCAATGCTTTCAAGTAAATTCAATGATGACTATCATTGCTGTAATCTGTTTGGGATTGTTTGAGATAAAATTTAACCCAAAACGATTAACCTAATAGACTGAATTTGATGATTCTACCTGCATTTGACATTGGCCATTTGTGTTTTGGGGGACTTTCTAATATGATACTTGACTGGCTATGGCAGAAAACCAGTGTTTCTAGTACACCGCTCCCTCGATAACTCGCGCACAACGGGGTCCAAAAACATCGACCGCACTATAAGCGAGGGCGCGAGTTACCGAGGGACCTATAAAAAAAAAAACTAATAAAGTGATGGGAGATCGACAGAGGCGAAAGGGGGGGGAGGTGCATTGTTAAATACTCGTTTTATAATCGTGCTGAAAATAACTGAATAAATATTTCTTTATAAAGGTGTTGTTCGTTTTTCTTTATAAATTACCTTTAATTTCTTGAAAAAATATCTTGAAAAGATCGTAAAAACAAACATTATTCCACGAGGTATCAATATTCTTAACATGTGTATCGCTAAACATATTGTGTATTACGTCACTGCTTTTTGTGTTGATTTGGATACATTCTAGTTTTATTGTTTGTTCAAAATGAATCAAGATTTATTTTATCAAAAAAGATAACATTCATATCGAAAAACGATAACGTCGAAACTTGTGTTGATCTAAAACATAAAATTCTGCTATCACTAAATAGATACATAGATTTTTTAGATAGATAGATAGAGTAAAATGTAAAAAAAAAATTAAAGATAAACCATTACCAACCATGAATTTAATGGGTCTAAACGTCAGACATGTAAAAAAAAAATATATATAAAAATATTTAAATCATCCGATAGCATAGACCAGCCTCATCACAATTATAAACTTGGTCGTCTGTATATCCATCACGGGTCAGTATCTCTCGGAGTTGGTTGGGATAACTAGATGAGGCCGCCTGATTTGCTGAGCGTATCTCTCCCGACAAAGAATTGTTTTATTCCATGTCGGCGCTGGAATCTCCGAAGCCATCCATGGCTTGCCATGAAATCTGATTCAGTATCCATAGTTTTTGCCATTTTCTCTGCCTGGACCTTGAGAATTGTTCTCGAAATCTGAACACTTTGTTCACGTTGTTGTGTGAACCAGGTGTACACAGCATCATCTAATTCTGTGTCGTTTGCAGTGCGTGCCCGTTTCCGTTTAATTCCATCATCAGAATCAACTTCATGCAAATAATCCCGAAATTTCTGCTCATCCTTGAGCCAACCTCTGAGTGTTGACTCGGTAAGTTTAAGTTCACTACAAACTTTTGATCTTGATTCACCATTATGAACCCTCTCTATGACAGTAAGCTTTTCATTCACCGAGTACGCCTTTCGCTTGATTCCCTTGCTCTCCATGATCCCATTTACAAATGATTAGGATAAATTACTGATTAATATATACTTTAATGACAATAAGTACATACTATTTGAAACCATGTTCGATTGGTCCAACTAATTTGATTGATGTTGAGACACGATATTGATCACAAGAGTTTATGCATGTAGGATTTGCATTCCATTGAACTTTTGTATTGTAGGTCTTTTACCTGATTTGATACAAAAGACCGCCTTATAAAACAAAGCAAGTCTATTTTAATTGAGTTTTACAATGCAACAAACACTTCCCCAAGTCGTCGATCAAAACGAAGCCGGCATTTAATTAGGTTCTCACAGATGTGCTCGCGGGCATCGATGTGACGGTCAATTGACTCTTTTCATGTTTGAATAGAAGAGAACATGCAACGATTATACTGCTTACATTGCAACACAATGAAAAGATTAAAACACTAATTTCCCCTATACATATACAGTATTATTATTTACAGTGAACTGAGAAAATATTTTTCCTGATAAAATCTAACAAGATATGCGATTCCTTATTAAAACCTGAAAATTTCACGATGTTGATTCTAACTTTTCGGGCACTAACCGTCATTTTCGACGATAAAACGGGCGATATATCAAGGTTTCATTCACCAGTTCTGATCACGATTTTCTTCATTTTTAAAAAAAAATTTCTTTAAAAAAATGGGATCCACGCCAGACACCGCGTTATAAGCGGGTTCGCGAGTTATCAGGGCGCGAGTTATCGAGGGAGCAGTGTATATTAGTCTGAATTTATCATGCAAATCATTATTGTTTACTAGAGACATTCAGAAGTGTGTTTTATGGAGATATGGAAGGGACGTCCAAATGTTCTTATGCTGAAATGCAGTAGAGGTGACAAAATACTGTTACACTGAAATGCAGTTAAGGTGACAAAATCCTGTTGCACTGATATGCAGTAGAGGTAACAAAATACTGTTACAATAAAATGCGGTAGAGGTGACAAAATCCTGTTACACTGAAATGCAGTAGAGGTAACAAAATACCATTACACTGAAATGTGGTAGGTGTCAAAATACTGTTACAAGAAAGTAAAGTAAGAGCATTCACAAGCACTAGTATGTAATAAAGAGTTTTAAAAAATGGAGTTCTGTATTAATTTATTGTTTTCCTGTATAGACCAAAACTTCCAATGAATTTAATCTTGCTCCTCTTCCATGAAAACTTAATGCAGATAAAAAATACTGTTGGTGCTGAGCTCCAACAAATTATATTAACAAATTTCATAGAAACATTAAATTATCCCCAAACACTGTACCAATTTTACTCCATACAATGATTTTTTTAAATTTGCAAATAGAAAAACAAATTCAATGACAGAAAGCCCCAGAATGTGCTCTGGTGATGGCAGGGCAAAAAAAAAAATTCTTGAAAAACAAAACTTACCAATAGGAAGCCCCAGGATATGCTCTGGTGAGGGCAGGGCAAAAAAAAATTCTTGAAAAACAAAACTCACCAATAGGAAGCCCCAGGATATGCTCTGGTGAGGGCAAGGCAAAACGAAATCTTCTGGTATCATGGCTCACCTCCTGAAAAGTTAATCACAAATGTGGTCAAACTGCAGAAAAATATTTACACTCATCTGCCATCACAAAATGTACCAGCAGAATCAGGGTCTATGTTGTTTGTTCTTCTGATTACTTAAATTGCATATAATTGGATCTGCTTGTACATTATGTCATGGCAGATCTGGATCAATGAAGTTTGCAAATGCAATGTTACTAGATGTCTCCAACCTTCCAACCTTTACGAAAAATGGCATAAAAACGGACATTATAAGAGTGTGTGTGTGTGTGTGTGATTTTTAACATAGCTGTGATTGGCATTGTAGTAATTGTCTTAGATTTAGATTTTGTTAATGGTAGCTATGATGTCTACAGTGTGGCAGCTTATAGTGAAGTCTAGCACTCAGGCATCATGCCGAAGGCATGTAGCATGATGTCCCTCCTCCCAGTAACATTATCCTGACACCAGTCAACCAGTCCTAACATTAACCTCTTAATGTTGAATGCCAAGCGAGGCAGCTGTAAGTACAATTTTTGTAGTCTTTGGTATGACTTGACTGGGGATCAAACCTATGACCTCCTGCTACCGAGGGAGTATGAGGGGCATCTCAAAACCAATTATATAAATGCTGATTATTAATTATCTAATTGGTACCACAAAATTTCCAGCCGATGATTGTACCAAATTTTAATAAAATGATACTTTACATTAATGCTGAAGGAATGGATATGTATTGAATATAACGGATAAAGTTACATTTACTGGAAATTGGCGAACAATACTGGATCACAGGTCAGATCTGGGCAGTATTATGAACTGATACCAATTTGAAGATAACAAAACAAACGCGAGGAAATATGCATGTCAACCCATGTGACAATATGAATTGATGAATGGAGAAAACAAATTGATAGTTTGTCAGCTTCTATACATATCTATATGCAGGGGTCACATTAACAGGTGAAGTGGGCGACTAAGTCGCCTAAAAAAACTTAACTTCACCTTCTTCTGTAGAGAAAATGAAAATAACTTCGCCCTGTGATTTCTTTTTACCATCTTTTTCAAGATGCTCTCTAGTCTTGGCCATGTTAGTTCCAGTGTTATGTTTTAAATAGCTCAAGGAGAAATGTAGACTTCACGCAATCAAATAGATAGTGTTGATTTCAATTATGCCAACAAACTCTTGCACATTCACAGGCATGTGTTATGATAGCCAATTTATAATAAACTTTTAGAAAGAAAGATAAAATTCTTGATTAAGGGTAGTTGATTAAGCATTTGTACTAACTTGCAATAACAATACTGTAATCTAAAAACACTGATAAAATAAATTACAATGCAAAGCTCCTGTTGTTCTCTTTATAAGTAATTTGCCAAAATATACACTGATCATAAATATGAAGGTTTTTAAACATGCACCAAATGTTTTTATAATATAAACAGAACTTGGAAGATTTTCTACAATAATTAAAGTATTTGCTTAAAGCCAATGCTAAATGCAAATATGCATACATGGAAACAGATTGCATAATTCAAATAATATCTGACTGTGCCTTGCTTTGCTCCAACTTCTTCCTGTTCAGATCAGACTTTTCCCTGTTCTGTCCAAAAAGAGAAGTCACTTCATAAAATTCAAGTCTAGCTTGACCCCTGTATATGCATGTAAATTGCACTCCAAATGTGTATATTTTTTACCATCAAAAATTTAACTGTTATGTTTGAAGAAAAAGTAGAAGAAAAAAAGTCACAGAGTAACATTTTCCTGCCATAAGAGTGACCTTGAAATGGGAAGAGTATGCATGCTAAAACAGAGATTTTCAAGATGGATATTATGTTGGCCATATTTGATATGTGAGTGTCATCATCATCATTATGGATCAACTAAACTCTGGGATGAAGGTGTGAAAAATGTAATGCCAACTTTCCAAGCAGTTGAGGACCAGAAGTGATACATTTCTGCTAAAGAACATATAGCAAGTAATACACAGGTTACAACATAAGCTCCCCTGGTTGATGATAAAACAACAACAAAAAAAAAACAGCAAAACTTCATATGGGCTTAAATGATTGATAACCAGCTTCAGAGCTGATCTGCCTCACCCCAAGCCTCTAATCTACTCATTGTCATTTGTAACTATAATATACATACTGTTTATGTGGATGCAGATGTTGTACATTCTGAACATTGTATACTTGTCTGCACAAAATCCATATAAAATGATACCTATTTACCTCTCCATCAATCCATGCAAAATAATGTTAATTTGCCTCAATATCATTCCATATAAAATGGTATCAATTTACCTCGCTGTCAATAGATATAAAATGATATCAATTTACCTTCATCAATCCATACAAAATGATTTTAATTTGCCTCAATATCATTCCATATAAAATGGTATCAATTTATCCCTCTTTCAATACACATAAAATGATATCAATTTACCTCTCAATCATTCCGTACAAAATAATATCAATGTACCTATCATTCTATACATGATATCAATTTACCTATCAATACATATAAAATGATATCAATTTACTTTTCTATTAACCAATACAAAATGATAACAATTTACCTATCAATCCATACCTATTTATCAACCCATATAAAATGATATCAATTTACCTATTTATCAATCCATACAAAATGATATCAATTTACCTATTTATCAATCCATACAAAACGATATCATTTTACCTATTTATCAATCCATGCAAAATGATATCAATTTACCTATTTATCAATCCATACAAAATGATATCATTTTACCTATTTATCAATCCATACAAAATTATATCAATTTACCGATCTATCAATCCATACAAAATTATATCAATTTACCTATTTATCAATCCATAAAAAATGATTTACCTATCTATCAAACCATACAAAATAATATCATTTTACCGATCTATCAATCCATACAAAATTATCTGAATTTACCAATCTATCAATCCATACAAAATGATTTACCTCCCTATCGATAAGTTTCAGTGGATATTTTGTATCTGGATCTTGGAGTGTCACTGGCGCTGCCTTTTTCTTTTTGTCTCCAAAAAGAAAGACCTTTGCAAGTACAGCTGTTATTGCCACCACAACCACACCCACAACTGCTGATATACCCTGAAATCAGACAAATACTAGAAACTTAATTTAACAAAGGTGGCACTCTATTTTGGTAATATGAAAGAGTTAGATTTTGAAAGAATATAATTCTTCTGGTTATACTGGCTATTTAAAAAAGGTTTTGAATATCTTAGGTATTACTAAACAGAACTTTCAATTTCCTTTATTAATTTGTATGATTGATGGGTATAATATGGGTATTCATAGCTTGACCTTGCTTTAGATATGCAAAAAAAACCCAAAAAAAACTTGCAGCTCTGTCTGGTCATTTTCTCTTCCTGGACTTCTGAGGTAAATTGTGATATTTTAAAAGCTGATAACAGTTTTTACATTTTATATATTCTGTAAAATTATTCACTACAATTTCAGCAACTGGTATTGTCTACTCTGGAAAAGTTATTTTAATAACTGCTAAAGATTCTGTACTTTCAACTAATTCTGGCCGAGTTTATGAACACATGGAAGCAGTCATTTTGGTTAGCAGTCTGCTTAGATCATGTGCAATTTCAACCAGTACAATATCCTCCAAAAAAATTTCAGCCACAGTAAATGAAAGATAAGAGGTAGAACAACATTGTCTCCATTTTCCATGTTGAAAATATAGTGAAACCTATCTTTAAAGACGACCCGTCTTGAGACCATATTCTCAACGCACAAATTTAATGATGTTATAGCATTGTGACCTGTTATGAGAGACCACCTGTCTTTAGAGACCATCATTTTATGGCAGAAAGGGTGGTCTTTCTAGACAGGATCTAATTTATTATACACAACTTCACATTACAGCCGTCACTCTTTTAGAAGTTTCTTCAAGTTGTAAAGGGCCCACAAATTAAATGGGATAGCTGAACATCAAAAGCCAATTTTACCACATTTAAACACCACAGCAGTGTAACAATATTTTCTAAATGATAAGCAATTAAGTGTGAGAGCATTCTTCTCTAATGTTCCGGATTTTTGGTATCCTTTTTGTTCTTGTACTATTCATAGTTGAATATTTGTCCCCCAGTATCAACCAACAGATTCAATAGTATGGGACCAAACTACTAGAAAATTTCTCACAAGATTTTATTGGTCTTCAGTTTTTATAAATTATTTGAAATTTTAAAGTGGGTGAGCTACCCAAGAAAATACTCAGAACCTAATTCACAGCCATTTCTGGTCAAGTCTCTGGTGAAGATTAATTTGATTAGTTCCTCAATTAAGTATATGTGGGTGTTAATAAGTGTTAGCCATTGTTGTTAGTATCATTTGATACAAGGCTTTAAAAAAAATTCTGAAGGCAAAATGTTCTGACAGACCACCACACAATCTAGTTAAGAACAATGTATATATATAAAAATATAAAAGCTGTTACAATGTGAAAAGTAGGTCAATGTGGCATTTTGTGACAAGGCTGTGGTAGTAACTGGGATGCATACAAAATAGAGCTTGAGAAAATACTTTTAACGGAAGTCAGTGAAACATGAAGTATATGTTGTGACTTAGTCGTGATGAGAGTGATGTATGTACTCATCAAGATGCTTCCAAACATCAAGTTTCATCACTCTGTGAATGACAGTACATGTATATACACAGGGTGTTAAAACTTGTTTGGTCAGGAGCTTAAATGCAAACACCTGACCTAATGCAAGTCTGTAAAATGTGAAATATAAAATATAGGTCGGTGTCCTTAATTTGTAATAAGGGTGTGGTATTAAAAAAAACACAGGTACAATCATATAGTCTCATGATTCCATCACGAAAAGAACTTAGAAATTATTTTAAATTAAACCTAGCAGTGAATCATGATATGGGTCAGTGACCAACATTTATGGATATGGTGTAGACTCATCAAGCCATACCAGCTCACCAAATTTCAGGTTTCATTTTATAACAGGATATGTATTTATACAGTGTGCACAAACCTTAAGCTGAAATACTAACCAAAAATACACAACTAATGTAAACATGTCTACAAATTTAACTACACACATTGAGCATAATACAACAAAACACTGAACTGTTGCCCAAAATGTACAGCGCAAAATGAGGAAACAAATGTTATTTTGTTATTTAGTGAGGGTGTATATGGGTGTATGTATCTATCTGTGTTGATGCTGACACAGACTCAAGGTGTAAAGGCTTTTTTATTGGTTCAGATCCAGACAGAGACAAAAGGTGTATATGCCTTTTATCAGTGCAGATGCTGACACCGACACCAGGAAGTATGTTTTTAACAGTGCAGATACAGACACCAGGATGTGGTACAATAGCTTCTACATCACTGTGCTAAAAATCTATAATTAACTGCCAACAAGTAGGCTTACTTTATAATCTTGAAAATGTACTTAACACCAATTTCTGCTGGTAGAGTTAGCTGCTTAAGTTATATTTAATCAAGTTTAAGATTTGCAATGTGATTTTGATATTTCAATTTGTTTTTCAAAGATTTCTCAAAAACTCAATAAAAAAAAATCTTGTAGCAGTTAAATGATGAAAACATTGCCAACATACAAGAGGAATACAGTGATTACAAGTGACTGCAATTCCTGCCTCCATTATTCAAATTGAATGCATCAAACACTTGTTATATTCTGGGCCTCTGGGGGGCTTCAACAAAGAGATACACCTTCAAAAATATTTCAATGGATGCATTAGGATGTTAAAAGCCTTAACAGCACATGCCCTGAATTACATTACTATTAGATGATTAGTGGAGTCGATAAAATGGAGAGACAACAGTATTGTATGATACAATGTTCCGCACTGCAATGTCTGTGTACCATTCAACATGGATTTTAAAAATCCTCTAAACTGCATACTAAAGTATGTCATCCCCTTTAACATGAAATTTAAATGATGGAAATATCTTTTAAAAATGCATACCCATATAGAGTCCATGGTTATCCCTTCCAAGTTTTGGATATATCTACATGTATCATCCAGACACAGCTATATCCAGTCATGTGAATACACAAAACCACCTACCATAGATCCCCATATAGGTAACCCCAGTTTATTTATTTCTGAATAAAGCAAACCCAGACTAGCTGGTGCAAATTGATCTTGTGCCAAACATGCCAAGTTAGCATTCTCAGCTGCATGGTCAAGCTCTGATGGAAAATTACTCCATTTAGGACTAGAAAAATCTTCTCTTTATCCTTGCAGATAAAGTTTATTTAAATGAAAGGATCTTGGAAATGTATTTGTATTGTACCTCTATTAATATAAATGGCTTTAGCTGTAAACAGTCTAGCAAGCAAAGGTATGACTCATTCTTCATGTTCATATGCACATGTGGGCAGATACATTCTAGCATTCCTCAAGCTGTTGCAACATTAAATTTTAAACCATTATATACTTTCAGCCCAAATTTTTGTTTTTCTCCAGCAAAAACAGGTTTTATATCTAAACCAAGCCCTTCAATTAACAAAAAGCCCTGTACTTTAGATTTGGAACCCACCTAAGATATCTAAATATCCAATTTTTTGGATGGAACAAAACATGTACATCTCCAAAGTGTGTTGCAGAGACAGGAAACAAACACATAACCAATGATGGATCTGCAAAATTGATTATGGTGGTGATTGTTGCCATTTTCAGCACATGAAAGGCTAATGACAATGCCCATTATATCAGGTGGAAGAAAAACCTAAGAAAATCCCAGAAAAAAAAAACCCACTGACCAATGGGCAGGTGGTGGCAAGCTTTCTCGCATACCCTCATTGATCAAACATTTAACATGACCATGTGCAGTCAGAAATGTGATTTAGTGATTTAGTGATATGTCAAAGCGAGTATGTTAAACCTCTTGAACACCCAGGGCCCACTGTATTATGGCAACATAGATGTTACTGGAGATTTATATGCCATGTCAGATTATTTCCCCACATCCTTTTGGGCATGTCCCTTTTATACATGTATATATAGTCTTCCCATAGCTTTTACCTGTACCATCTTTACATGCTTATAAGTCTAATCATGATGCAAGCAACACAGACCCTGACCTGCCATTACATAATGCACCTGCAGATCAGAACCTATGCTGTTCTACTAATCAGATAGATCTGATGGTTCATTATGTGACTGGCTGCTGGTCTGGGTTGATGCTGGCTGCAGCTGGATTAGCAGCAGAGGGGGTGAGCCGGACAACATTTTTAAACAAGTTTTCACTGAAATCAGGCTTCTATGGCCAAGATGTGGTGAATCGGATACAAGTTTTCAATGAAATCAGGCAAATAAATCATTGATTAGGCAAAAAAAAAATCAATGAAATCAGGCAAAAAAAATCAATGAAAAATCAATGAAATCAAAAACTTTTCAAGAGATTACAACGTCGTTGTCACTCACCCTCTCAACCGAATATTTGATCCAGTCCGATACGATATCGTGTCCGAGGGTCATGTAAATTTATTGTTACAAATCCGTGTGGGGCAGACTGAGCATGACTAAAGAAATTTCTAAATTGATTGAAGTCCATATCGGAGCACCATGTCTGCCAAATATTTCGTAGCGTATGTGTATCAACTCCATTAAACACACACAACACATTACAATTATCGCGAATCACTTTTGGTATTTGTGTGTAGCGTTGAGTGACATAGATCACATCCGTGTTTTTGTGCCTGCCTCTGGAAAATATTCTAGCAGGATTTTTTTGTTTATCTAACATTACATCGTCGTATACTACCATGTTGTTAATACTTCCATCAAGATCTTCTACTGATGGTGCCTCGTCAATATCGGTTATAAATTCAATAACATCCTCACCAGCAATCTCTGAAGCGTTTTCATTAAAATCTTTTAGCACTTCATAGCATTTTTGGTCGTCTACGCTAGGGGCAATTAAATACAACTTATCCCACTTCATCCATCTCATTATTAAATTGAGCAACAATTGCGTCTTGCCTGATCCAGATGGCCCGATTATAATTGTGCGAATAGAGTTTGGTAGCGCTGCATGATGCTTCACTGGTTCTCTTGTTTTAGTCGCTGAAAAATCAATTATATTCATATCTCTATACATAAATTATGGATCTATATTGTGTGAAGTGTAAGGCGCGTACTGGCACAGATGACTTGACGACGATTACAACTAAAAATAACCGATCAGCGCTTTCTGGTAAATGCGTACAATGTAGTACAAAGAAATTTAGATTTGTTTCTAAACCCAAGGAACCTTTAAAAAAAAACGAGGAGGTGATATCGCTGCCAAGTTAGCAAAACTCCCTGGAACTCCATGGGCAAAATACCCCGGAGAAAAACACCTTCCAGGATATAGCTACTGTGGACCGGGAACACGATTAGATATCAGACTTGATGATCAAAATCAGCCCCGACCCGGTGAGGAACCAATAAACGCTATTGATAAGGCGTGTCACCTTCATGATGTTGCTTATAAAAGCAGCAATTTGCAACACAGGCATCTAGCAGATGTGAAATTAATTCATGCGTTAAATGCTATTCCTGATAAATCCTTCAAAGAAAAATTGGCTTCATGGTTGATAAAATCGGCTATGAAAAGTAAATTGATGTTAGGTGCTGGTAATTAATAACAACATGGAATCTATTTATTACTCCCCAAGAGGATACTGGAGGGGTAAATCAGCAATCCATAAACTCGCTAGCGCCGCAAAAGTGAAAAAAACCACTGCGGCTCATTGGTTATCCAAACAGGCACTATGGCAAATTTATCTACCACCGCCTAAACAAATTAATGTCTCGCATTTTGATGTGACTGTTCCTAATGAAGTTCATCAGGCTGATCTATTATTTTTGCCACATGACCACGGTTACAAATACGCATTAACTGTAGTTGATATTGCAAGTCGATACAAAGAAGCAGAGCCGTTAAAAACAAAATCGGCCACTGAAGTAGCTTCTGCATTTGAAAGGATTTATCGACGAGGTCCTCTGCACTGGCCAAATCTATTGCAGGTTGATCCCGGCAAAGAATTTCAGGGTGCAGTGTTATCTACAATGTCACCATACGACGAGGGCATACTGCGCTACATCGCGATCAGGCCATTGTAGATCGGTTTAATAAAACCCTTGCTGAGCGGTTATTTGGATATCAATACGCAAAAGAATTCATCCAAGAAAAAAGATCCCGTGAATGGGTTAAAAGGTTACCAGCTGTGATTACTGCACTGAATAACGAGATTACTAGAACCATCAACATGAAACCTATCAATGCGATTAAAAAGAAATCAATACCTGAAAAACCACAAAAAGATTCTAGCGTTTCCGAACCAATTCTTGGTAGTAATGTCATTGTGAGGTATTTATATGAACCAGGAGAGCTTGAAGGGGGTAGAAAAAGAGCTACTGATCCTATTTGGAGTGTTACTACACATAAGATATCTAGTATAACACGATCTACGGGTAGACCTCCAGTCTATAAACTGGATTCAACTGCCCCTCAGCGGGGGTTTACTAGACAACAATTACAAGTGATACCTGAGGATACTCAATTACCACCGCATGGGCTTAACTAGCACCCTTGCGTCTATTGCACTCAAGACAAGTCAACATCACATTGTTTCTGACATGACCGAGACTATTATTTTTTCTGTCAACGGTGAATTGGCGAGGATCCTTATCCGAATACTGCCAGCGCATTATACAATTGCAACTTGCGCAGTGATTATTCTGTTGTTGCTTCAAAGTGATTATTAATTCAGCATCAATGTCAAATTCTCGTTGTTTTTTTGTCCTGTTGTTTGTAACCGGAGAGTTTTTTATCAATAATATCATCTATTGTGGTGTCATCATCGCCACCAATGATTTCATCATCGCCACTGGCTTCGCCAACGACAATTCTTCGAACGCTAGCGTTTCTACGAAATAACTCAATTGCCCGGGTTGTTTTTCCTGACCCACCACAACCGTTTAAATAAACTGTTTTATACAGGCATATTGGATCAGAAATCGGTGGTGCACTAGAAAATTCTGAACACTGATTGCTTTCTAAATAATTATTTTCAATGGTAACATCTGCTGATGGAATATAATCATGAATCATTTCTTTCTTAATTCTCCATGATCCCCAATTCTCGTTGCCAGTAGCCTTAAAATCAACCATTTTGCTGTTTATGTAAAATGAGTCAGTGGCAACTCTAACTGCGGTGTTAGGAAATTTATTGATCATCGAAAACAGATTAATAGAAGCATAACCGAGCATAGAAGCTCTCAAATGTGTGTACTGCGGATTGTATCCATCATTGTAAGTAACAATTGTACCCAATTTGGTTCCATCGGACATAAATGCGTCCTTACGATTGACATATAGGCCTTTATTCGTTAAATCCGCCATTACAAAATCGTATTCAGCGTTGTCTATAATCAATCGTGAAGAATATCTCGTATTGTCATCTTTGCCACCCTGAGTGAATTTACCGATTATTCTTCGTCCAAGATTTTTTGCTTCATTGTTTCTGATTTCAAATAACTGTCTGGACCAATCCATGATTTGTTGTTCATTAAAATCAGGAAACAGTTTTCGCTCTTCGCTAATTATTTTTTCTAGATCAGGTTGTGGTAACCAGACTGATTTCTGTGCTTGATAGGATATAATTGCTTCACTGACAATTAATGATTTTAACATCTTACAATCAATCATATACCGTAATAACACTATTGGCATCCAGTGTTTTTCAGACATGTGTTTACCAATCCAAAGATAACTACACGGATGAAGTCCTTCAGCCATTTCAAATGATACCACACAAGCGAATCCGGTTAAATCAAAATCAGGCAGTGGTCCATTAATAGCAACACGGGTCATTTCGTGTGTAGGGTGTCCAAATCGTTTGAAATATTTCTTGCATTCTCCATACCCAAGAAAACTTCCTGGATAACACGCAATCATATCAACTGAAATAACGGTATCAGCGGTGTATTTTGTATTCCATAATCCTCCATGGCCGTATTCAAGACAGGACAATTTGACATCTGATAAGAACTCACTCCGTGTTGGTTTCCACGCGTTTTTCTTTCTAGCAAAATGTGCTGCAATGGATGGTACTGTAAAACAGTTTGCTAATAATTGATCTTCGATTTCCTCCCCGTCCTCAAAAAACTCACTAGCTAGTTGTTTCATTTGATTATGCAGTTCTTCGGTACGATATAATTCTCCGTTGGGCCTTACAAACTGATCAAATTTGCATTCTTCGTCTGAAGTACTATGAAATAGCCACACTGACACAGGATCGTTTTTACTCAAATGGTAAATAGCATCAAATAATTTCTGCTCTGAAAAAAACTCTTCGGTTTGGGATAGATATTTTACGGTTCTATCCCGTGGGAATATTGTTACTGCAGATGACCACGCGTGTTCATTATGATCAATAATTTCAATTGGGGTTCCTTTTTTTGATTGATATTTCGGTTCTTTTAATACTTCACCGGTGATTGTTCTTACTGATATTGGAAATCTCAATGATGTTTCTAATTTAGTTATATCCTGAATTGTTGCCCCATTCTCTTTTACCGTGAACTCCCATTCGGTTATTTTTTTTCGTCTTAGATCAGTGAGTTTATTCCCCCGGGACGCGTTTGTGAAGTGTTCCATTATTCGTTCTGCTACACAATTGAGCCCTGTCGAATATTTCATGGGTGCTAGTTTTGCAATATCAGGTTTTTCATTGAGCGGATAGATTCCGTAAACAACTGCTGTGACAGGATAAGATCTTTCGTAGTAGGGTTTATCAATTCCGGTCAAAATTCCTGGTTTGGAATCTTGATTCACAGTGATAGTTTTTTTGCCCTTCAAGATGGGTTCAAATTTATCCCTAATAATCCATTTTCCATTCTCACGGATAATGAATTTGATTCGGAAAAAATGACTTTTTTCCCCAACACGTGAAATGATCACTGCTGCTTTTTCATCATTCATGGTAGCGTCAACAACACCATCAATTCGAAATGTTGACCAACAATAAGATGCTCCATCACGCTTGAATTCATTAAAACAGTCTCTGATAGCCTTATCAAGAATTTTATTCTTGGGTGTATTAGAAACTATATCAAGATTGAATTGAGCATCCTTCCAGGGTCCGTCTCTTGGACGTTTGTTACGTTTTTTGGGTCTATCGCGATTAAATTTAGGACTGATTTTCAATAATCTCAAACTCCTTCATGCTTCCGTCTCTTGGACGTTTTGGACGTTGTTTGGGTCTATCGCGATTAAATTTAGGACTGATTTTCAATAATCTCTTAAACTCCTTCATGCTTCCGTCTCTTGGACGTTTTGGACGTTGTTTCTGTCTATTGGACGTTTTTTTAGGTCTATCGATATTAAATTTAGGACTGATTTTCAATAATCTCTTAAACTCTCTATCGGTATTGAATTTAGCATTTTTCGAAGTCAATCTCTTGAACTCCTTCATGCTATATATAAAACAAGCATTTAAATGAAAGATTTATGTATAATGAATCACTGCAAATGGCTCATGATGGGAAATGTAACCCCGTCTAACAAATCATGCAGAAAAAATGAATACTGTAGGTATCATATGCAAAGTTTTCGACGTGGAAGTCTTGGTCCGTTACCCTGTATTCGATGTGGGGTTGGGGTCAAGGGAAGATCACAATTGTGTATTGATTGTGGTGGTAAGCGATATAGGGAATTGAAGCGTTATTATGATAAAAGAATCAAAAATGGACAATCCATCAGAAATTATGACCCTGAAAAAGTCCTTGACCCTGATAACGTCACTGACAAAATCATAAGAACTCCGCAAGACTACATCGAAAGGTTCTCCAGTGATGTAATTATTAAACCAAACACTGAATTAGACAAACAATAGAATAGAATATATGAACCAAGAATTCAGACAGCACCCCTTGATTACAAATTATGAGGCATCTAGTGATGGTACTGTCAGAAACCGTAGACTGAAAAAATCAGTTGGTGCTGACAATGGTATGGGGTATTTGATGTTTACTGTTTGGGGGAAAAGGAAGAGATATCTCAATCACAGAATAGTATTTGAATGTTTTAATGGATTGATCGAGGATGGTTTTGTTATTGATCACAAGGATTCTAATCCAAGGAATAATTCTTTATCAAATCTGCAGGCTGTTACCCCAAGTGAAAATTCCAAACGGGGGAAGACTGGAAAATGCAAAACGGTTGGGAAGAGACCAGTGAAATCTTTGAATACAATAACTAATGAAGAAAAAATATTTTCATCTATGAATGAAGCCGGTAAATTTTTCGATATTTGTTCATCTTCTGTTCATTTCGTTGCAGAGGGGATAACCAAGACGGCTATTTCAAAAAAGAGTGGACAAAAAGTTCAATTTAGTTACGTCTAATGCTTCATATTTTTCAATTAGAGATATGTCATTGCTATAGAATAATGAATTCTGAAAACATGAATAGCATCATAGTTGAAATAGCAAAATTGAAAAATCAGGATATCAAACTATCAGATGGGTTAAATCCTGATCAAATTATGTCTGATTTTCAGGATATAGAATACGGAGTTAGCACTAACAAATATATGCTACCCAAGAAATATGCACTCATCAAAAGAATTCAGAATTCTATTAAAGACTCTCTTTCATTTTCCAGTGACATCAGTGTGTTCGTTCCGTTGTATACTATCGTAGAACGAATACGAAAAGAATTAGGTAACGAATACGAATTGAAAAAAGAAGTCAACTCTAAAATTAGAAACCTACGGGCGTTAATTCAAGAAAATGAACAATTTTAATTGCCCGACCATTGATTGCCCGATCATTATCATTTTTTGATTGCCCAAACATTTTATCATCGACCCTCATTTTTTTTAGCATTATTTGATTGAAATCAGTGAAAACATCGATGGACCGTTAATGATGGTCAATGGAAAAGTGAGGAAAGTCACAGTATTATTAATTTTATATACAATTATGTGACTTTCCTCATCATTGATAGAAGCTGTTTTATGATGAAATAACACTTCCATGACCGTATCAAAAATCATCTGACATGTCAAAATAGAAATGTGGAAAGTGTCAGTATTAATTATTTTATATACAATTTGGACACTTTCCACATCAATGATAGAAGGTGTCTCACGATGAAATAACACTTCCACGGTGACTTTGTCACTGGTGTTAAAAATCATCTGACATGTCAAGTGTTTTACAATTGAAAAATTGTTTCTGATTTCAAATAATGGTCAATGATTAACAACCCGATTGGCTCGTGAACGACTGGATGCAATCAGGAGATTTGTACCAATTCGTGACTCTGTAAGAAATAAACTGCAACAACGACAGAGTTTACAAACTGATTTTGCTCTGGGGTCTGAAGAGTTGTTTAAACCAGTAACCACAGCAACGAAAGGGGTAGAGCGTGCTTTACTGGGAGATGGTCCCGAGACGGGAAAATCTGTTATTTCTGTACTTGAAAAACTAGCAACGAAAACTGAACAAACTGAAAAAACTGATCCGAAAAAAACGACTGTTTCTCTGTTGGATAAATTTACTGATCATGCTAAAATAGTAATAAAACAATTTAATTTATTCAAATCAAAGGATTATCGAGCCTTTGGTAATTTTGCTGCTCAAAGTTATAATTCAAAAAAAGATTTTTTAAAGGACGAGTATAAGAATGATAGAATATCAAGTAATGATTGGTCCGATAATTTGTATAAACTAAATAAAGGGATTGGTCGTTTGAATAAGGATGAGATGGGGTACAAGGAATTTCAAAGGGGAATTAGTAATTATAAAAGAGAACAAATAGAAGAGCGACAACGAGAATTAGAAGAACGACGTCAAACACCAACACATAGACAAACAAGAAGACAAAAAAAACAACAACTACCACCTGATGATGATGATTTAGAAGAACGACGTCAAACACCAACACGAAGACAAAAAAAACAAGAAGAACCTAATGATGATTATTTACAAGAAACGGATTTAGAAAAAATAGATGAAGCAACTGGTTATAGCGGAAGTGGATTGCAAAATCCAAGGATTGGAAACACTTGTCCTGATAGTGTTATCAATGATATATCACGATTAGAAGTTCTTGTAGGAGGGTTCCGAGCTGGAAATAACTCTCCAGAAATAATTAATGAAGCAGCTGATATCTGTAGACGGTTATTTGCCGGCGGTATCATGGATATCAAAACATATCGAGATTTCATTGACGAGTTAGCAGATGGGTATCACAGCAATTGAAAACACTATTGTTTTTATAATAATGATCATACATTACAATCATGATAAACCAACCCTCGTCTATGTAGTTAATTCACGGTTTCCAGTTTATAAAGCATACTATGGAGATGGCCTCGGCAATACCATTTTAGGATTCTTTTCAAGAATGGCTCCAAAAGTGATGCCGTTAGCTAAACAGTTATCAATGAAAGCCATTGATGTTATTCGTGATAAGGGTATTAGTACTGTTGGAGATCTTGCAGGAAAGGCGTTTTCAACTGCGAAGGATAAAATAACATCATTAGTGAGGCGAAAAAAGAAACCGTTACCGTCCACAGAAGAAATGCCTGCAAGTGTTAGTAAAATAATAAATAACGCAGTAGATGAAAAATTAGCATCGATGGCTTTAACTCCCGACCTAAATATGATAGCGGGAAGTGGCTTTAAAAAACCACGTAGAAAACGATGATGAAAATTGCTAGCAATTTTCCAATTTAGACTCTGATAAATAGAATAAAATGTTCAAAAAGTCATGTGATCCAGCATTTGATATAGACGCCCCAGTTGGCAAGGATGATTCTGTACGCGATTATCAATATTACGCCTATCATGCCATAGACCCAAATAGTCGATCAAGAATTGATCTTCAAGTCCATGATACCAGTAAATACTTTTTACCCTGTGAAGCGTTTATCGAAATCGAAGGAGAAATTTTACTAACAAATGATACAGAGTATCCAGATGGTACTCAAGTCGGGTTTGTCAATAATGGTATCATGGCGTTATTTGAGAGTGCAAAATATCTCATTGATGGAAAAGAAATTGAGACGATAGATCGTGATGTTGATGTGGCTACAACAATCATAGGGTTAGCGAGATATTCTGATGATTATACAAGATCAGCAGGACCTTCTATGATGTTTGCTAAGGATATTAAAAATACGGCTGGAGGAAATCAATTTATTATAAGACGACCAAAGAATAATGCTGGCACCGGTAATATTGATGCCGAGGATATGATTATAAACAACGAGCCTAACTTCAATCTAGGAGCTGCAACACGAAACGCAATGTTGGGAGTAGGGCGTAAATCATTTTCATGCGCAATTCCACTGCATCACATATTTGGATTCTGTAGAAACGTCAGAAAAGTTATTTATGGAGCTAAGCATACAGTATCACTTGTACGAAAGGGTGATGATAATGACGCAATCTGGAGGATTCCAGCAGATGCTGCAAATCCCAATGCTGATGCCGGTAAAGTCAAATTAACAAAAATATCATTGTGGATGCCAGTGTTGACTCCAGCAATCACCGCAGAAGAACGATTACTATCATTTATGGACCAAGGGGGAAAGTCGTTGTTGAGTTGGTTATCAGTGAGTACAGATGTGAAGCAATCAAATATCAACGGGTTATTCACGTGGAATCTAGCATCAAAACAAGGTGTTGCTGCGCCACGTCATATATTTATTGCGTTACAGGATAACACACGAGTTGGTAAGCAAGAACGAAGTCATATGATATTTGATCAGTTAGGTGTGAAAGACGTCTCACTGAGAATAAACGGCCAACAGGAACCATCCGAGGATATACAACTTAATTACACAGAAAATCATATTGCACGAGTTTATCATCGTCTGTTGTCATTTATGGCACGCGATCAAAATGTGGATACTGGTTTGCAAATATCACAATTGGATTTCAAAAGCCTCTATCCGATTTATTACTTCTCACTGGAACATCTCGATTTGATGAGACAATCTGTCGTTGATATACATTTTAGAGCTAATGTGACTCGTGGTGCTATTGCTAATTATAGAGCAGTTGCTGTCATTCTCAGTGATAAATCAATGCTACTTGAAGGTGTTGGTGGAAGAATGAGAGTGGTAGATGCACCAGTGGAAAATCTTTGAACGATTTTTCCATTAGAATCAATCTATTATGTATAATGTCATATAGTGTTATTAGTGTTGCGTTAACTCCTGGTCAAATCAAAAAATTGCAATCAGAATCGGCTAAAAAATGTGGAACCACAATCACGTTGAAACCGAATCAAATGACTGGTGGTGCAAATAAATTATCACTGACAACTCGTCAAATAAAACATTTCAATGATGCACTTGCAGCCAAAAAAGGTGTTCAGATTACTCTTTCTGCGGCTGCTATCAAAAATATGATGAAAACGGGTGGTATATTTCCATTGTTAGCTGCAATACCAGCATTGATTGCAGCAGCAGCCCCAGCAGTAGCTAAAGCAGCAGCGTTAGGAGCCGTTGGTACTGCAGCAGGAATGGCGTTGAAAAAAGCAACTGGACAGGGTTATAAAAAAAGGGGAAAGGGTCTAAGACTACCAGGAACCCCGTATTCGTGGTACAGCGGAAAAGGTCTAAGACTACCAGGAACCCCGTATTCATGGTACAGCGGGAGATCCGTTCACGGATCAGGCCTGAGACTACCAGGAACGGTTTATTAATTGAGGAATCTTTGATTCCGATGTCCAATTTTGATTTAATGGATGCTGCTAAAAACCTAGCGATTAAAAATTTCAGAGGTGTTTTTATGAAAGATCAATTACCACATCAACCAAACAAAACTGAAACAGGTATTATTAATCTCGATAACAGCACCGGACCTGGAACTCACTGGGTTGCATACGCTATTGATCCACGTGGGATTGTTTATTTCGATTCATATGGATTAGCCCCGCCAAAAGAGTTTTTGCGTTATATAAAAAATTTTCCAATGAAGACTTGGTATTCTACGCTACCAACACAACAAATCAATGACCCACCAATATGCGGCAGTGAAGTATTAAATGTCCTTAACGCTATTTCTAACTCCTTGAGTAACCCAAGGGGAAAACCACCTCATATTGTCGTAAATGACTACACTAGTAGTCACTGGAAATCGAAAAGATTTTAAAGAGAGAAAGAGTTTTACAATAACATGATTGATATTTGGGGAAGACCTCTGAAACCCAAACCCGATGACACTGCAACCCCTGGTTCTATCAAGGATATAACAAAAAAAATTAAAGATGAAATCGCTGAGACGTTAAATTTAACAAGTGTTGACCCGAATGAAATAGTTGTATTTCAGGACAAACAGGGTAAATTGAAATCTAGTGATGTCTCTCTGGATGATATTTTAGTTAAACAACAAAACGCAATCGAGAATACCGTTGTGCTATTTTCCGATCAGGGTAAACTCAAACCAGGTGTACTTATTTCGACTATTACAGATAGAATAATTGAACTCGGCAATTCTGCGTTGGAACTAGCAACACTTCAATCTAAAACCGAAGAACACATAAAACAGTTTACCGCATTTCGTAGAAATATCATTGATAAATTTATTGGAACTACATTCGATAAAATTGAACTAAAACTCCCTGATATTAAAAAATCCATCGATGAGACCAAAAACTTCATCGAAGGCGTCAAAGGTGATATTTCGAGGATGATAACAGTCATTGAAAAAACAAAAATTCCTCATGCGAAAACCAACAACTTAGTATACACCATCCAACACGGATCATTTGAGTGGACACCTACAAACAACACATTAGATATCACTGCAACCGTTAAGGGTATTTATCGATTAACACTAGTGACACCATTGACTCAATTTAGTATTTCATCGTCCAGTTCATCCGGGGTCAATAATACGATTTCAACGATCATCGACAAGAATACAACTGAAAAGTTCACAATCACATATGCTGATAAAAGTTTGGTTAGAGTCTCAACAACGTGGTATGTGGAATTCGTAGCGGATTTAAGTAAATCGTAATTGAAAACGCTAGCGTATTTAAAATAAAAATGATTTCATCATCGCAATATCGTTATGATCAGGTCAGAGAATTTCAAACTAGACTCAAAACCCTGTCTGAGGAGTATGCAATGAAAATTAAAAAATATCGCAGGAGAATTACCGCAATTGATATTACTGTGTATTCAGTGAGTGGTGTAATCACCGGAGCTGGAATTATACTATCTTCAGTGACAATGATGGCTCCGATAGCTGTTCCAATTTGCATTTCTGCGGCAACAACAATCGCTGGAATTATTTCAATAATCACAAAAAAAATATCATCATGCAGCCAACGAAAATTACAAGACTACATAATTCAATTTCATGTTGTGTCCACTGCATGCTCGCAATTATCCTCATTGATATCGTCATCTCTCGATGATACAATTATATCAGAGAGTGAGTTTTCAGCGATGGTAGATATATATGATTCTGCGATGTCAAAATTAGAAATACAAAAACATGAGTATAATAACAATGACAACACCGATGGAATCAGAAAAAACCAAAATGATCTCAATAACCTCAACGATATCAGATAGTGAGTTCTCAGTGATGATACGTGTCTATGATTCCGCAGTATCAAAATTAGAAATACATCATGAGTATAGCAACGATGACAACACAGATGGAATTACTTCAACAAATAGTGGAGAACACAACCCCAGTACAAACCAGCATGATCTCAATAACCTCAACGAATCCAGAATTCAGTGTGAATTTCCCCTCTCCGGTCCCAGTGAAGGAGATAGCGCTAGCAAAATTACGAGTATACCATAGTTGGCCAAATATCAGATCAAAATCATTTGGTGGTCAACAACCCAATAATTCTTTAGTGTTTGCAAATAAGAATAAACCCGACGGTACCCCAGACTGGAACGTCGTTTCGATACCAACCGGATCATACCAAATCGAACAAATCAATAATGAATTCGCGCGTAGAATAAAATCGATTACTGGAGTAGAGTCAAAAATAGCTATAACAGTTCATGAACCAACACTATCATCTGCCATTGAAATAAACTCAGAAGAATACATCGTAGATATCTATCAAAGTTCTATTAGAACCGTACTAGGATGGCCTGAATTACCACCCGGGGGAAAACCCGTTAAATTACCAGAACCACAAAAAACTGATTATATCACCGACAGGATAAAATCTGGTAATCCAGTAAAAGGCTATAGTGATTACAGTATTGTTAGAAATTTTTTTGCTCTTAGCACTATAGATAAGGGAGGGAGATATCTTTTTATTAACGAACTTAAAATCAATGACAATTTCATAGCAATGAATAATGATTTTTCACTGTTGTTAATTCCTCTTAAATCCGGCTCTCTTACCCGAGATGAATTTATCAGCGTCGTAGAAACATGTAACAAAATCATCAATGACATGGAAACATTTAATGCGCAAATTATTCAAGAAGTATTAGGTGACAGTAATCCTACAACAAGAAAAATTTTTGCAGACGGCAAGGGCATCCCCGTCAAGGATATTCCAACAGTCAAACTACCAGGATATAACGTACCAGAACTAACAAAACTTCTCAGTGATGCCATCGATGTTGGTTTTAAAATAATTCATGATACGTGGAAAAAAACATCATCACCGGAAATAAAAATCCTCAAACACAATAATGATCCAGATGGTGGTGGCAGGCATATCGCTCCGTTCAACGTGAATATTTCATCGGTGATTGCGCTCAATTTAGTGTGTGACGTTATCGAAGGAAGCTATCAAATAAATTTAGAACGATCAAATCAAGCTCAGCAAGGGTATATTTTGTATTCATTTGCACCAATAGCTCCTCCAGGATTTTTAATAATCGAGTCTCCGGTGAATCCAGTCTATATGCGATGTCATAATAATTCATTAACCAGAATTAATTTCAAACTCACTGACCAGTCTAATAATCTGATTGATTTACAAGAGGAGGTTTTACAAATAAGTCTGTTTGTAAAGTCGTAGTGATTTTCGACCCTCGGACACGATATCGTATCGGACTGGATCAAATATTCGGTTGAGAGGGTGAGTGACAACGACGTTGTAATCTCTTGAAAAGTTTTTGATTTCATTGATTTTTCATTGATTTTTTTTGCCTGATTTCATTGATTTTTTTTTTGCCTAATCAATGATTTATTTGCCTGATTTCATTGAAAACTTGTATCCGATTCACCACATCTTGGCCATAGAAGCCTGATTTCAGTGAAAACTTGTTTAAAAATGTTGTCCGGCTCACCCTCTCTGCTGCTGGATTTGATATATTAATGGAGTAAATACAAATGCTTCAAATTTCAACAGAACATTTAAAATTGCATGTTAACAAAATCTGGTTAAACAAATGTATTTACTATTATAAAGCTGTCAATAATATACCTGCTTTATGTAAAGAAAATGAATGCAAACAAGGCTCAATACGACTGAAACTGTATTTTTATACCTTCTCACTTTTAGTACACTGGCAATCCAAAATGAAGTAAATTGCTTTCATACTTTTCTATATAAAATAACTTTTTTCAAATTTTTTTTCTAAGAATTAAAAATCCTATTTAACTGATTTTATTGGTAATTACATGTATTAATTCACCAAATTCATAAAACAAAATTGAATGAAAAATGACAAAACTTTTAAGTACAGATCTGATATCAAAGAAAATTATTGATCTTGAATGGGGAACCTAGTATAAACAGAACTTTAAAAATAAATTTAGCACAACATTTAAAGTCAATGAAGCATGAAACAAGTCACTATGGCCTGCTTTTGTTATGTGGGTGTAGTATACTCATCAGGACGAATCCTTGATATCTCTCGATTCCAGATATAAATGTATTTATGTGTAAAACACCCAATGTAAATGCAAAATCTCAAACCAAAAATGTGCAAATAATTTATATCTATGTACAAAATTACACCCCCCCCCAACCACAAAAAAAAAAGGAATGGTTCAGATTCAGTGATGCGGCACATACATATATGCTTTTATACATGTGGATGCCAATAGCTTCCATTTGCATCAAGGTGAGCCAATATAGTGAGAATATTTGTGATTTTACAGTGCACATTGTAGGCGATGACTAAGGACTAAGCTATTAATTTACATTTTTTTACATATTGATACTCGTATCAATACTAGAGGTGAAGAATCTATAAAAGCAAAAGAACAAAATCTCCAAGATACCTAAACCACAAGAAGGATGTGAAAACATGTTTGCTTGCATACAATATGATCAAGAACATTTGTAGATCGCTGCAAAATCTTTAAAACGGGTAGTCAGAACCCACGACTCATCAGAAAGCCACAAAGAAATAGCTTAAAAAGAAAGCTGAGAAGGCAGACCCCGATTCTTCTAAAGACGAGAAGTCCATTATTTTGATAAATAAAGCAGCCCTCGAAAAACTTATTTTAGTTGTCATGTTTAAAATGCTCATTTTGCCGCAAAGCATAGATACTCAGTTATAAATTATGTGAAATTGTGTGAGTTGTACAACGCAAAATGTCTGGAAATGACAGTACATGTACCTACCTGACGGACAAATATTTTGAGAAATTTATCAAGGCTAAAGCTGATACTCTATCAGAACAGAACCACATTATTTCCTTTCTCCTATCAGATTGTGTCAGTTATTAGTTATTGGCTCCGCTGACGCCTCTTCCAAGAGGCAGAAATTGTATACATTATTTCAAGCACAAGGTATATGTTATTAACTTTCATTTGATGTTAGTGAATACAAGGTATTAAACCAGAAATTTAAATTAGATCCATTTAATTCATAATACTGTGAACTCTTAAACCACCAATTTAACCTTAGATCCATTCTAGTTTATTTAATTTTGCTACTTCAATAATTACTATTTCTTCATAGGTTTAAACTCATTTTATAGGTATAAAATTTTACCCACGGTAGAGAGTGAAACCATCAGTCGAGCTACAACTGGCCTTACGTCAGAGAAGTATGGGAATGAAAAAGAATGTTACAATGGAATGGTTTGTGTCAGTGATACTGATGCTACCGATGATAACCACCACACACAAAATATGTTAGCATTACAAACTGAGCATATAAACTGTTGGTGAATTCAATATAACCCTTTAGAAGTGTTTTATTTCAATGTATAGATTACATATTTATTTTCATTTAGTACATCTATAACCGTAAAGGAGGAGGACCTCTGACACCCATGTCTCTGTTGATGCAAGCAGCGTCTAAAGATCTAGATCCTGACCTTAATTCAAGGTTAGTGGCAGCCACTAAACAGGTTTTATTTTAATGTTAAAATTACTGGTTGTTGTCAAGGTCAAGATGGGACTAGCGAATTAAATAGTAAACAACTTTTTATTCTTAAAGTTAAATGATAGGTTCTCATCCGAGTAATGTTAGGTTTATGTGATATACTACAAGATCCTCCCCCCTTCATGATTTCACAAACTGCTTATTAGAATATGTTATAATTTTTGGTTTAGTGAAATATTCTTAGTTTGGGGCTTTTACATTAAATCATTTTCATTTGTTTTAGTCAGTTTTTGAATCCATGTTAAATTTTCTTCAGTTCACTTGGATTTTAATGGATTATTTCGTATCTCTGGAAATATTTAATATACGAATACAAAATTCTTGGACAACGAGAAAGTTCATCAAAATTGTATTTGTATTTCCAACACACGAGTGTTAATTATTGTTTCTAAGAGGAACTGTAGATGGGCACAAAACATACTTCAGCACACATTATCGTATTCCATCTTGAATTTTCCAACAAGACTCTTTAACTTAAATCTATTAGAACATTTCATTACTAGGACATTTGTACTTTAATTTGTGGATTTTTTTGGATTATTTTTGCATATGATTCTTAAAACAAAGTTCTTCTTCCATTTTCACAATCACTTCCCAGGGAAGTAAATTATTTGTTACATTTTACAAAGCTTGTTTTCACTTTTACTGTGTTACTGTTTCTTGGAGCCTAAACATGTGTGTATATATATATATATATATATATATATGTGTATATATATATATATATATATATATATATATATATATATATATATATATATATATATATATATATATAACATTTGTATTGACCATAATATAATTTTAAAACAATGTATCTGGCAATGAAAAGGTACAAAATTTTTAATAGTCTGCATAGTTGCATTGTAAAGTGCTTGATGGCTTTTAGTGTTGTGCATTATTGAGAGTACAGTCACCCATACTGCAAGGAATATTAAATATATTTTGAGGCTGACAAAATTTCTGCATTCATGCAAATACGCAATTTGTCGTAGAATCTTTTTTTTTTTTTAAATTTGGAAAGAAAATTAATTTAGAAAATATGGTTATTTATTACAATAAATTCTGGTAGATAAAGATCGAGTGTATGATAAAATTAAATGAGAGGTCTGTAACAGAAAATTCCATAGAGCTGCTCATTTCAGGTTTACCATACACTGTCAAAAATAAATGTTTCCCATAGCACTGGTTTTAAATTTAGGCTTGGTAGGTAGGTTTGTTTTTAAACATTTGTATGATAATGATTAATATTTATAATGAACTTAATGCTTCCAGTACTGGGCTAAACCTACTCAATTAGATGCAAAAATTAGTTTTGATAATTTAAAAAAAATTTTTTTAACCTGGTATGAAAAAGTCCTAAGGTCTACAGTGAAAAACAGGAACTGTCAGCTTACTAAAAAAGTACATTTTATTTGCCCAATGTTTGCAGGAGTTGCTGGAGTACATGAAAATGTCTATAGCAAAAATGTAAGTGTTGAAGGAAAATATGGTGGCAAAACTGCTGAAGCAACAAAGGTTATCTCATTTTTTTAAAGCACAATTAGTACATTATGTACTATTATTTTTTATTTGTCCATGGTGCGTGTCCTAGGAGGGAAGGGGACAGTGTCCCAGATGTTTCTGATCTGAGAACATGTGGGCAAAACTGCTAAATGCATTAAGCTGTTGTTTTTATGAAGCCTCATTCAGCTTTCACAATGCACATGGATGGGAGCATACATGGAGAGATGCCTTTTCTGTCCCCTATGCCTCAGCAGCTGGGAACAAATGTCCTGCTGCTCAAGCCCTTTTTTAAAATACACAAATAGCAGGTGCATTATTTGTTTATATAATCTACTTGGCTGTATGAAGGGACTAAAAGCTTGCATACATGTGCTAGGCTGTCATAAACACCTGCATGTATTATTTCCTCTCACATTTATACACGATTCAACATGTAAGCTGCACAAGCAGAGCCTATCTATGACTGGTCACATGTTTAGGTGCACAACGTCTGATTCAACAGGGTACAATTCTGAAAAAGCAAACACCATCTAACGTCAAGGTCCTGCGACTGTGGTGTAACCTAAAGAGAGCACAGTTCAAAAATTAAAAACAAAAACTGTAAAACTTATCTACTTCAACCACCTGTGATTACACCATGTCAATAACACGTGCAGCCTAAAGTTGACATCTGCTATTCAACCGTTCCGACAATACAGTACATGTACAAAACTCAAGGTCACTGGCTTTATATATACTTTTAAGAACCTGCTACTCACGAATATCACGTAACGGGTCATGGTGAAATCGCTCAGCTAGACTGTTCAAAAGTGTTTCATACAGTGATACACAATGGCACACTGCCTCGTCTAGAAAGAGAGGACCAGTGCTAAAGCTAATTCTGATAGGTTTTTGCCGGCAATTCTCCTCATCGACTTCACTTGAAAGCTTAAATATAGGGCTATTAAGTAATACCTAAAATGAAAGCTCCTGGATAACTCGAGATTCATGCATATTGAATCAAGACCCGAGTACACCAATGCATTACGTGCCAGATGCAAATAGACAATGGGTTTCATGCCCATGTATAGTGTAAGGTGACTTAATTCTTGTACCATTTCTCCTGTTATAATCTCATGCTTGATGACAAGCATCCCCAGCCACATTTATTACAAAATGATTTTTTTTCTGTGATAAATAAATCCACACCTAAGATTGTTAGAGAGAAGTATTGTGGAAGAGAAATCTGATTAATTTAAGTGATCACCTCATCTTTTTCTATATATCCATTTCCAATGGTGGGGGGGGGGGGGATGGCTGTTCAGCTGGTCTACATAATGCAATTTGTGATTTATTTTAAAAAATTCTTTAACATAAATGTCCATAATATAACAAGTTGACTATTATGAGAAGGCTTAAAAAATACTATGCCAATGAGATGCTCTTTATTGATTCTTCAAATAGAGACTTATTTTAATTTTTCAATATTCTGCAATAGAATATTTGAAAAAAGAAACAAAAAAAAAACCTGCAGTCATTCTTATAAACTATTTTCTTTCTTGAAATCATTCTGCCAATACATTTCTGGTTCATTTTATAAATTAAATAGTTGACACTAGTGTTCCACAGAGCATCGTCTCTCATTTGTTTATATGCTTGCCAAAATAGCCACTGTAGCTGATTAACATTGTTGAGCTGATTGGCAGAGTAATAATTGTCTTAGATTTAGATTTTGTTAAATGTAGCACATTTTCCTAACACCAGTCCTAATAATATCCTCTTAATGCTCAGCTTATAGTGAGGCAGCTGTTAGTACCATTTTATAAGTCTTTAGTATGACTCTGCCAAGATTTGAACCCACAACCTCCCACACCCAAGGCAGATGGTCTAACCACAAGGCCACCCGTGCTGGTCAGGAATGATCTTGATTAACCACTAAATGTAGTTCATTCTGTTATGTATCTTTATTTTGTGTGCGTGATTGAGGATAGAGATATGGGGCCTAACATGGTTTTGTCTTCGCAAGTTATACACAGATTGTTTACTGATTGAGTTAAAGTTCTAGTTTGTTTTGGGTTTTTTAAACTGAAATGTAGCTGGTTCAGAAAGCCAACGTTTCCCTCACAATCTGGTAATTTTTAATGTTTCTTTGATTTTTAAAAAGGTTCTGATAATCACAATTATTAATTTCAATTTTCATATCCTTCTAGTGGAATCACCTTTAGCAGTAATAAGTCACAATTTGAGAGAAATCTATGGTGTACATGTTCTATAGCTTTTCCATATCAGAAAAGGATAAACTACACAACAGTAACAAATAATGCATTATTCATTGCAGAAGTTGTTTTGGTCTAGTCTAGTGGCAGTTTATTAAATATATTCATATACAATTACTATAAATCAATCTTACCATCTGTTAACACTTAGTCTAATTTACAGTTTTATTTGTGTTATGCATATTTAACTATTATTGTTTGCTGGCTTTACTCAATGATATATTGTGTTTAACTGTATTTTGTACTTGAATTCAGAGGTCTTGAGGGAGGCAGAGTGCTGGTAGCGCATCATACTCGCATTGTAAGGGTTGAGGGTTCAATATGCACCCAGGCTAGCCATGGTCGGCTGCCTCAGTGTAACCTTGTCAAAAGCATTCAGCAACATTAGAATGTGATACTGGCACACTATGCCAATAATATGTTAAAAGTACCATTAAAATCAATGTGTTAAAAGTGCCATTAAAACCAATGTGTTAAAAGTACCATTAAAACCAACGTGTTAAAAGTACCATTAAAACCAACGTGTTAAAAGTACCATTAAAACCAAACACTATGGTAATAATGCGTTAAAAGTACCATTAAAACCAAACACTATGGTAATAATGTGTTAAAAGTACCATTAAAACCAAACACTATGGTAATAATGTTAAAAGTACCATTAAAACCAAACAAAAACACTATGAATAAATATGTTGATGCAGTCACACATGACTATTAAGTGACAGGTGGTGCTTGGTCAAAGATAAAGTAATGACAGAAGTGATAGTTCAGTCAAAAATAATGATAGAAAAGGCAGAAAAAAGTAAAAGAGTGTCAGTGTATGTTTTCATCCATTCATATTCAGAGCAATCTGGCTATTGTAGCAGCAATGAGATATGGAACCTCAACTAGTATAGCCCTGAGAATCACTAGGTCTTACGTGTAGCTGACTAGTTCATTAGAACATGATTTTGGAAAGCTCCTATTTGTCAGATACCAAGTCAGGAGTTTCTGCATTTATTAATTATAATTTGTTCCCAGTCCCTACTTGGGAAGAAGCTCAACTTGCATCAATTTGTTGATGCTGACTTTAATTGAAACTTTTTCCTGTTGTTTGCCCTAATTTGGCTATATCCCAGGGTCAGGTATTTGTCTGCTGGGATGTCCACAAGGTTGTTTTTGCAATCTTGTTCAGTATGGTCAGCTGGACCTTGTTTCGCCTGGATTTGAGTGATTCCCACTGGAGATGGTTCAACATTGTCCTACTATCTCAAAAATGGGCTTGTATAGTGTGTTCCGATGTCGGTTGACAATTGGAACGAGTAGTAAAAGTTTCAGGAATATCTCGCACACTTGGCAGCCCATAAAAACACTCTTCTCCAAATTTATATGTAATTAATATACTTACTGCACTGTTTTTATCTTAGCTGAATAGAAATCTGACACTAGCAAATGGATGCATGTTCATGTTTCATCAACATACATTTGAATTTGTTGAAGTATGCAGAAGTTAAGTTAGTAGGTTCATGTTGGGGATATGTTTCTTAAATGTTTACAGTTCCAATAGACCTAATATACTGTATTCCTTTCATTAAAGAATAATATTTCAACTTAACCCGATTTCAGCATTCCCGGCTTTCATCACTTTCAAGCAGGTCTAATTTTTTTGGGTGAGAATAGAAATTTGTTAGAGAAAAAAACTTAAGAGTAAGTAAAGTGTGACTAAAACAACTTTACTTTGTAGAAAAGCATTGTTATTATAGTTGCCAGTTGCATGAAATTTCTTGAAAATTTAACTTTTGTAACGGTGTTAGTCGACATCAAAACAAACTACACAGCGCCGCTAGTTATGCTGTAAGAACTTGACGCCCACAACATAAATATCAGCGTCAAGGTCTTACAGCAGGACTAGATTCAACATTGCTAGATAAAGGACTGTCACGGGGCATAACAGTTTCTGGCTTCCTGTTTTCTGTGGCTGCTTCGGTTCCAGAACAGTGGTCTGCTTTTATGGCATATTTTGAGACAAATTTGGAATATTTTAGGCAAAGTTATCCCTAAAATATTTAGCGTATTAACCCCATTGTCAGTCAGTGTGCAAAACTTGATTTAATTTCTACAGGTTATTTCATACAAGTATATTTTGATTTCATTCAGATAAGGAAATAGTGTTTGTGTTTCGTCCCTTGAAATGTATGTATTAAATTTATTCAAATGAACGGAGTCATGGCAAGATTATACCTTTATGAATTTAGTCCTAGAAAGCTCTATTTATAATGGACATACATCACAGTTAATTTTACTATATCTTCTCTACATATATTTTTCAGTACTGACTTTTCCAATCAATAGAAATCATATATTAATCTAAAATACCTCCAAAGATGACTTCATGGTGAAGTTTTGTGAAAGGTTCAACGGCACTTTTTTGAGAGGCTGCACTGTAAACAGAACATAGATTTCACTTCTGGATCATCATCAAGCTCTTATTACTCAATGTGCACTGTCGCCAAAATACACATAAGCAACCACTCTCTGAGCTCATATTTCCAAGAACAAACAATTACCTTTAAATCCCTACCAAAAATGCATAAATATAACTCTTCTATCACCACCAAAATGCAAGGAAAAAATGTTCAAACATGGGTACTGAACTGGAAATACAAACTGTCATGCGTGTCCAAATGTTGGTCATAGGAAAAGGCCCACTGAGTTATATCCCCCTTATTATGGCCCCTTTACAAATATTTTTCATTTCTGAAATTTAGTATTTATTACGCATGGCTATATTCTGTTGAAATAATTTACACAAACATGAAACAGTTGTAATTAAGGTCCAACAGTTGTTAGATTTCATGAAATATGGGGTCGGCATAAGGGTATACATATTCCTCTGCAGGCTGATGATACATGCAACTTGGTATAGCTTTTATTGTTTGTCTTAATTAAAACTGAAGTTATAAATGTGTTTTCAGGCACTATCAAGAGTTACAGACTTTGTTAAATTTCATGAAATTAGGTGGGACCATGTTCTGAAAATTGACAAAAATGCATTTGGATAATTGACCACCGTCCACTCATTTCATGTCCTGAAATCAAGCGAATCTGCACCATAGAGATAGTTTAGACTTAATTTGTATCATTCTTGGATGCATCTCCATTAAAAAAATAGCTTGATTTACTTGCAAAAACTGGTATTTCAATTTTCATGTCCTATATCTAACATTACACCGACGGGGAGGGTTAACAAGATCAGTTGAGTGTTCGCTCAACCCTGCACAAGACAACATTTCCTGACATCATTATAAAACAATACAAATAATCCCAATCGTAAGCATAATACTCACCCACAAATCAGATGGTGCCATTGTCGAAGAAATGATATTAAACAGGAGGGACAGACAAGAACTTCGCACCCGATCGAGAAACACGAGCTAGCCAAGGTGTAGTCGGACGCAGACCCAAATAATTAAAATGGACACGGAAAAGCTTGGGCTGTAAATTTTTTTTTAACAAAAAATGAGCAGACAAATAAATCGGAGCTGCCTGCGCGAAGCCGAAAGGGTATGAACTTTCCACGGCAATCATTATTTAGTCGAATTTGTTCACCTCAAATATGAAATATATATTTTAGAGGAATGATTCGTTTATTCATTTCATCTAAATTGATGTTGTCTTGTATTCTTCATTTTAGTAGTATGTGCTACATTGGTCATTATTACATCAGGATTCAATATTTAAAATTGCTGAACAATAACTAAATTATCCCTTTAAATTTAAAGGTGACCCATGTTGGACTCCTACTCATTTCAGACAACTTTTGATATAGTCCGATAAATCAAACCACCAAATCTGTGTTGATACTAATGGACGATATGTGGGTCTGATGTCACATGTTCATTTTAAAAAAAAATAATATTGCTGCATGAAAATCATTCCGGAACAATCATGCGTACACGTTAGACACATGCCGGTTGCTGTTGTAGGGTTTAACGCCATTTTTCAGCACACGATAGGCTATACATGGCGACCAGTATTATTGGTGGAAGAAGAACCCGGCAACCCCTCACCCACCCACCCCACCCCACCCCCGGAAAGAACCGCCGACCCACGAGAAACTACTGGCAGGCTTTCTCACATAACTACATTAGCAGAATCTTTTACTCGAACCCACGCAGACAGAAGTGAGATTGCTCGGGGCCCCAGACACATACCGGTAATTGGGAACAGCCATATCTAGCGCGAAATTTTAAAATAATAATAATAATAATAATAATAATAATGACTTTGTATAGCGCCTAATCTTTAGAAGCTCTAAGCGCTTTATAACCTATATAATGATACGACTACAAAAAAAAACCACCATGAAGTTAAAAAAAACATAAAAATATGCTGAAAAATATTTAAGGTAGGAAACATTAATATGTCTTTAAGTTTGTTCTTGCAGTCGAAAAAAATGAGTTTTAATATCCTTCATGAAAGGGATCACTGTGTCTTTCCACGTTCCTGCGCCCGGAGATGCAAAAGAAAGTTATCCATATGACTTCGCTTTTCATAGTGGGAACAATGAATATACGATTGTCAGAAGAGGAGCGTAAGTATCTTGCTTGTGTGTACACATGGGCGAGGACAGATAGGTATGCTGGACTGGAGTCCGTCAGTGAAACGTAGTACATAGAACAAATTTTGTGTTTGATTCTGTATCGAATGGATAGCCATTATAGGGTACAGAGCAGCAGGGAGGTGTGGTCTGATCGTGGTACTCTAAGGATGATCCGTGCAGCTGTGTTGTGAACTTTTTCAAGTTTCTGGAGTAGATACTGAGACGAACCAGACAGAATTGAGTTACAATAGTCCAGTCTTGAAAGTACTGATGAATACACAAGTGTTTTAGTGGCATGAATTGAAAGATATTTGCTAATGCAGCTGATGCATTTTAGCTCAAGATATGCAGCCTTGCATATGTTCTTGACGTGTTCGTTCAGTGTGAGAGTACTGTCTAGAGTAACACCTAGGTTTCGTACTGACTGTGAATTTAATGTTGGTGTTGCTGATATTTATTGTTTGAGGTAAAAGATGTGAATAAGAAAGTCTTTTGTAATTAGAATAGCTTCAGTTTTATCATTATTCATCTGCGGCTTGTTACATGTCATCCATGATTTCTACTCCTTGGATGGAAGCATCAACTTCAGTTGGGTGGATTTGGTGTCATCAGCGTACAATTGGTGAGACACTGGGTGATGATCTATGACACTTGAAAGCGGCTGAATATAAAGAATGAAGAGAACAGGACCAAGAACAGACCCCTGTGGAACACCACAACATAGATCAACTGGGCTGGAGTATATTCCATTTGCAGATACAATTTGTGTCCTGTTGACGACGTAGGACTTGAGCCACAGTAAGGTTATTTTGTGAAGGCCAAATACATGCTGAAGACAGTCAAATAATATATCATTGTCTATTGTGTCAAATGCTGCAGACAAATCCAGGAGAGTGAGGACTGTAACCTTTCCACTATCCAAAGCAGAGAGAATGTCATTAACTACTTTCAGAAAAGTAGTTTCAGTACTGTGGAAAGGGTGATATACAGACTGTACATTGCTAAAAAGACTTTTTGAATTAAAGTGAGATACAAGTTGGGTTAAAACAACCTTTTCTAAGATTTTTTTATGTGAACGGGGATTATAAACTAGGCGGTAGTTCTTTAAATCGTTATAGTCAAATGTTTGTTTCTTCAGCAGAGGCTTTACAATGGCAGTTTTGAAAAATTATGGGAATTCATCGGATGAGAGAAAGAGGTATTAATAACATCATTTAGTGAAGACAATATTGGATCTAAGCACTCAAGCAGCAGTGATGTTGGAATTAGATCAAGTTCACATAACTTTGGTGCAATCTTCATCACGATTGTCTTTACTTAATTCATAGAGACTACTTTAAATGCTCCTAATGGTTTTCGCTGAAATTCTGTATCGTAACTGTATGGTGACGACGAGTCAATTAAAATTGTATTGTCAAGCGTATCTCTAATGGTTTGTATTTTGTCACGGAAGTATTTCCAAATGGCCACAGGACAGATGGTTGTGCCAATCCACGTTGATTTAAACGTCACCAAACATAATTTGTACCGGAAATAAAATGTACATATCACCAAAATAACCCTTCAGTTACGATAATCCCACAATCACACGAAATACCGGTAAGTGCACAAAATGTACACCGATGTGTACAGACAGAAGTAGCATAATTGCAGTTTTCAAGGAATAGGTGATATAAGCCACTAACCCGAAACTCAACATCATCATGGGTGAAGGACTGATTTATCGGCCTGCATTTTATTTTGCCTTAAAGAAGACCTTTTGAAATTGAAAATCCAGCGACAGATCAGTTAGGTGTTTCATTCTAATTAACTGTCAGTGGCAAGTTAGCTTTAAGGTTACAAATTTCAGTGAGCGTCCCTCGTAATGCTCATTTTAATTATTTACGTTCTAAGATGTAAAAAAAAAATATATTAAGCGGTCATGTCAACTTGCTGAGTCGTTATTTACCAATATCCTCCCTCCTCGTTCATAATTGCGTGCGCGCGTGTGAGTGTGTATATATATATATATATATATATATATATATATATATATATATATATTTATTTATTTAAATGAGTGTGTGTACAGATATTATAAAGCAATTAGTTTATTTTTGTAAACAAATATAATATATGCCCATCTTCAGTTTGGTGTTCTCCTAGGGCTTTCCATCTTACTTCACAGAGTCCCATTATGTGCCATGTGTAGTGTTCCATCTCATGTGTCAACTCTTGGAGTCTTCCAGTTTGCGCCAGAGTTCTAATGTTCCAGGTGGTGATGGCAACGTTGTCTCTCGCTCTGATTTTATACAAAGTACCAGTAGCACACTTGTCACCTCCGCCCTGGTGGAAAACGGCAGGCGCGGTCCTTGTTGACCCGGGTGACGACCGATCCGGTATGATATCTTCAGATTTGTCCAGCATTATCAGTGTGTCTTGGGCAAAAGTCGTCTGAAGGAGCCCATCCCTCTCCAGACCAAGGAGTTGCCAGAAGGAGATGTAGTACATCGTCCAACTGCCTTAGGGTCTTCACTCCTGATTTTCTTTTAGGGTTTACTCCCTTAGCATTTGGCTAACCAAAGCCAACCTGCTAGGCAGCAGGAAACTCGTGTATGGGCGGGTTCGTCCATTTCCCGAACAGATAGAGCATCTGCCACTGCCCATGGCATGACGTTTACTTCAATGGAAGTACAGACCTGACCTTGTTTACTATTTTGATGGAATTTTCCACTTTAAATGATCCACATCCAGGGTCTTACATTGTTTCATACATCGGATGACTGTCTGTCTGTACATAAAGGAGACTAGGTAAATAATTACTGATTTCTGGTTTAAGTTCAGTCTGCAGAATCATTTAATGTTGTGATTAGATATAATTTGTGTGGAATTATATATTCAAAATTACTAAATGGAATTACAAAATGCTCATTGAATTTTGGACTAAAACACTGCTTGAGATTACTGAGGATTCATTTAGATGCATTGTGTTTTTTTTTTATTTAACAATCCTTATAGAATTGTGCATCTTTGGGTCTGTATGAGCCCAGGTTCACCTTTGTCCAAGTGTTTCTGAAAGTCTTCGTTGAGTATTTAAACGACAAAAGTGGTTTTATCTCCAGCCATATTCCAGACTTGATTAGAATGAATGATTTATTTTACCAAAGCCACTTCCCAATTAGCATCGTAATTCAAATTCTTGGACGGAGTGAAACACTATAAATTGTGGTTGGGAAACACATCCACGGAACTTTCACTTGGTAATGTTAAATTGTGTTGATTATTATTACAGTTCGATTATTTCTGTCTTTGAGTAATCACTCGATGTCGAAGGATATTTATAATTTTTCAAAGGATCCAGAGGACTGATGTGACCGGAAGAGTTTTGGCTGCGATGGCATGCCTACCGTGGTTCTTACTGTCAGTATATTTTATCGAAGGACTGGGAAGAAGTCAACGAATACAAATAATGAGTAACAGTTGCTTAAGTCAAATATCCAGTGGTAGCTGCAAAGAGACAACACATCACGAATTTTTGGACGTAAAAGACAATTTAGGGCCACGTTCTCCACACCATCCCGATATTGATTGCTTTTTTAGCTCTTGGAGATGAACTTTATGTAGCAGTATTTAATGGCATGCCGGTGACTTGTACATTTTAAAATTGACTTTTGAAGCAGCCATCTAATAATCTAAACTGGCTGGATATATTTTCCAACGAACTTTGACTTATTGGAGTCAATGCTTGTCCACTCCATGTATTCTCCGATCTAGGATGTTTTTGATATTTTACATGTCGTCCTCTTTCTGATCACTCGTTGCAACTCAAACATGTAAAACGTATCGTTGAACACTTATCCAATTTTTTCCCCTTAGCCATTTCTACCATTCTCATTGGAGCTGCAACTTTTGGGGGTTTTATCTTTCAGAATTGTCTCGTCTAAAACTTTACGATGAAACAGTTGAAGTCATTGTAACGGTTGAGTGTACAGTTTCAATTTTCCTTTCTGACACACCTGTTAGATCAATCAACGGCTGTAAATTCTTGTTGTAAACGTGACAGGTCAGTGAGGTAAGGATGAGGAGGTACGTGTCATATCCGTTCTCACCAGCAGCAGATTTCGATTCACCGTTGGTACGGAACATAAGCTATTTTTAGACCTTCCATAAGATCCAAGGGTATAAGTGTTATAACTTTCCAGAAAAACTGTCCTATTTATCGTCTTTATCTTATCACTCCTCCTAAAATTGGTTCAGCAAAGGATTTTTAGAACGGAGCAGCCATTTTTTCAGAACGGAGCGATATCATATGGCAGTGAACTAGCTCGTTTTCTTTTTACTGAATGCCTTTTTCTCTTTTCACCATATGTCAAAGAACATGACCATTTCGTGCTCAACGCTGTCTCTTTGGACAGTAACATTGATGGTAACAACTGTGTGACATCGTTGTTTAGGAGGAAATACTAAATGGAATCTTATCCAGTACATCTGTTATACTAGAATTAATCTCCACTGATTGTCTGGACTTTGTATAAACTTGACCATATGTACCACTGGTTTTCTCAACGGAGTACATTTTGCAAGTTCATGTTTGGACAAATCCATGAAACTTTGTAACATGCCTGTTCTCTCTTGTACTGTTCACTTGTGATATATCATATTTTAGGTTTAGGCTTCAACATAAGCAGCAAGAGCAGTAGAACACGTCTCCGGAAATTTCGACACTCACACAATGTTCCTGTCAAAACTCGTCCTTAGCCATTGCGGAGATAAGTGTGATCTTGATAACACATTTAAGCTGACATACGACCAGTGCGACATAAAGAAAACATCAGATTTCTGTGACAATGATGAGGTTAGACGGGATGGTACAAATTCGTCGGTGCCATAAATTGCCAGTTGATAATACGTTCGTATTGGCAATGTGTTCCAGTGTCAAAACATTACAGTGACCTGTGGGGAATCAAACATATTTACAAGCCCGAGGATACAATGAACACACATCAACGTACTTGATTTGTTTTCTCTGAGATTCGTCCACGTCGTACATCGAACATGGAGCATTGGTTCGTCCTCCTGACACTCTTTTGCATGGATTCAAAGGTTTGATGTCCACCGCATCATTATCTTCGATGATCCATTTAAATTCTGGATCTGTGTTGAAACGTTGATTATTTTCCTGTTCCCACATTTCTATAAATTGATATCCTTATTTTTTCTAAACTATGACGTCATCGGTATATATTGCAATGTGTCAAGTGCCAAATTTTTTGTCAGTGACATCCAGTAATTAATTCGTAGGCTAGCCGACAATCAACTGTCTTGGACTAGAGTTGAACGGAAAATATGTTTTCTTAACATGGTCAGGCTTGGTACAATAATTAAAGTGAAAACGGACTGAGTGTTTGACACGTAAAATTATGGGATTACTCACGTAGAGCTTTCAAAAATGATTAAGACAAACGATAAGGTGACATTTCGATCCTAAGTGGCATTTTGGCATCTGGACAGACGGTTTCCATAAGGTCAGTAAGAATAGCCTTTATTCCGATTGGGCAAATGCATAGGAAAAGGGGGGGTGTCAGACTCCAGAATCGGGGAAATATATAGTTCGTATCAAACGATGTTAGTCAGTCTAGGAAGACGTCTGCAAGAGACGGTCAGAATAATTGATTCCAATCCAGGAGAAGACTCCGTACGTCTTTGAAAGAAAGACGTTCGTAAATTAATTGTGGTTCTAGGGAACTGAATGTGGAACGTTTGTAAGACGCCAGAAACACAAAGGTATCTAACTCAAATTCACCTTTATTATGATGTAATGTATATGCTGTTTATCTTTGTCTTAGATGCATAATGTATCGATACTACGCTACAAATAGTTCAGTATTACATTGATTTAATAACGTACTTTGAGATGTTTCTTTGTTACAGATGCATGATGTGTTCATATTTTGTATGGATAGTCGGTTTTACAGTGATTTAATAATGTATTTTGAATTCTGAATTAGCATTTTACCTTATATACGTACGTAGGTAAATGGGTAGTGTAGAAAACCCGCCGTGTACATTTATGATTGGAACGTGTTACATTAATTTGAATTTATCATATTAGTAAATATGGATTGTATGTTATGTTATATTGCCTCACTTTACGTAATGATTTACGGGAATATGACTTTCCCGAATTCTGATGTTGATAATTAGCAGTATAGCTTTATTGATCTGAAAACATGTATAGAATTTGTTAGCCATATGAATGATAACACTGATAGTAAGATCTGATTGTTCGAACATGAAGACGGACGAACAATCGCAACTCTGAAAGTAGCGAGATACTTAGGGCGTTTTATCCTTTTCTTTTACAAGGAAAAATAGTTTACTTTGGCAAGAGTAAGCATCAGCGAGAAGTCAAAAGCAATCGTTTATTTTGGGCAAGAGTGAGAATCAGCGAGAAGTCAAAAGGAAAGAAATAAGAAGTCAGTGTGGAATTCCCGTTCAATTAAAGGGCAAGCTGGAGACGGACGTACGCAGGGAAGAGAAAGAAAAACCAGTCGACGGAAAAGGTCATGTTGAATCACTCAACAGTCCAATGTTAAATGAACATTCGATTCCTTGATGAAATTTACTCTCAGTATTAATGGCTAACTTCATTTATTTTCATTAACGTTTGAATTCTTATGAATGTATCCAGTATTTTAAAGCTTCGGCATTTGTATTTTTTTTTTCTTTCTGAACTAAGTGTATTCAGAAAGAGAGAAAGTGTAATTCACAGTGTCATACTTTTCTTAATTGTATTTTTAATTAAATTCATATTTTATCTTTACGGGGGCTCGTGTATTGTCTTGTTCAAAGTACCATCTCAGATTACTATATTCACTGACCGGGCAGATTACACCGTAGCGATCATCTTCTAGATAACGCCAATTAGTGGGAGGCGGTCTTTCAGTGTTGTTTCCAAGTTGCGTAATACCTCTGACCAGGCCTTGTGCAATATTGTATTAATAACACTTTGATCACCCGCCAGCGCAGCCACGTTACACAATGCAACTCTAGTCAATTCTAAAAAATGATTTTCGGGTTTTCTCTAATGATCGGTGACCCAGTAAATTATCCACAAGTGATTGGCCATATTTCAACATTTCTTCTTGAAAATCAAAATGGTCTGACGAGTGAGTTTCGCACCAAGGAACATTTTCCTGTGATTGAAATCCCCGACTAACTTCGTCCTCTGATTCATCATGTGTACTCGATCTTGAATTTGATGAGATGGTTTACAGAAAGGAGTTAAGTTCTGTGCTGTGCATTGGGTCTCCAGTCAGACACCATTCCCGATTTAGCCTCAAACGCAAATCGGAATTAATATGGGGCAATTTATGATGCCATAAGACCGTCATAATCATTGTATATAATTTATGCCTTGAAGATGATGGAAATGCATTATATTCCTTGTTAATGGCATACTTCTTCCATTAAAATCTTTAAAATGGGTTGTTCCAGACAAAAATACAAACATTGATGAAATATCAAATATTACTGATGATAACCTTTCATAATGATTTTTAAGATTATAATCTATAAATATAAAAAAATCCGTAAGAATCACAATACACAGATTGTCTCACACGAAGAAATCAATGTAAAATATGATTGTTAAGCAGATTATCAGGAGATTTATTTTAGTTAAAAAAAGAAACTGGAAGAGTGAGCAAAACTAGTGCCTAATTGCTCGAGGAAATGAAACTATGGTATGCATTACAGAATAATAAAATTATATGTTCAGTAAGGATTAAAATCAAGTTCACATAACATGAGCGAGGAGCGAATGTGCCAGGATGTCTCTTAAATTTGTTTAGTTTGATTAAAACAGATTATAGTTAAAGCAGATTATTTCAAAATAAATTTATTTTGAAAACAAAACTATATTATTCTATGAATATTTCACAGAATTTCTTCAGTGATAGAGAAATTAAATTTTGGGGATCCATTGTCCTCGTTTCGCACCTGGGCCCGTACAGCCATAAAACCTACTATATGCAAGGCTGTATATCTTGAACTGAGACACATCAGTTCCATTCGTAAAAATCTTTCAGTTGATGCCACTAAAACACTTGTGTGTTAATTAGTACTTTCAAGACTGGACTATTGTAACTCAATTCTGTCTGGCTCATCACAATATTTACTCCAAAAACTTCAATAAGTTCAGCTGCACGGATCATCTTTAGAGTACCTCGATCAGAGCACACCTCACCACTGTTCTGTACCCTACACTGGCTATCGATTCGATACAGAATCAAACAATAAATTTGTTCTCTGTGCTATGTTTCAGTGACAGACTCCAACATACCTATCCAACCTCACCCATTTGTATACAACAGCTATATACTCACGCTCTTCTTCTGACAATCGTATACTCATTGTTTCCACGGTGAAAACAAAGTCATATGGTCAACGTTCTTGCATACCAGGGCTCCGCGACGTGGAACGAATTGCCCATTGAAATTAGACACAAAGACACAGTGGTCCCTTTTAAGAGTGCTCTTAAAACTCGCTGTTTCGACTGCAGGGACAAACTTAGAGACCTAATAACGTTTTGTATCTTATTATATGTTTTCAGCATGTTTTTATGTTTTCCAATTTCATTGTTGTTGTTTTGTATTTTTTGTCATTTGTTTTTCTGTAGTGTAGTCATATCATTATTGATGGTGTAAAGCGCTTAGAGCTTCGAAAGATTAGGCGCTATACAAAGTCCTCATTATTATTATTATTATTATTATTATTATTATTATTATTATTATTTGTACGATCAAGTAGTGTCAGAACTTTATTCAATAAGACGTCGTCTTCACCAAACAGTTTCAATGACGAGTTTTTGTTGTATTAATTGATTTATAAAATTTAAAAAAAAAACATCAATAATCTTCAGACATGGAAACAGTTAAGACATGTACCACAAGAACGGATGCAGACAGGAACTTCTTGATATATGCCTGATCAATATTAAACTGGCATTTTTATAAAAAGTTATTTTGATTTTCAGGTGTGCCCCCCCCCCGTATAGTTTTTAAAGGTTATATATATGCACATTTCTCCTATATTTAATACCAAATCCCATGGCACAAGACTAGTAAATATCGAGTCGAGGAAAGCAAGAGTTAAGTCAAGAAAAGCTTGTGTCGAGTTATAAATATAAATTTGAGTTTCATTACAAAGCGCGAGTAGTCACAAGAAGATACTCTTAAAATAAAAAGAAATAAAACCAAACGAAGGAAATCAATTTAATCCGTTATATATATATATATATATATATATATATATATATGCGTGCGTGCGTGTGTTGTTAGCTACTTATGTTGCTGTACCGTAAAACATCAAACCATACCAGACTTCCGCTGACGTTTTTTGGAGAAGAAATACATATGCTGTTAGGTATGTTATGTATATCTAGATTGCGTATTTAACTTTTGTCCACGATTGTAGATTGTAATGAGCATTTAGAAAATAATAATCATGTATAAACAACATATTACAGTGTTGATTTTTTCCCCATGTTACGTAAATTATATTTAAATATATCTGCCATAACTAAGTTGTTTAATTTGATCTTATTTCTAAGCCAAGCCTTGATAATGAACATGTTTACAGTTTGAGGTGATTTTCCATTGGTATGATTGCGATCTGCGACATAATACAGGTGGGATAATATTGAGACATTGATCAAAGTTGGAATATTGCGAATCGTAAGCTAGTACCCATGTCATATCAACAAAAATGGTTAGGAATCGAATAAAATGAAACTGGAGAAACCCATGTAGAATTTGCAAGGGAATCATTAGCTAATTGGTTGGTGAGATCTGCAATAAAAGGTAAACTAACATTAGGGGCTGGTAATTAATCGACCGAGTTTTGATATATGGAATCGATTCATTATAGCCGAAGAGGATATTGGAATGGTGTTACATTCGGGTTCAAAAGGACACACAAACACCAAGTAAGGGTCTTATCACTCTATGTATAATAAAGTAAAAATCTTGATAAAGGCTATTAACAAAGATCCAGTGGTGTTTACAGTACCAAGCCCACAACTAAAACTAACTGCTATACCACTCTGCTATGGTTTTAGTAAAGTAGAGATAATTGAATTATAATTACTTTAACATTTGTGCCTTATCTGAAGGCAGGGAGAAGTCCAATCTCAGTTAGCCATGGTAAAATAAACACAACAGAGATGGCATGTTGACAGGCTCTAGTGTCAAATATCCAGAATGCTGGGTTTAGTGTTATGGCCAGATGTCTCTGCTTATAACAAATGGCAAGTCTGCAATTGATAAACTCGCTGTTACGGCAGGTGTCAAAAGTTCTACTGGCGGATATTTTTATTTTACCACATGAGATTATCAAAACTGGTAGACGTCAAATAACGTACAAATACGCATTGACTGTCGTTGACGTTCGAAGTAGATATCAAGAAGCAGAGCCGTTATCAACAAAGACATCAGCAGAAGCTGTATGAGCTTTTGAACGACTTTATCAACAAAAATCTGGGCTACAAGGTCGATCCTGGCAATCGATGAACGATTTCATCAAACTCTTGCTGGACGGTTATTTGGATATCAGTATGCGAAGGAAATAATTCAGGATGAGAGATCTTGAGAAGAATGGGTTGCAAGATTACGAAGTGTGATAAATGCACTAAATAATGAAATTACTAGAACAACCAGCATGAAACCCATTAATGCAATTACAAAAAAACGTATACCAATACAACGACGTGAATTTTCAAAACAACTAGTATTAGCTAATATGACTGTGAACTTATAGGTGGTAAAAATAGAAGCGACTGATCCTATCTGGAGTATTACGACACATAACATTTTCAGCGTGGTAAGATCTCCGTGTAGACCTGCAATCTATAGATTAGATTCAACTGCTCCTCAACGTGGATTTGTACGCGAACAATTACAGGTAATACCCGAGGATACACAACTACCACCGTGATCACTTAATTAGCACCTCTACGTCTATTACATTCATGACAGGGCAACACAGTATTTTCTCGTGTATGACCAAGACTACTATCTTTCCTATTTAAGGTAAATTGTCTTGGGTCATTATTTGAATACTGCCATAACATTACTATCTTACAGTTCACACAGTGATTGTTTTGCTATTGTTTCAGCATGTTGATATAGTCAGCATCAATATTAAAGTCGCGATTATTTTTTTTGTGTCACTTTGTTTATAACCAGCGAGTTTTTTTTTCCCTTACTCTATCATGAATAAGCATTTTCGTTGTTGGTGTCAGTAAACTTTACAATGACCCTCCACAGCTGACTTTTTTTCTTCTAACTCGTGATACTGCAAGATAGACTAAATTTGACCAGTCGATATGATCATCAATAATCCAGACAACTGTATCAGAAAAAGCTAATCCCTGAGATGAGTTGATTGTCATTGCATATCCTAGCGTCCATGAAGTTTTGTCTTTTAACTCATCCTCAACAACACTGTTAGGAAATAGAATGATATCATTTAACACAAGATTCTGTTTCTCTGATGAACCTGGAATTGCAATATCTATATTCTGTCGTCGTGTATCAGTTGGTCGATAACATAACGGAATTGGTAATTCTGAAAACTTTTCTTTACATAAGTGAAGTAACAGTTGTTGAAGTGTATCACGAACTATCTTTCTACTTGCCACTATCAAATCGTTTGGTCTTCACAAATTCCAAAAATCATTTATAGATGTTTCTGAAAATATTTCCTGCATGATTTTAACTGGATTTTATTCGACTGTAATCTGATTAATTTCTTAAATTCTCTTAATTCTGGATCAAGTGCTCTATGGTCAATAGTTATCTCTTCGTAATAATCTACAAACTTGTTTAACGATTCGTGCAAAGACACGAGTTGTTTTACTGCAAAAACCAGGTCCACTTAGATAAACATGTCTTATGTCTGGATACTGGATCGGATACGGATCGCGCAGACGATAATTCTGATATTTGATTATTTTTACCTTCTTTTATCAGGTAAGTATCCCTGATTTCAACTTCTCCGAATTCAGAATAATTATATATCGTTTCTTCTTTTATTCTCCAGGAACCCCTTGGTGCATCAGCACTTGTAAACTGAGTCATTAATTCTGTATATTTGCTTTTTTTTAAATATATAAAATGAATCCATTGCAAATCTGACTGCAGTAGTAGGGAATCTAATTATCATTGATAGCAAGTTTATAGAAACATAAGAGAGCATAGACGATCTTAACTGTAAATAAATGTACCCACCCATGTTCCGTTGGACAAAAAAGTAAGCATTTTCTCGACTTACAAAAATATTTCTCTTTGCTTCATCTGCGATTATAAAATCATATTAAGCATCATCTAGAATTAGTCGTGCATAATGTCTCTTATGATCATATGCACCACCTTGCGTAAATTTACCGATTATTCTTCTACTGAGATCATTTGCGGTTTTATCATCATGGTGTGGTAACCAAACTTCGGTCTGCTTCCGATATGATATAATTGCATCACTTAAAATTAGCGATATCAGTATTTTACAATGGAGCATATATCGTAATAAAACTATTGCTGCCCAGTATTTTTCAGAAAAATGTCTACCATATCAAATATAACAGATCGGATGGACCCCATAGCAAACTCAAATACGAGCGAATCTGGTTAGATAAAAAATCGGATAGTGGTCCATTTATCGATACTCTAGTCATTTCGTGACGCGGGTGTCCAAATCGCTTTAAAAATCCAGAACATACTTCGTAGCCAAGAAAACTTCCCAGATAGCACGCGACCATATCCACAGAAATAACGTCGTTGTAATTATACTTTGTATTCCACAATCCACCGTGTTCTTTTTTACAGCAACTTAATTGTACGTTTTCGAGACGTTCAAATCGTGTTAGCTTCCACGATTTGTTTCTCTCTTGCAAAGTGAACTGCAACTGACGGAACTGTAAAACAATTTGTTAGTAATTGCTCAATATTCTTTGTTGAAAAATTCTGCGCAAGATTTTTCATTTCTTATGAAGAGATTCTTTACGATATATTTCGCCGTTAGGTCTTATAAATTGATAAAACTTACTTTTTTCTTTCATACAAATACTTCCATCGGGTCAAATAAGTTCATCGTCGTTTTCCGAACTATGAAATAGCCATATAGACACAGGATCCTTTTTACTTATTTCGTGTATAAAATCAAAACATGTTTCTTCCAGAGTCTTTCTCTGGGTAAAATCTTACGGTTCGATCTCGTTGAAATATTGTTACTGCGTTAGTCCACGCGTGGGCATTATGATCAACGATATTTATTGGAGCACCTCATTCTTTTTAATAATATTTCGAATCGGTTATAGTTTTTACTATTATTGGAAAATTTAGTATTTTTTTCTAACTTAGATACATCATTAATTGTAGCTTCGGTATTCAAAACTAATTTACTCCACTTGTTTATTTTTTTACGTCTTAGATCAGTTAACCTGTTTTCACGTATCGCGTTTGTAAAATGTTTGATTACTCGTTCACCTACACAATTTAGTTTTGAAAATTTCATCGGTTTCAGATTATCAACACTGGTTTTTTTTAATTTATCGGATAATTCAGTAAATAACCGCGGTTACAGGATACGTTCTTTTATAATACGGTTTGTCAATACCAGTCAACATTCCTATTTTGGAATTTTTACTCAGCATGACAATTTTTTCGTTATGAAGAACAGGACATATTTGTCATGATTAATCTAATTATTTGTTTCTACTTGTACAATAAATATTTTTAACTAGATAACTAGTCACAATGATAGTTATCGATCGAGCTCATCGATAAGTTCCCAGTAAATACTACAATCCACGATACCACCTTGAAATAATGGTCCACAAATATCAGCGGCTTCATTAATTATCTATGGTGAGTTATTTCCAGATCTTTTCCTTCCTATGAGAACTTCTAATCGTGCTATGTCAGAAAGAACATTTTTAGAACAAGAAATAAGCACTTCCCAAGTAATGCTTGGAATATCACAACCAGTAGCACTAGTGTCAGATGCATCGTGAAATTCGTCCGTTTCTTCCCTTTGTTGTAGAGGTGGAGGAAGTTGATAGGAAGGCTCTTGCTTAGAAGTTTTTGTCCTTTCCTTTTTTCTTGTTGTATTTGTAATTCATCATGAATTTCCACTCCTAAAAATCTGCTATAAAGATAGTCTTGCTTGTCTATCTGATTAATATCCAAGTTTATTTTAAACACCCAATCGATCCACATTTCACGACTTTACACCCTTAACATGTTCAGATTTTAATTTTTTTGTGTATTTATTTAACGATAACTTAAAGCTGCAAACGAACCAAACTCAGTTATAACCTTATTGGTTTGTATTAAAATATTTTATTTTTTGTTGTTTGTGTGTCGTTTTCATTAAATTTCTCCGTAAAACTAATTCCTTTTTCTTCTTTCGGTTCTTTCACAGCCTCTTCAAGTTGAGCTACAGCTATCTCAAATGGAAGATCTCGTAAAATCTATTTGCTTGTTTAGTTCTTTCTGATATTTTTGCAATTTGCTGAGCGGTTTGTTTTGGTACTGAAAGAAGATCCTCCTTAAAGCCAGTTGTAACTCCTTCAGTAACTTTTGGAACGGGTCTAAATAACTATTCTGAACCCTGCAAAATCCACCGGTGACTCTTGACGCGCTTGTAATTTTTTCCTGACAGAATCGCGGACTGGTAAAAATTTCTTAATTGCTTCTAGTCGCGCTCGAGCTAATCTAGTTACGCTTCATTAACCATTTTATGATATATAATAATGATCTAATTCACAGCTGCAGAGAGGGTGTGATCTCGATAAGGTGTCGACGGGTAAACATCACGAGCATAATGAAACAAACTAACCCCAAAAGTCAAAAGTGACTATCTCCGTTAGTTAGATGCTTATGTTTATTGTTATTGACGTTATTTTTTTCAACTTTTGTAAGAAGCCTTAGTTTAGCAAATATACGCCCTTCTCTGCTGCTAGGAACGATCATTTGCTCATGGTAACATGGCATGATGATTTGCAAAATGTCTCTTTACTCGAATTGGTAATATTTTCCCCAAAAATAAAATCTCCGTCGTCAATAGAATACATAGATGCACTTTTGTTAAACATTTGTGTCCGGTTAATAAAACACTATGCCTAAAAAATGGTCACTTAGTATTAAGAACCTTATTTGAGTCAACGGTTGAGGAGCCGGGGTTCCGTACATTAGATCAGACAATATTATGCTCGTTGGAGTTCGCTCCCATTGAGCATTGCTTTGTAGACATGGCAGAATGGAAGTGTATGGGAATGATTTTATTCCATGTATTTTTAGTATCCTTCATACATTTAAATCAATTTATAGTCATGTGTCAGCTTTCACCGGGTTTTCTGGACACATTTACGCCAGCTGAAATTCAAAATAGAAATAATTTAATTAGCGTCGTCGTTGTCGATGAAAATGCGGATATTGAGTTGATAAACATGGTAGAGAAACTGGCTTCTGTTGCATTTTGGGAAGAGCACGGTGTCATGATAGGGAAAATAGATTTGTCGAATTTTGTATGGCCATCAGGTGAAGCACTTAAAATACAAAATCTGCCAAGAAACAAAGATCCAGGCGATAAAGACGTGTCTATTTTAATTTTCCCCAAAAGACGACTAGATAGAACATGTTTATCAACCCCACCCCCAGGTCCACCAACAGCTGAACTGTGTACTGGTGTACACAGTTATGAAGCTCTTGTGGAGTGCGTCAATACCATCTGTAATACATATCGATTACCATCGGGTGCATTGTCTATAACTGGTTTGCATCGAGAAGAAATTTTAAATACTTTGTTTCATGTGGGGCATGTATCCAACATGACAATGGGTCAACTGTTTGAAAAGAACCGATCTTTGCTTTCTAGTTTTCATGAAGAAGAATCTTGCCCAGATAAACATTCATCACAGAAGTCATCCACTGAAGTAAACAACAATGAAACTTCCCCATTTACCAATATTCAAGAATCAACATTTAAGAACGTTATACATCAGTGTGAAAAAAGAAACCTACTGAGTAAAGAGGAATTCTTCCACAATTATCTTAAAATCTCAAAGCCTGTTATAATCAAAGGAGCAATAGATGACTGGCCAGCATTGCAAAAATGGAGTAATTCATTTCTAAGGAAAGAATATGGGGAAAGGGAGGTACATATTAAACTTACACCAACAGGTGAATATGAAGGTGTAGAGAAAGCATCACTGTATGAAAATTTTGATACTTTTAAAATTCCAAGCAATGTTCGAAAGCAGCTTCAGTTTCCAGATCTAGTTGTAGTCCGTCCAGCAACAGCAAATATGAAGTTCTCAGAATTTATGGACATTGTTGAATCAGTTTCAGATGGAAGTAGAAAAAATATCTCTGCATATCTGGAATATTCCTCGCTTCCACAACACATGCCTGAACTACAAGAAGATATCCTGGAGATGCCTTTCTTCGATAATCTTTTAAAGAGAGAGCATTTAAACATATGGCTTAGTGATGGCAATACACTTGGAAAACTACACTTTGACCCATATGACAATTTTCTCTGTCAGGTACAATGTTTTCATCATGCCTCACCTGGAATAATTGGCAGTATCTGTTTACATATATGCTGCAGTGCTAAAATTAATTTTAAAAAATTGATGCAATGTATTAATGGCAAACAACTTTTTTGCTAGTGTTGATAAAAAAAGTGTAATATTGCTATTTGATATCATGTGCAAACATGAAATGTTTGCATTTCTCAGCCTCAAGCACATGGGGATGTCGAATAAACCAGATGCACTCTCCTGCATGCTGTAAGAGTTTACTAACGGAGGCTGGAATCACAGTGGCTTGATGGATAGTTTGCTGAACTTGTGACCCTAAGGGTATAGGTTTGAATCCTACCATCAGATCAGCCTGGGCTGGTGACCATGGTGTGTGTTAGACAAGCTCTTATCTAATTCCCTTGGCACTAAATAAACTACTTGTGTTACAATGATGTGCCATACAATACCAAACCAAACCCATTCTCAGTTTCCATGTGAATTTAGATTCAGAATCAGCATATATTTTCTTACATGCAAAATAAAATAAAAAAAAGTTTTGGTTACTCTGTTGGTTTAAAGCAAAGCAGAAGAACAGATGATAAGCAAAGAGTATATTGTTGCATTTAACAAATAACATTCACTACACAAACATAAAAGTTAATTATTTTCAGATTAAATTTAAGGTAATTATTGATATAGTCTTTAATAGTTAATAATAATAACCAGATTTATAGACAGGTGTTAAAGTTCATGTAAAGGTACATGTATTCTTTTTTGTGGATGCATGATAATTACAACAGCTGAGTCCTTGGTATGCATTTTTATTTCTGAATTACATGTACATTCTCTTTTCCATTTGATCTGCTTTGACAAAGTGAGTATCAGTCTGTTAGTGTATGGATCATAGAGTTAAAGTGATGGTAAAGGGATTAGGTGAAGTCTTCCTGGCCAGAATTTAACACACTTAAGGACAAAAAAATAAAGGACACCTGTTAATTGACCCTTATTGATCTTTGATCAAAAAACTAATTACATGCACATGTTTGTTGGTACCTTTCTTTAATAAGCACCTGTCAGCACACTTTAATCAATTATACTTTAACTCTCTTCAAAATGTCTGGAACATCTACATTTTATCAAATACTATACATTTTTTAGAAAAATAGTGATGATTTTGGGACATCTTGGTTTCTTCCCCTAAGTAAAATTGGTTTATTTTGTCTGTTGTAGTAATAAAACTTGGATGTTAATCATGAATGAAATCAGCTGTTTTTAGGTGTAGAATTCAGGGAATACTGTAATTTTAGGACAATTATTGGATGTGTACTTTAATCAGTGTCATCTTTGCTA